>JASFAT010000724.1:0-365346 GCA_031353405.1 Baronia brevicornis | reverse complement strand
GTTACTGAAAAACTTGTTATTTTTTAATAAAATAAAACGTATCAAAATATTAGAATAGCCCAGCTCATTGGCTCGGATAGAAGGCTAGAAAGAATGAGAGAAGATAGCGCTGTCAAAAACGTCCAGTTAAAAAAATGGCGAGAAGCCGCACGAGACATTGACGCGTTCTCGTATTGGAGGCCAAGTCACTGCATCGCTGAGCCAGTGGAGTAAATAAGTAAGTTAAATAATTATTGGTTTTGTTCGATAATATTCCGTTTACGGCTTATGCGGCTAAAATTATGATGTACCAATATGAAAATCCCCTCTTCAGGTCGTTTAGTCATTGCTAAGCGTCGTGATGTTCACGCATGTGTAGTAAACGGTGACAAATCTGTTTCCATCTTTGACGTTGTTGTTCTATCGCGTGATAAATTTACAGGCGTTCCTCTGGTCTCTTTTATACCCTTTAAGGGTAACTAAGTATAAGCGTAAACTTCTTCAACTTGACGATGAAAAGAAATAAGAAACCAAAAAAAAAAAAATATATATATATATATATATATATATATATATATATATATATATATATATATATATATATATATATATATATATATATATATTCACTTTTAAAGTAATCTAGTCCTACCGTAAGCCTCTTTAAGTAAATCATAAAGTGTTTCTGTAAAAAAATATTTTACATTCAAAGTTCAGGATTAATTCCACATTGGATAATAAACCTACGATTTCATATCTTAAACACGCCTCGCTTTCCAAATTCTATAAAATAGTAGGGAATCTAAAGTTTTACCAAATGTATGTTATTTATATTTAAGTAAAAATAAATTACATGAAAACTTCGAAAAAAAAAAAGCGGCTCTTCCCCACCTTTGTAAACGGTAATGAGGTTAACAGTAAAAACCGAAAACCAAGTTAGGCAGCAAATAAAAATTTATTGCAAATATCAACTTCCAAACTGGAAGCGAGTCGGCCTTGCGAAATTCAATAAGCGAAATGAAATGAATGAAATTACTCCAGTTAACGAGATTATAGCCGCCAATTCGGTTGAAATGTTAGGTGATAGACGAATTTGTGAGCTCCAATGAGTATTGAAATCCACAGTGAAATTAATAAAGACATTACCACTAACTTTTTTATATGTATTAAAAATGAAATACTATAACATTACCAGATATCTTATTGCCTGTTATCACTAAACTAAAAATGATAAGCATTCTTGCTTGTAAACATTATTAATGTTTGATGTACTTGTACTTAAATGCAAATCTAAAACAAATACAACCTCTTACCAATTAGCTTAAATACTGAATAATTCATTTAATATTGATAAGTTTAAATATTATGTACTTGGCTTACTGACGGCATCTTTTTTAAATACAAGAGAAATAAGTAATATAGCGTGCCAGCCATACTGCTTACGGCGTCACACGGGATCTTTAGGGGGTTTTTCTTTGATGCAATTGAAATTCTTCCAAATAAAATTAATTCATTTTTCTATTCACTGTACATTTTTATCTTATTCATAATTTATTCACACTTTATCAATGTATATTTTATATCTCAATTTCTTGTGCCGGAAAGGTGACATGTCTATCGAAAGACGTCAGTCGAACTAATCTTTTTTGTTACTATAAAACAATTTATTTCTTTTTTATTTTAAATTTTAAAATTACGAATTTAAAAAAAAAGTAATATATAATAATATAAAAGGTTTTTATATAGTCAAATAAAAAGTTTCAATATATTAGTGATACATTTATCTATGTATCACTACAGTATGTGTGAATTATTAGTACAGTATGTGTGTATAAATTATTTTAGAAGAAACTTGAAATGAAATTCAATATTACAAAATGTGGGGATCATATGTTTACGAACAATATATATTCAATTAGCGTGTGATTCAAATAATTTGATTTCGGATTATTGAAATTTAAACAAGGCTTACGGAATCAATGGGTTCTATTTCTGCAAATGACAAATATATGTATAGCCTACAGGTATTTATTCTGGTTCTTTGTATATGATTAGCTATTGCCCCTTAGACAGGTGTGGTGGGTTAATATCTATTTTTTCCAATAATGGAGAGACATCGTGGTAAGCAGTGAAAAATATATGAGCTGTAAAAAAGTTGATTAAATTCAAAAATGACAAGATCAAAACGATTGCAACAAAGTGAAACACTAAACAAAAACATACACACAGTACGATGGAGACGTTTAAAAAGGAAAATAAATGACAATAAGAAACAACTACTTAGACGAGGGTGGGCTGAAAGCCCTCGCGAGTCAGTCATCATGTGCGCCCCAGCAATACATCACATCATGTGCACTGACAACTCTCCCAGGCACAGGGCGTGCCTGCGTAGTGGGAGAAAAATAATGGGTGTATTCAGATCTTTCAACTAAAATTAATATTGAAGATTTAACGATATAACATATTATGTATCCATTAATAAAATTTGTCCTATGTTTGTATATATATATATATATGAGGAAGGCGAACGAACAAACAGGTCATATGACCGTAAGGACTGCAAATATATGGGATACCGACCTTCGAAAATGATGAATTGAATGATGAATAAAGGGAGGGGAGATACATATATGATGAAAATTAAGGAGTGAGAAAAGGCTGGGCCAACATTAATCACCGTTTTCCAAACAAAGTGCAGTAGTGCAAATAAGGTGCATGCGTTTTCCGCTGGTAAAGATTTCCATAATTTTTATTAAGAAAAAAAATGCACTCAAATTCGAAAACTAGGTAAAAAAAAATAAAGTTTACCTAATGTTATACTTGACAAGGTCTATCACTTTAGCAGTTGGTTTCGCCACAAAAATTGTTAAAGCTTCAAATACTCCAAAACAAACTTGGGAGCATGATACACATGTCGCTAACGATCCGGCATGTCAGCCCTCCAGACGTACAAAATGAGCGCACTTCAAACGACACCCCCGTCCCAATCCCGGCACCCTACGAATGCATTTAGTTGCAGGTGCCTACAATTTTTCTTCTCCGACAAATTCGAATGGAGTGGCTCTATCTTTCACGCAGACATCTTTGTGTGTACTGTAGCGGGGGCATAATATATGTGGCATTCGAATGGAACGTTTTAATGTAAGAAGGCGTAAGTCCGCAATCTTTTGTGGAATACAAATATATCATTGTTATATTGCCTTTTCGGGGTCTTAAAAAATAATAAATATATCGTTTTTATAGCATTGCAACATAGGAGACTGTTTAAGAATAACTCAATCAGGTTGGCGTATGCATAAAAATTTGATCGCCGATAAACATACTTACCGCTCGCTTATCTCTAGAGAACTTCCCAAAGCGGAACGCTTAAATGTTATGAAGGTTGTAAATTTTAACACGTAGAAAATTCTTGAAAGCGATGAAATATATCTAACAATTGAGTGAATCCGGCAAGAGGGCTAAAGTCAGACACTCATTAGCATAATAAATAGCTTGCTGTGTGCGGAACAACACGGTCTCGAGTGCTATACTAGGCACCTCCACCAACTCCGCCCAGTCGGGTTCATAAAATATGTAAATGTATTTCAATTATCAAAATTTATGTTCACATACTTTAAGATCGGGCTTTTGAATAGAATATTAATGATATCTTCTTGTAAAAACTAGTCGATAAATCCGTAATTACAACAAAAATGGCGAGTAAATTGAATTAGTACCCTGTTTTACTTAAAATATGTATAATATATTCAGAAAAACATGCATACATCATAATATATGCATATCTTGTAAGGTTTTGTAGAATTTAAAAACTATGTAAAATATCAAAAGCAATAAAATTGGTTAATATTCCTTGTACTAAGGTCTAAGGTTTACTCTAACATTGGACTTCTAATGTGTATTTTTCTTCACAAGCGTTCATAAACAAAGATGGAATGATTTACAAGAATTTTAGTGATATCTAAATATGTTTTGTCTTTTTAAACTAATTTATAATTTCACACTTATTGAAGTTGAGAAATGAGTGTCTCTAGGCCGGCAATATATTTGTGATGCTTCGGAAGTTCTTAGACGATTTATATGATCCGCATGATAATTTTATAGCTGAGCAAGAGAATTCCATAAATTATCTGATTACAGATGTATTACAGATGTCTGTGGCATAAAGGGATGACCGAATTGTTCATCTCGATGTATATCTCAAAATATATGAAAATTATTAAACGTAAACATTGCAAGACGTATTTCAAGAATATTACAAAAGAATGTGAAATTTATCAACTGCATTTGAGCAGTTTTGTTGTCTAGCCTCTTACTATCTAGTAAAACAAACGATATTTTTTTATAGCAGAACAGGCAAACAACCATGCGGGTCATCTTAATATGGTCAGTGATCGCCGCCGTCTAGGCTAGGCTAGGCTAGACATCTACAATAAAGGCGTCACAAATTTGTTGGCGGTCTTCTGTGGTCTCATACGCTTGTTAATTGTAACATATCCGTAATCATATGTAGTATTATTGAAAGAAGGTTAACTAAGCCGTTTAAAATCCAATAAGTATTTAATAACAAACAAAATTTTTATTAAATATGGTATAAACATTAATAATACAATATAATATAATATAATGTAATATAAGCTTTTATTCAGATACATACATAATATACTAAAAATACTACATGGACAGTCGAAAGTTTTACTTAGCTAAGATCCGCGACAAGCAAACAATAACAGAAAATCAATAATGTGTGTTTTCCTGCTGGATGAAGTGGATTTATTTGGAACTTAACTAAAAATACTGTCATACATCGTCATCCTTGGTATCTGTTTGTCTAGTGACAAAGGCCTCTTCCAACATTTTCCATTGACTCCTATCCCTGGTACTCGTTATTCACAATTTTCCTGCTATTTATTTTATTTCGACGTCAGATCTTTTGTATTGTCCACCGTGTCTCCTTTTCAGGTTCCTCGGGTACCAATCGGAGATTGTAAACGTTATTACTACTGGTTTGTTTTTATTTATGCAAATGATAAGTTTTTATTAAGAAAAACGTGATGTAAATATAATATATTAAATAATTTCTTTTCTACATTTCGATGTATTTAAGTTATAACCATAGCAGTCCATAGTATAATAATAACCATAGCAACTATAAAATTCTATTTTTTATAACGTCAGTTTAGAAAGGTTATTGAACTTTTATCGCAACTCCTTACGCTAGCAAATACTCCACTTGTCTATGCACTGCGTGTTATCAGTCTTCTGACAAGCGTGCGATGTTAAATGTACACAAAACATCTTAAACTGTACTCTTATTAAATTATAAACGCGTGTGTTCTAAATTTTTATAAAAGTAGTGGAGCCCTCGTAGCACAAATAGGCCGACTTGACCGGGGAAGCCCCACACCGTCGTCAACTGTTCTTTTTTGTAATTGTGACCAAAAGACAGGACGATACAAATATAAATTTAGAATAAACGATATGCAAGACAGCATTTCGTACAATGAGTCCAGAGATTCTGAGGCCCAATTACTTTCGTCTACCGCTACCACTAAATCGTTTTTTCTCTTCCATTGTTTCCTTAAAGTAAAAAAGAAAATGCATCTTCAGTGCCCTTAGTTATAGAAATCTTGACCACCAGGTGATTCGCTTGCTCTTTCCATATATACATAAAATTGGCTCAAAATAAATACATACAATAACAAATTACAAGCTAGACAAAAAGAACAAGAAACAACCGTAAACCATATAAATATTTATCCTGATTCAGGAATTGAATGCGTGACTTCGAATGTGTTCACTTCGCCACTGCATCATTTCAATTATCCTGTGTTACCAGTAATATCACAAGATCATAGACCGCCATCGACGCCATGATAAATTTGTATGACAAGTGACAGCTGTCCGATTTCCCGCGTTAAGCAAATATGCGTGTTTTACATGTTTATCAAAATGCAACTGGTATTATACAGGATGTTCCAGAACTCAACGTCAAGCCGAAACGGGGTGTCATGATTGATTGTAATCATCATGAGAAAAATCAGAAACAAAATCTATCCCATGCAGTTTGAAAATTATGGGCATTTAAGAAAAACCTAGAAATTTGGTCAAACTGTAACTATTTTGCGGTTATTTTGGTTAATTTTTATTATTTTTGTTCATTTAAACTTTGGAACCGTAACCCTAAATAACATATCTAGAATCACAGTAAAAATAATGACACAATTGCCCCAAGTTTCCTAGAATTATGACTATTTGTTAAACTATGAATTTAAAATTTTCAAAATTTGTCGACTTTGAAAGACACTTTAAAAAAAAATACTAGAGTGCCTTGGCAAGTGCCTTTAAAAGTTGGCGCATTTAATCAGGATTGTAAAATGGTACAAAAAACAAGTCAAAAAACTTTGTCAGTGCGCTTTCTAGATTGTACAATTGATGTGAACTATTAATTTCAACACAAAGACAATTTACTTCAATGTTTATTGTAGTTGTTTAAGTTTATTATTTCGAAAGACATACTCTTTGAATATAATATAAAAAGGTGAGCCAAGGTAACAAAAATATTAATTATTCATCAAATTCAAAAGGTCAAAAATATTAATTATTTATTATTTAACTGATAATCCCGTCTTATGTGTGTGTGTACACACACACACACACATAAGACGGGATTATCAGTCGCATGGGTGCAAAAAGCAAAATCACTACTGCCTACTACTTAAATAAAGATTTTCAGAAATTCAAGTAACGCGACTTAAACGTCCGTTCAAGCGTGAACGACAAAAAAAAACTGCTCAAAAGTGACTTAGGAGGTGTAGATAGTAAATAAATATATACGAGTAGTGGTAAATTCAATTCCTTAGTTAAACAATTTACTTTAAACTTTAGGCATATTTCCACAGCCCCTATATACATATGTCCCACTACTGAGCACGGGTCTCTCCATTTCTGGATGAACGGACGATAACCCATCAAGGCTTGACATATAGGATATTCATATTCATTACTTTCAGAAAAAGTATGTTCATTGAGGGGTCTTAACTTAATTTCACAAATAAAAATATTCGAACACTGTGAAGTGGGTGTTCTTTCTTATGGCGGAGAAACATATAGGATATTCATAGCATTCATAAATTTAAGCCGCTAAAATGTTTATTATGGGGCAGTTTCCCTAGTGCATATAATTTGCCAGGGAACTAAAGTACCATCAGGTTAGATATATCTGTCGAAGGACAAACAACAGTTGGAGTAGACGAGTGGAAACCGCGTCTTAAAAAAGGTAGTGTGGGACACTTCCCTGATCAGAAAGACGACAATCAGTGTTTGCAACCGTACGATATATAAATTTGGAGCCATTTAATTTACATAAAATTTTTGAATTGCACAAATTATCGCTCCATTTATTACGCCGTGCAAGCGTGTGAAAATCAGAAAATTTGAAAAATTGCGTGTTTGTGATAATATCGACTTTATTAATTTTTCCTCAGATACGATTATCTTACGCCCCTGGTAAGCTAATAGATCATCGCCATTATTCAACTTACAATCTGCACAGAGCGACTGGCAGGAACTGGACATGGAGCCGAATATCGGGTTAGGTGGTACGCCTTAAACCGGCAATATATGTTGGACGAGCTGAGACCAACGCGAGCGTAGGCAAAGTGATACAAGGCAAGAATTACTATCTAGACATTTAGCATGTTTCGGCAAGTTTGCGTAATGGCACAAACATGTGAACACTATTGGCCGAGTACGGGCAATCGCCTTTGATTTACGTAGAAAAACCGACACCGCTCCGAAGTGAAACAAGTGATCGCGGTAGTGACTACGAGTTGTCACAACCTACGTCAAATGTGTTCTATACACGTTGGCGCTTGCCTTCTCTCAGCCAACCAAGCAATCGACACCGAGCGATAGCAAGTTACGGCAAATATGCTGTCTATACGTTGGTATTGACCTTCTTTTGGCAACGCTTTATATTCCTTGTAGTCGTAGAGCCTCGCTGCAGACGAAAACTTTATCAAGAATGGTATATTAATTGTGTGTATCATGAATGGGCCGGCTCGCCCGAGGAAGTACCACACTCCCGCAGAAAACCGGCGTCAGAGTGGTAGCTTATCTACCGTGCTTCGTCTGGTGAGTGGTTGAGTTCCGGAGGCGTAACCCCGTCCCGCTCCAATAATGACACTTTCTTTAAAGGCTCGAAACGCTTCTGCATTGGCTATGGCACTGCAGATGTTTACGGGCGGCGTTGATTGCTGTCCATGAGGTGACACGCCTGCTCGTTTGCTTTCCTATCCTATAAAAAAAATCCACCCGTGAACTGCCACAGGCTGTTGATAATAATAACAAAAATAATATTTATTCTTTTAATTTAGTATAATATTTTGATGTGATAGTAAGTTAAACGAGTAAGGTTAGGTACATCGCCCATGGACATCTGCAATACCAGAAAAAGCGTATTGCAGGAGCGTTACTGGTTTTTCATGTATAGGCTTGTTTTTCAAAGGTCCCAATGTATCCGTTCAGAAATACCACTAATATTAGTACTGTATAGACACACAAGTGTTATAACTATCTAACTGAAAACATACAGCAAACGCTCGAGCCGCAGGTCGTGAAGTCGTAAAGCATCAGCCCACGCGGTGAACCGATGACTTGTCTGCTAAGACTGACTGAACCGGAATCGACGGGGCTACAATAAATACGGAAATGGTGTCAATATAAGTAACGACGTCGGATAATGCGAGCATTGCGTTTTGTTTCGTTAACTGTAGGAGTGTGGGATGACAGTTTGGTCGGGATTGGCATGTGTTCAATGTAGTCTATGGAATTGTCTATGGGCTGTGATCATTTACCACCAGGTGACACGTATGCTCGTTTGCTTGCTCTGGTATAAAAAAATTAATCAATCAATATCGCTCAAACTTTACGTTGTTACCTTGAGATCGCAAAATGGTTTTTATTTCTCAAATAAATGTTAAAAATTCAATCTACTGGTATTTGCGCCAATAATCGTCTTCTACGACACTGACGATCAGTAACGGTGTAGTCACATGCTATGCCACGAACTTTAAGGTTCGTGGCATAGCATAACTCATGTAGTGGTCCTCTATTTCTACAATAAAGAATATCCATTATCTTTTAAACTTTAAAACAAAAATTAATTTATTATTAAATAAACTAGATTGCAATTGAAGTGAAGATTTCAAATCACAAGTTTTGAGCAATGAATCAATCATTAGAGATTGATTGATTGCATTTACGTAACGATAATCAACAATTTTAATCTCACCGTCTGTATAAGGTGATGTTTAGTACCATGAGTTTTTTTATTTAAAAAAAATTTGGTACAAAATTACTTTATGGAACATTTAACCGTATTTTCAAACAAATACCGTATTGAAACATTACTGAAAGAAGTAAACCTACATCTTCTTAAAAGGTCGGCAACGCATCTGTAATTATCAAGTTTTGCTGATGTCTAAGAGCAACGATGATTGTCTTTAAGCAGCCGACAAGCTCCACTACCACTACTATTGTTTATCGATTTATTGCCTACATGTTATAACAAATAATTTATATTGAAACTATTTTTTAAATATTTCAAATTAGGAATATAAGTTAAACCAATTAAAGCCATAGAACAATTAGCTAGTGTTACACTTATGATCTGAGATCGTCTGTTCGATTCTACGATTTAACTGTTAATGTGGAAACTATTCTAGCACACTCGTTTTTTTTATGGGATAGGAAGGCGAACGAGCACCTGCTCGGTGTGTCACCTGATGGAAAGCAATAAACGCGGCCCTTAGACATCTGCAGTGCCATAGGTATCGCAGAAACGTTGTCGACCATTAAGAAATGTGTACGTTTGTTTTTTGAAAATTTCAACATCGTATAGGTTCGAAAACATCGCTGGAGGTAGATACTTCTACAGGGTAGTGGTTCTTGGAAAGAAGTTTCGGAAGAAACGCACCGTACTGCATCGCCATTTATCCAGATGGTGGAGATGAAACTATAACTATAAGATCTATAAATTATTACAGCTAAGTCAGAATGGTTAACAAAAAATCTACGAGTAATAATATCTTCTTTAGGAAAAGTTACGAAAAAATCAGCATAAATATTATTTAGAATCGTCAACTACAAATAAATAACTAAGTTAGATGATGTGAATCAATCACTATGTCCTTAGTATTCAAAAGGGAAAATAAGCGTCATAGCGACGCTGTTAAGGTTAAGAAATTACCTCGCGAACAAATGTAATACATTTACAAAAGTCGTAACGAATGGTTCAAAATTAGTAAGTGTCGGAGAGAAACGAGTGAAATATTTTACAGTTAGCAGGAAACCTAGTTGTGGACGTAAGGAGATTGTAAACTATGTAGATGCGCCCGTTCATTTGAATAAACGACCGACTCCATTGGCCGCCGAAGCAATAATCTGACCACGTCGCTGTCAAATGGTTCGAGACATTCGTAGGAATGATCACGACAATACCGCTATGAGAACAAACACGTGAGAATTCCCTGATGAACCATTTGTCTTCTCTAAATACTGCACACAATAAAAGCTTCCCAAACACCGATACGCTTTTAAAGTAAACGACTAGAAATGTGAGGTGAAAAATTTAAAATAATAAGATGTAAGTTCCTGTAATTAACATAATACAATATATGTAATTTATTTAAAATAATACTCATTCTATCTCGTCATTCTAATTGTTTTTTTTAATTTAAAGTAGATCTGTACTATTTTCGTAAAAAAACCTGCATACTACAGAATACTATGAAAGTTACGTGAAAGCACTGAATCCCTAATTTCTTTTATTGTAAAGAAAAACATACACAGTCTCAAGACTATCTGTAAGCTAATCCCTTTTGAGTAGTTTAGCGAACTGATAGCCGTATTGTTGAAAAAAAAAATGTTCAAGTACAACTTCTAATCATTCTTTTTGAAACAAAACAACGATATTTGAATCGCTCAGCGGAAGAGTGGCCCAAGCCTTGCACATTAAGTATGGAGATAATGAGCATTAGGGCCGCTTTTCCTACGAAAGTAATCATAAATTTGAAATGGAATACGAACATTCATCAACGCCATCTATCAAACACTACCGAAACTAAGTTTTAGGCCAGTAGAGTTTTAAAGATCTATAGTCTAGTAAACAAAATCTACTTAACTCTGTTTCTGTAAATTTGTGAATTAGGCCACTCTTCCGCTAAGCGACTCATTTATAGAAATTTTACACTCCTGTTTCCCCTGTCAATTTAGTACTGAAGTTGATCGAGCTGTTCCAATGCCACCAATGAACAGGTTCTAATGCTATCGGTGGGACTGTGTTAACAAGTAAGCAAATGAGATCGGTTTTCACCCATCTATGGGCATTAGAGATTATGGAAGTAAGCCCGTTTCTCTTACGAGGTCCATTCAGGGTTGCAAATTTACATCGTAGGTAGTAAACTTGGTTAAATCTATATTCATATTGTTTAAGATATATTTATTAATTCCAAATATTTAAAAGACAGCCTTCTCTGATTAAAATCTTTTATAATTTTAATATTTTTTTTATTAAATTTTTAATTTTTTAATGCATTATATTTTTTATCCTTTATATAACTTTGAAAATCAACAATTTATAATTATTATTACATTACTTTATTTGGCTTTAATCATCATCAGCTCAGGCAGTTCACTGTTAGATATCCTCGCACGCACCATTTCGCTAGCCGCTTTGGTGGACTAGAAGGTTAATGACCGCATAATGAGGCATAAATGCGTTAAAGCCTTTTATCACTTTTCATTAGCTTATATACTGGATTTATTGCGGTTGACTACTATAAAACATAATTTATTCACGAAGCCGATACATTTTCTTCATTGATTAGTATAATGTAAAACTATGTACTTATAACATTCTAAATTAATAATGGTTACAAATTAATGACGTGTTTCCTTTTTTTTAAGGATAGAAATGTGTTATCAGATCTATTTTGAAACTTCATTCATATCTATATTATTTCTTGTATCCCAAATATTTCTCGAAAAGTATGGCAATTATCTCAAAATATGTGGACAGTCAAAACTTTTAGACTCTACGGAAGACGACCGAAAAGTTTCCTAGAGTCTACTATACCTGAAGATGCCTCGTGTTGAGGCGAAACATGTGTTGTTTAGAAGGTGGAAAAAGTGGTAGTATGTGTTTGGTGTTGTGTATAGTGGTTGGTGGGTGGAGAGTTGCTGACGACCGTTTTTTCGGTAAGTTTTGGTTTAAGTTCCAAGTAAATCCACTTCGTCCAGCAGGAAAACACACATTATTAATTTTCTGTTATTGTTTACTTGTCGCGGATCTAAGCTAAGTAAAAGCTTTGATTGTCCACATAGTGATAGATTTCCGCAAAGTAACGCCTGACTCCATTAATCATCTCAAAATATGGCCAATCCGGGCCCATGTGCGACTTAACGATCGAGCTAGTTTGGAAGAGAACTTAACCAGTATTCAGGCTCGATTTTCTGATCGTTTCCCCAGCCTTGTATCGCATGATACGAAACGGATTGAATTATTCTAATGAGTTCTACGGCTACTGTGTCCGAGTGTACTGGCTTTCATAAGTCCACTCTGACAAAGGCGAGCGACTCGCGTGCCGCTAGCCGTAGTACTAGACACGACAGGGTTCAATTAAGCATGGAGTGATTTGTGGACGCATGTATGCGCTCGCTACTGGATTCCTGCACCTAAAGCATAATCGACTCTGCATAACCGCTTTCTACGACTTGAGCAGTCTTTGATATTAATTGACGCACTCCAGTGTAAAACCTATTCCTTGTACTAGCGATAAGGCCACCATAAAATGTAATTTATAAGCTCTATATCTATCCGTTGTATAATTTCCATAACAAATAACGATTTTTCGATATTACTGTGCAATATAACTTAAAAAAAATAAAACCTTATCGTAAGTTAATTTTAAATTTAAACTAAAAAAACAAAAACTTTCTACTCACAATATAAAAATTAATTTTCAATAGTATAAGTTAAATTTTGCATTTTTTACTATTAAACTACTTTTTTACTAAAAAACTAAAGTGCAACAGGCAGACGAGTACCTATACACATATTATTAGCTTTTGCGACATCAAAAATACCACAGATTATGAAGAGAACATTTTGTGTATATTAAACATAAATGTAAAAGCAGAAATAGCTTAGTTGGTGCGAAGTGGGCTTACGTTCTGAGGTCGTGAGTTCTTATCTACTATATCGAATAATTTGAACTATTGATGTAGTTGGAATACTGAACAAGGATTTTAGTAATATTAAAAACATAGCCAGCCATTTTTTATAAAAAATGAATAGTAAACATGTTGTGTATACACGGTGTCCCAGAAAGAACGGATACTCCTAGAGCGCCGAATAGTACGGCTATCAGGCGTTCTAATAAAAATACACAAAAAAATATTCCATGAGGTGCCAAAAATATGAGGTTGTTTAAAAAATACGTTTTTATTTACTTTACTGTACTTTCATGTATACCACGGCCGCAAATTAATGAAATTGTGTTTTTGGTGTTATCTTTTTCCTCATGGACTATACTATTAGAAATGTAGTAAAGAGTATGAGTCCCTATTGTACTTTTTTGGAAAAAAAATATCAATTGCAATTTTTAGCATGAAATTTGATAAAAAAATAATTTTGACAAAGTTTGAGAGCCTTTCGTGAAAAAAAAAGTATGAAGACCTAAGCGGCCAACTATTTCAAAAATATGCGTATATAGCGTAATACAGATTACAAAATGGTATAAAACATAAATTTATTTAACGTAATAAGAGTAAACTCGACTGAGGAAAGAAAAAAATAATCTTGTCTTAAATTATTACAATAAATGCGTTAGGTTGTACATAAATCAATCTTTATTTCTTAAAAAGTGTTCGAATCGTCTGCCACCGACTCTGATATAAGCTCGACATCTTCTAATAAATGCTGTTCTAAGAAGGCGTGCGTAGCCCCGTTCAGTTATTTTTGCAGCGGCCTCCAGGATTATCCATTCTTTCTGGGACACGTTGTATATGTATTAGTTCTTTATTGTAAACTCAACACACTAAAAAACTAATACATATATAAACAAAATGTGCGCCGTGCAAAGCCTTTATATAGACTTAATATTTTAAAGTTTTTACTCTGTTACTGATTTTTTTTGTACTTTGTCTTAAATATATATGCATACTAATGGTAGAGGTTAGCTTGCCACAAAACAGATAATATTGGTACTCTATACTGTCATGTATTTAATATTTTTTTTATTATTATTAATATTGTCTATTCGTGCAAGTTCTGTCTTGTATCAACAATAACTCATCGTAACATCACATAAGTGCACGAAACGTTACTGATTACATTTTATTGCACATAGAATCAATTGTAAACAATTCGTGTGCAATAAATCAGAGATTTACGGCCCAAGTTATTGCCGCTCGCCCGCTCGATACCGATGTTTTGTTGAAATAATACATGATCGCAATGTAACCGATATCTCTGCTCTACATTATAAACGAGAATTAATATACTTTGGTATTTATTTTGATATCACCATTTCATATACACGAGTGACAAACTTTTACGGAAAATAACGATATTTACCATTTTCCTCAACAGTCCTATATAATATAGTCCATCCTATATAATCAGTCCTATATATAATACCTTTATTTTGCATAGAAAAATCCGTTATATAAATTATTATCTGTCAAATATTTATTTGTAAATTACGGCATAAGTTAAAGGAGAGGAAAGGTGCCAACAAAGGGTGATTGATATTTTGTAACCGGGGGTCATAAACTTTGTAATTAAAAATCAGGAAATTCATGTGAAGTAATTTATGGAGAGCCCCTCACGGATTTCTTACGATTTGAAACATATTATATTATAAAAGTAATATATATATATATATATATATATATATATATATATATATATATATATATATATATTTATAAATTAAGTATAGCAATGAAAAATTAACTGAATAACAAGTATTATTAATTTCTACAATTCGACTATTGGACCTTGGCGTCCCTTAAAAATGAAAGGCGGTAAATCCCTAAACTGTGTGGATTAAGAATAACAGATGGTTCAAATTTCTTCGGTAGACACTGCGCCCAAGCAATATTCTCACTATCTATACGATGATAGTAAAGTTAGCGTTCATTTCCTGTAACAAAATTCTAACACTTGAATGTTGCCATGAATTAATTGCAGACTAGGGCGCATTAGCGTAGAACCGTGTACCGTGGATGTGGAACCATCTCGGAAACAAAGCCGCAGACGACTACTGCGTCTCGGGTAAAGTAAATACGAACATTCCATGAAACGGTCGACACACTCATCTTTATGTGTGATCCGTTTGTAATTCCGTTCCCTGGAAGAGTCACATGTTAAATAGACTGCGACGGAGAACTACTAGAACTCTACGTTGACTTATGACTACTTCATGATGACATGGCTGAGATGAACTGATCATAATCGTTAATTCTTACAGGTTATTTCGTAAAATTTTAAAAACAAATCCCCACCTTGCTCAGAGACAACACCGCTTCGTCAATGTCTATGGTATCAAATATTTATGGATGGCGTTGCTTCTTTTCCATCAGGTGACACGCTGGCTCGTTTGCCTTCCTGTCCCATGAATAAAATTTTTGTATAATGTAATTTCAATGTATTACTTATTAAAGTTTGCAAATTAACTCAAACATAAGCTCATAGATGATATTGATTAAATAACTTATTCCTATGGTAGCTAAGCGTCACTTTATATTTATTCGCAAATGAAGTATTACTGGAGAAATTTCTACAGCTCGGAACAGCGAGCTAGCGGACCCATAACTTATCCAGTTGAAAGTTTACGATGTCAACCAAACAGGTAAATAAATTGCTACACTGTACGTGATACCAATTCAAGATTTCAGGTTTATCTGGTCATCATTAGAAATAAAACATATATAAAATTTTCACGTACATAAGGAATCAGGCAGAACTTGAAAAGTGGGCTATTTTTGGTTATGGATTCAGATATACCCGCGATGAATACGCAAGTTCAAGTTTGTCCGAAGTCATTGATATTTAAATCTAAATATAAAAATAATTCAGAGTTGTTAATTGCGCCAGATATATATTTTCCTGAAGTGTTTATGTAAGTATGTGTGACAATAATTTTTAATTTTTGTTCATGTAAAGTAAAATGAATAGCAACACCACTTTTCTATAGAGTAGAACCTTAGCTACCTTCAGTCAATACCTTGAATCAATACGACATTAAAGCCTTAAAAAAATAAGCCTACGCATTTCTTATAGGTTAGCAACACTTGCAATGTTTATGGCAGTGATTCTCAACCACGGTGCTGCGACATTTTTGCGCTGTCAAATTTTTGAAGTGTATCGAATTTCTAAAATGTAAACTATTTATTATACTTATTTAGTACATATATACACATCGTCACGCATGTCTCCCGTAGGGCAGAGACCACTGATCTCCATATGCTACGATCTCGGCATAGTTTCCTTGCTTCCTCCACACCCATTACTCTCCCCATGCAAGCTCGCCGTTTAAGGGTACTCTTGACCTGGCCTTTTTTAAAAACTTCAGCAATTTGGTCAAGGTATGTTTTGCCTTTATTTACGTTATACTTTGTAAACTATTTAATATATATATATATATATATATATATATATATATATATATATATATATATATATATATATATATATATACACACGCACGCACGCACGCACGCACGCGCACATACACACACACACGCACAATGTATTATAGGAGAAATTATTTATCACAGAAAAGAGGTAGAGAATCACTGTGTGAGTAATTGAAAGAGTCTGTAGTATTGTAGACGTCTTTCCACGGCGTTGATTGTTTTCCATCAGACGACATGTTTGCTCATTTGTTTTACTATCCCATATAAATTTTTAAGTCTTAATATTCTTCATCTAAAACCTCACTACAAAATGCAAACATAACTTTTGTACGATAAATCAAAGCTAAGGTCACATCGATCACAATACACAAGCATGCAACATCTCGTATATCATACAGCGCAATAGTCAATCGGTTCCAATTGTGACACTCGATACTCTGTGTTGATAACAATAAATCGATGTGTTATTTGTCACACACTCTAGCTTGCAGATGGCCAGGTCAAGTGTTGATCATTAAAAAAAATAGGCTAGGAATATATACGACCTTTTTAATACGCAACAACATTGACACACTGATGACGATCTTCCAACGAATCGAACTCTTCTAGCTAACCAAGCGTAACTCCACACTATAACAAAGTAATTGAAAAAATTATGGAATATGCATTAGAAATCCTTTAATTTTTATGTGTCGTCTTCAGAAAGTGGAAATCGCTTCTATGCTTTTTGTGCACCTTAATCGAGTGCTGGAGTACTGGATACTGCAGTGATACATTCATAAATGTTTCACTAATGCATTAAAACATTTTATATTATATTACATTTTTTTGACATTCGTAATATTCAAATTTAAAATAAAAAAGAAAAATTATTATAAAACAAAATGCATTAGTTCGATTGACGTTTTTTGAATAAACATGTCACCCGTCCGGCACAAAACATTGAAATTATAATATATGTATAAAATGTGAAGTGTTAATAAAGTATAAGAAATTATTTAAATGTGTAAAGGAACGTAAGAACAAATTAATGTCATTTTGAATATTTTTATTTGAAGATAAAAACCCTCTAAATATCCCGGATATCATCGTAAACAGTACGGCAGGCACGTTATAATACCGCATCTTGGCAAAACGTAATGTGGGACGCTCCGTGCAAGAGAGCTGGCAGAAACTGGATGCGTAGAGCTAGATCGGGCTAGGTGACACATCATATGTCCAGCTATGGACTGCCGCATACTGTTGACGATTATAATGAAGTGCACCTTAATGTTACTGCAAAACATAAGAACGTGCTAGTCCAAATTTCCGGGTAAAAATAATAAAAACACAGACCAGTTCTGTAATGCTCGTAAATCCAAATCGAACTTGGGGTTAGTTCTAGTGGGTACGTAACCGAAGTCGTGAATTGCCTATTTGTACTTAAGTCGAGATTCTATTACTAAAGTCTCATATTCAGAGCGGTTTTCAATTTAATGTTAGTATTTTTGGAATGGAATAAGCAAGCGAATCAACTGATGGTAAGCGACCAACCGCCCATAAACATCCATAATACTAAGAACACCACAGATGTGTTTCCTACCTTGAAAGAATTCAATTGGAAGAGAAAAAGGAAATAAGGGGAAAGTAAATCTTCAGATGCCAGCACTCACAGTACGAAACGCAGTAAGGCAAGAGGGAAGTTAGAAGGTGGAAGAAATAAGTAAATGAGTTAAAAGGAGTTTGTCTTCTTGATATCGTATTTTTTATGATTGGATTTACCATGCGTTCTGTGCATGAGTCTTGACATGAGAAAACATTTTTATTGAAAAGGTTTGAGAACAGAATATTCTTTACACTTTCTCATATACCTGTTGACGAAGTAGACCAGCAGAACTAATATAGGTCTTTTTTATAGCAGAACAGGCAAACGTGCATGCGGGTCACCTGTTGGTATGCGATCACGACCGCCCATAAACATGCGCACCGCTGGAGACATCGCAGATGTGTTCCCGGCCGTTTGTGTCTCACAAGCTTGGAAAGAACAAATACTCAGGGTTTCAGGATATAGACTACTGACGTACAATGATGTTAATTTTAATATAAGTACAACTGATTTCCATAATATACATTATTATTCTGAGTTTCAATGCATTTCTTACAATTCTATATACCATATACGGCATGTTTTAAAATGTCCTAATATCAAAAGCAATACATTATCTACCGTACAATCTCAAAACTCTTACAAAAAAATACACCCTACAATGCAATAAAGGCGTTGAATTTCATAACGTCGTAACAGCGACAAAACTGTCAGTTTGTCCTCATAAAAGCGAAGGATGTACAATAAAAGGTGAGAGATCAAATGAAATTCCCTACAACAAAAGAATAACGTTTTAATTCAGTGATAAAATACTTTCTCGTCACAAGGCTGGAGAGCTCGTGACAAGATAACTTAGGTGTCGTCTACACGAGCAAGTTTCTTTCGTTGTTGAAGCTTTTTGAAATATATATTATAGAGGTTACCTTTTCGATATTTACTATTTATATTTTTACAGCCCATATATATATGTACGTCTTAAAATTGCGCAAGAAATCTCCTAACTTCTGGAGGAATGAAAATTAACCCACCATGCTTATTGGAATGGATAGACAGGCCATCCACGCAAAATAAATATCTGTAGGCGATACATATCCCGATCCACTACTTAGCCAAGATCTAAGCACATTTTGCCAAGATTTGCCTTAGTTTTTCTTATATACATATAAAGTAAAAACAAGTAAAGAAAATCCAAGTATTAAAATAGAGACATAGATAACGGACATAGTAACTACACGGTGGATGAGCCAGCACGGAAGCCTTAGACCGCAACCGCAGGAATATGCGGGTACCGTTTTTGGTAAGACCGCATTGCTGGATGGAACTTCGCTACGCGTTTTAAATGCCCTCAGGAAGATGCCTTCATTACAGATACCGGTAGAGTGAGATTTTTACAACGAACAGATAGAACAATTTGTTGCTTTATATCGAAATCTGTCCAATAACTCAAAAAACCTAATTAGTAAAAAAGAAATCAAATTGGTACACATAGAAGATAATTAAAATTTACAAGAAGGGTAAAAAAAACCACTAAGTGTTCTATAATTGATGGAGACAGGCGTTACTTTGCGGAAATTCATTATAATGATAGATTGTCAAAATTACTTCGCTAAGATCCGCAAACACAAATCAGAGACATTTTATGCCTGCGAAGAAGTGTGTAGAGAATTACTTACCGAGAAAAGACTGTCAGCAAATCTTCCAACACTTCGCCATAGTCACTAAGGTTCACAATGTCAAACACACAGTATCACTATTCACCACAAACACAACGCGGTTCGCCTCGACTAAAGGCGTCTTCAAGTGTTTCCACAAAAGGGTTTACGGTTGTCTAAAGTAAGTTTGACCTTTTTTACCAAAATTTTTCCTATGATATGTAAATATATTTATCATTTATATAGAAACAAAAAAGAAAACATTATTTGTAATGCTAACTATGTTACATGCAATAAAAAACTTATCATTATATTATACCATAGATTAAGAAAAATATATAAAAATAATACGACAGAATTGATATGAGATTTGATGAATAAATACATATTTTGGATATTAATATTCAAATAATTCTTCAACAGGTAAATCTGAGACACACTTTTATAACTATCTTTTAAAAGGACTTTTATTGGAGAAAGGAAGGTTCTTTTTACTAAAAGAACCTTCCTTTCTCCAATAAAAGACTAAGACAAATAAAACAACGAAGAACTTGAGCTACGTGCCTTTATTAAATTTTTGAGACATTACATATGGGGCTCAAAGATTGCTTGATCTACTAAAAACTGCTAACGAAGTGAAGGCAAAGTTAATAAGCCTTAGCATAAAAATATAAACGTAAAACATGATTAGATCGATCCGCCAGACTGATAACAAACACAATCTGAGCCGGTTATCTGAGGCGCGGTGGATACATGCAGAGATGAAAGCAAAGACGTTCAATGCCTAAATGAAGACATCTTATTAGGCGCATTCTTGTTTGAATATAATGCTAAATGAATTCAACGGAAAAGCTTAGATACTGTGAATAATATTAAAGTTCTTTTAAATTTAGGGCCATCCATAAATTACGTAAAGGGTAGGGGAAGGGATCAACAAGTTTAAAGTTAAAATTCTAAACTTTAACTCCATATGTAATTAAGTGTGACAATGACTGTCGTTCTTGTTGGGAAGCTCCAAAATCATAACAATCATGAGACGTCATCGAAAAATAGCTCATATGTATATCCTGCCCACTTGCTCAACGACCGAAAATATGTCTTGGACTCCGATTCGAGAACTCGTCCCTGGTCACGGTCTTCTTGCGGTTTTACGCCAGTTTTTCCGCCATTTCAAACTCGTTTCGATAATGATATTTTATAACAGACTAATGATTTTTTCCGTTAAGAACCATTAAGAATGGTGAAATTGTAAGAAACAATATTAATCCAGGGATTCAGACCAATGTTTTATATAAAAAGGATTCCTAGTAGAAAAAGACACCATAGAATTGTAAGCGCAGTAAGATAATCCACTCCACATTTGTCAGGCGAATTGGGGATCACAGATCGTCTTATGGGATAAAGGAATGTAATCAACGCCACCCATGGACATTCGCATCACACTTGCTTTCCAAATGCATTGCCAGCCTATGCCAGATTGATGTTTATTTATTTAGTTAAGTCGCCTCACATGATACCAAGAAACAAGGTGGTTCTATTTTGGATTAGTATGCCACTTTGTATTTTGTAATTTGCGTGGTCCAGCGCAAAAAAAAATTCTATTAACTTTTAGGGCGTGGACGAAGTCTTTGTTAATACTGTCGTATAAAAATAGCATACCACATTTAAACTGATAGAACTTGACTGATGACAGTCAAACTCTTTATCCGAAAAACGAATTTTGTTATGTCGTAAACGATTAAGATTTAAGTTAAGATGTAATATGCTGGCACACAGGTTTACACGTTGCAGTGAAAAAGCTAAAATAACTTTGTTTCAAGCGTACTGCCAAGTCTTCTACACGTGCAGCTTGTGGTATGTTTACACGCAGTAGAACCATCAACGCCCTGCGGGTCCAATATAACAACGGTTTTAGAATATTGTTGGGGCTTCCCCGTTTCTGCAATGCATCAGGTATGTTCGTTAATCATGGCATCATCATCGATGGCTTTTGGACCATTTTGCGAAAACGAACAGCCTCGTTACTTACGGGATAGCTCCAGCTCTATAACGAAAACCGTTGTTGCTAGACTCAACTCGCGCCTTATGATACAGCTAAATCAGCTTCAATGTAAATGATTTACTATCATAATTTTTAAGGTGTACATAATTACTTACACATAAATGTAAAAATGTTGAAAAGAAAAATGTATGGACCAAAAAGAAAATTGTCTGAAATTAAGATTATTATTATGTGAACGTTTTGTAACGTTTGTGGGTGCGGTAAAAGAAATTTGCATCGTGCCTCAACTTTACGAGAAACATTACGAAGTTGCAGCGTCTGAGGACTGCGCGTCGACATTAAGGGTTCACATTATGCAATGTTCTTTGTCCTTTTAAAAGAAGTGATCTCAGAGCGGGCGTTGATCCTGTTTTTTTAAAAGGCAATCCTATATTCATAAAAATCTAACAAGTCAATATTTTGTCTTTTTATTTAATATGATGACGGAGCTTAAATTAAAAATTTTCAATATTTTTACTAAAACAATACTGTACAATGAAACAGCAATAGGCCGAATTGAATGACAGGCCGAACCCCAGAGTTGATCGGGCTACTTGAACAATAGTTTTGAGACCAATTGGTTTAGTGGCGCGACCGCCCACGGAGTCAATGGTCGCAGGTTCGATCCCCGCATCGGATTAAATATATGTATGGCCTACAGATATTTATTCTGAGTCTGATAACCCCGCCAATCCACATTGGACAAGCGTGGCGGGGTAAGTCCGTACCTCTAGAAATGGACAGGCCCGTGCTCAGCGGTGGGACATATATGGGCTGTGGAAAAAAATAAATAATAACATAATTCCTTTTAAATCACAAAAAAACATGCCTGGATATGCCTTACAGCTATGAGTTAGAAGCTACGGAACTCAATGGTCATGGTTTCAATTACAGCATCGGAATAAATATATGCATGGGCTAAAGATATTTATACAAAGTATAGGCTCTCCGAAAATCGAAATCAGTTTGAACAAGCGAGGTAGATTAATATTCATTCTTTCAGAAATAGGGAAACTTGACCATAGCGACCGCACATATATAGGTTGCGAAAGAAATGAGCAGAAAACGAAATATTTATATATATTTAATTTCGTAGAATTCACGTAACACCATCTCTTTCTGCTCAAAATGTCGGTATTTGGTGAAACCAGTCAATACTCGTTTACATTTTAAAATAACATGTTTATTTTTTTACCGCAATTTAAAAACGTTGGTAACGCAATGTTCAACGAAGGTACCTACAATTGTAAAAATGTAAGGGAAACCGACCCCGAAATTTTATAATTAACACAACAGTTATTTGCGATAACAAAATTTAGTCTGCGCCAGTTTGAGGTCCGCTTACCCACTTACTTATGGAGCAATCTTCGTAAGCTGAGAAATAATGAAATTGTTTACCTGCGAACAAATAAATAATAGTATTAAAAATTCCGTTTACATTTGAAAATCTTTTAACACTATTAGACTGTTGATAAAAAATATTCCAGGACATTTATATCTATTACTAGCTGACCCGGCAAACTTCATATCGCCTCAGAATCAATAAATAAAGAAGCTGAACGATAATTGCAGAATGTTTCAACTTTAGTAAAAAATGTGATCAAAACTTAACCAAAGAAATGAAAAAAAAAAACTTCACTTTTGAATTTAATTTGATTTCTGAACGATTTTTAAATTTAATTGATTTCTGAACGACGGGACGAACATCAAATATTTGACAGGTAGAATTAGTTTCTGAGGGAAAACGAAATTGTTGCTTTTACTATATTCCTACTGACCTTTGAGGGAGTAATGTATAAAATATTCAATATCGTACGTTCAAGTGGTCTCGTTTGTTAAGACGCTCCCTCGGAATATCTCCCACTACAGTTTTATTCCCAAATCACTTTCTCATCACTTCAAGATGGGACTTCAAAATTAAAAAAGCAACAGCCACTCAGGCCATGGCTGAAACTCTTCAAATATTTCTCAAGGGATACTTCAGATTTTGACAAGACTTTATAACACGAAGACACCTAATCACTGTTCCTTGTTATATTATATATGTGTTTTTTTTTAGTTACTCAAAAAGGGCTAGACCGATTTGAATATTTCTTTTATTTTGTTCGTTCTAATAAAGGGAAGGTTTACGAATAAAAAATAAAGGAAAACAAATAAACAACTTGAAAAGTGACAACTTATATACGATGCAGCGAGTATTATTGATCTCGATGAATTAATATTGGAAGATTGATAATCGCTGATTGTGATTATGATTGAATCGAGTTATTATACATATAATATTCATATACAAACCCAGGTTTAATATCCAATATGTATAAATAAACGAATGGAAAACTTTTGCGAAACTCAGTCAATTATCAAACAAACATTAACGGAAGCATAAAACAAACTTCTTTAATTTGCACAGACCTTTGCACCGTGATAACGTTGAAAGGTATCGAATGCGGAAAATAAAGTTGGGGCTTCAGTGCGAGCGTGTCTAAAGGACTATGTGGTAAAAAACCAGGGCCGTCTTTACCCGGAGGTTCAAGGGGTACAGCCGCACCCGAGCGCGGGGACCTAGGGGGCGCCGAATGCTATAAATTGGAAATTTTATTGAAATATATAATATTAATACGAGTATATATTAAAATGTTCATTTTCTTTGTACATTTTTTTGTAGAGTTTTAAGAAATTAATTAATAAATAAAATTATATTGCGTTTTTTTACAACAGCAGGGGCACGGGCTGATTAACCGCACCCCGGCGCGAAATATGCTTAAGACGGCCCTGAAAAAAACTAACAAAAGAATAGGTTTCTATACCCTGCGAGCAGGATTTAGGTATAAAGCCTCGAGAGCATGCAATGGGGTCATTGCATGCGCATCTCGGAAAACAACGGTCATTGGTTGTTACTTTGGGAGTGCGCAAGTTTAGCGTCCTTGGATAACTTTACGTCATCTCTAGATATGGCCGTGTCCTTATTATTGGGCCCATCACTTATTGCTGTTCTGCCTAAAGGACCTCTCGATTACCATTTTATATAAAAAATAATTGCAATAATGTCTATCATAATGTTATCTTGAAATATAATAATAATAATTACTTAAATTTTTATATTTTTTCTTAATCCGCAACCGCTATTACTGTGCCTACGCCTTATGGAGAGGATGGATACAGTAGAAAACTTTCCGGAAAACTATTGCCCCAAGAGAGCTATGATTTGACCGCACCTTTCAAAACTTACTCCCATTTTTGTTTCGCCATTCCACCTTGATAGGATATCACATATATTGGTGATTTTTATTGTGTAACTTTTGATTTCTAGTTGTTTTCGAACGGGTAACAAAAATGATTATACTTTTAGAGTTATATAATATTTACCCTTTTTAGAATAAAACTGCATTATACGATAGGAAAAAAGTATTTATTTTTATTAAACAAGAGATTTTTTTATGGGATTGGAAGGCAAACAAGCACGCGTGTCGCCAGATGGAAAGCAATCAACGCCGTCCATAGACAACCGCGCCATCCCAGGAGTCACGGAAACGTTGCCGGCCTTTTAGGTATGTGTAGGCTTGTTTTTTGAAGGTGCCAATGACGTAGAGAAGCAGGTTTATGATAAACACTAGCACTGCACTTGCACTGCTTACTTTGAAAGAATCAGAACATAGGTGAGAAAGGAAAATGTACGAATGGGTCGTTAATTTTGTCTTCTATTAGAGTTTGATACTATGTTTGTGAAAAGAGCAAAAACTTTGCGCAGATGACAAAAAATTTAATGGAAGGGATAGGTAAACAATTCAGCGGGTCACCTGATGATAAGCGACTACCTATTCACCTACCCTAGGGTACGAGTAGGTAGGTAAGGTACCCTACCTACTTAGGTTGTGAATTATGAGAGATGAATTAAAGCAACTGGACAAGTTATTGGTTCTAAAATAAAATAAAAACGGGTAAAAAATCTTTAAAGATAAAACGTTTTATTAACATACCACATTAAAAACTTGGGATCCATAAGATGCGAATTAATTATACAGTCATTGAATCTTTCTTACGTGCGTCACATTTTTATTTTAGTGTGTTAAAAACCGTTTAACTTTAAAGTTGTTCTAAATATCTTTATTTTCTAGTTTAGTTTTTTTTTACACTAAATATAATGAATGAGATTCGTTAAAAATAATCAAATGTACCAAAACTCGTGGGGGTTTCTAGCAAAAGTTCCACGGTTCAACTCCTGAAAAACCCTCGTTACCAACTTGAATTTATCATATTTTGTATTGTCACGGGCACTCAATGCATGTTAATCAAAGTTTCATAAAAATTGGTTTAGTAAAAATAGTTTAAAAAACCGTCGCAAGATTTGAAAAAACAAACAAATATACGGGGTCAAGTTTTTAAAATTCACAAAATCTGTTATTACTTTAATTTATGAAAAATTTATTTTTAAACATTCTTATCAATTAAATCCATAAAACTACATAGGAAAATCGAGAACGAGTAGAACTAGCCTATGTCCTGCAATAGTGTAAATAAAAATTATTTCTTTACAACCATTGTATAGTATATTTAAAGTCTTAATTCGGAAAACCAATATATACTTTTATACTAAGTCATTTGGAACTCAATAAATAACCCGCGTAGGTACTTGACTATCGCCTGCGTTGTTGTTACGCGACATAGATTCCACACAGCAATCTGATTTCCAAATAAATTAAGCAAGGAAGAAAGAAACATTGGACGGAAGCCAGAAAAAGAAAAATCGATGGCAGTTTGACGCAGGACTTGGCGGAGTGTGCCACAAAGAAATATCGCAACAATGAGCGCAAAACATCGCAATGTGCCATTACATCGGTATGAGATGATGATATAAATATTAAGATATGCCTTTATTGTGTAACAGATGAATAATGACTTTTATTTGCCTTTGTATCTCTGTATTGAATATTTTACTTTGCAGTTATATGTTTATACGAACAAAGACTTTTGCAAACTCCCTTTAAGATTACGAATATTAAATAATGTTTTATTATTATTAATTAAAATATTAGTTTTCATTTCACATTAAATTTATCAATTAACAAAAAGAACATTTACTTTTCTAAGGAAAATTTTATATGAAAATAATTATGTACCGCCGAAAGTAAAAAAATATCCAATCGATAAAGAGAAAAAGCTATCGTACATTTTCCTGACTTATATGTGAAGTCTTTAATTTTTAAAATCCATTAAATCTCCTTCCACATTCAGTTAATAAGAATTTATCAACGTGTCGGAAAGATAGTATAGTTACCGTTTTATATACATTAGAATGACCTCTCCCGGAGCTTTTTTCTAGGCGATACATTTTTAAAGCGATACATACATTCTATAGGTTTTTCACTAGGCTAGGGTATTCATGGTGGCGTTCAGAGACTAAAGAGTAACTACCTTTTGAAGAATTTCACTTTTTGCGTCTTTTACTGACAGTTTTTAGTTTTATGTTTGCAGTTTTTAGTCCATACCTAAGGTATTGTGTGTTTAACTGCCTTGTGTACAAATTAAGTTATTCAACAGTTTTTAACAATCCAGCGTTCAGTATTCCATGACTGTGGATAATTTTCTTTTGTTTTTAAGGTTATTTTCTCGTTTTTTTTCACAGCCTATTAATTTTCCACACCTTACCTATCACACTTGTTGCTGGTGTTACCAGCCTCAAAAAAGTATCTATCGGTCATACATATATTTATCTACTTGCGGGAAACGAACCTGCGATCATTGACTCCAAAAGTGGTAGCGTCGCCACTGATCCTTAGCCAATTAAGTCGCCTTTCTTGATTATTGTTTTATATTACGTATTTTAAAAAACCTTAAATTAATGATTTGATTTAGTATTATAAATATATTTGTTTATTATTTATAGATATTTATAACTGAAATATTAGAAATTTAAAAAAGGAAAGCGTTTAAAACTTAGTAATAAATGCTATTTTTCAAAACATAGGAGATAGAAAAAATATTGTCATAATTGTTTAGATTGTTTTTATGTTGCGCGATAATTCTTCTAGAAGAATAATGGAAAAGAAGAGTGAGATATATATAATATATATATATATATATATATATATATATATATATATATATATATATATATATATATATATATATATATATATATATATATATATATATATATATATATATATATATATATATATATATATATATATATATATATATATATATATATATATATATATATATATATATATATATATATTACTCGCTTCTATTAAAATTGAATATAATTCATACATTATCACATTCTTACTTCATAATAAGGTACCTAACTTGAACTGGGAAAAACTTCAGCTGAATGTAAATCCTGACAGCATATGGTATTAATCTCACAAAACAAGATGCAGCCAACGACAAAATATAAAAAGAAAGGGGGTCAAAAGCTGCTAGCACGCTACTTTTGAAACACTGAGACGCGTTACATATGTATTTTTTTTAACAGCCCATATATGTACCACTGCTGAGCACGGGCCTCTCCGTTTCTGGAGGAACGGACGTTAACCCACCACGCTTGTCCAATGCGGATTGATGGGGTTACCAGACACGGAATAAATATTTGTTTAAACCATACATATATTTATTTCGATGCGGGGATCGAACACGCGGCCATTGAGTCCGCGGGCGGAGGGCCACGCCACTGAGCCAATATGTATATATGAGCCTATATTTTGCGGAAATATAAATTTACGTTTATAGTCGGATTTTTTTACATCACCCTTAAAATTAGGATCTTCGGTTTCACACATCTAGTTTCCGCCAAATTCCCAGTATAGATCGTCATTCCGTCTAGCTGGTGAGCGTCCTACACTACGTTTGCCAAGACGCGGTCTATAAATAAATTAATAAAGCCTAATACTGTCTATCAATTATTACATTTATTAGTTAGTTAAATTTAATTTGTAGAATCGACAGCTTGTAGGGGCAGTTACTGATACAGTAGATTTTAGTAATTCATTCATTATTTGATCATTTCCAGGCGTTTTCGCCTTTAGATCAAACTATCTATCTGTGTGATCTCAAAGTATCGCCTTAGAGTAATAATAAATCAAAAACTAACAAGTATTATTTTATTATACCTTTAAGTAACAAGGATTCCTAACAATTAAAATGGTATTTTTTAAACAGTACTCGTTATAACTTAAGTAAAATTTGACCGTGAGAAACACGTATTCTCTTGCACAATTAAAGTGATCGCAAATTTTTAACACGATTACAAGCTGTCGCACAAATTGACATACTTATGCTTAACTATGTTCGCTGTGGCTAGGGCTCTTCTATTTATCAGAGCACTTCAGGTATCAGCTATGCTAATAGAAAGAGCGATAATTTCATTACCAAGGGGCTTTTAAGTTTAACCAATCGAATGTCACCCGGTAATTGCGCACCGTTTCGCTTATCGACATCGCATGCTACACATAATTACTCCATATTTCAAGTCATTGGCAGCGATCGTTAACTTTCTATACGTTTATTGCATTTAAAGTAGACAAATTGTTTCAGCAGGTTGAACGACGCGATATTACAATGTCGACTTGCAATCTAGGCAAACTTTGCATAGATATTAAATTATAAATACTGCTTCTTTGGAGTTAAGACCACATCTGTCTATGTGCATATATGCATTCATGCATTCTCAAAAGGTTATGTATATATGCATTCTCAAAAAGTTAGTCTCAAGAATAAGATTTTAAAAATAAAGAGGTTTTATGTATTTCGATAGAAAGGCCTAATTGCCGTAGTGGCGAAATCATCGCTTCCAGAGGCCTGTTTCCCACATCGGGCTTAAACATATGTACCTTAACCTCTTCAAGGACATTGGCACATGTGTGTACGTTTAGCTTTTTTTTATTTTAGTAATTTCAAGAAAATACGCTAAATGGCCACATATGAGGACTTTATCTATTTTTTTGTTAAAATTACTATTTTCTGTTTTTTTCTTATCTTACTGAATTGTTATAGATATAAGGTGAATAACTCGTAATAAAAAGAAAAATTTTATCAATGTTTTCTCACTTAAAAATATTCAACCCTGAAGAGGTTAAACAAATATGGTGGATTAACCCTTAGTTTGATATTGTCCGCTATACCAAACACAAACTTTAAAAAAATACAAGTCATTCAAATTTGTAATTTATTCATGTCAAATGTCCGCCACAGAGGACATGTATTTTCTTAAAAAGGAGAAGAACGTGATTTTTTTATTATTTTATACAAGGTCCTTAATATCTTAATAACACATATTATTCACAAAATTTAAAAAAAAAACGATTTTTTTCTGCCAAATTAAGGATTAACGACCCTTGGTTGTTAGGTTTTGTTCACTCTTTTTTTATGGAATCGATAGCCATGTGAACATAATAGTAAACAACTAACGCCGCCCTTGAACATACAGTGCTACGTGAATTAAACATGTGATGTGTAAGAATGTGAAAAATGAGAAATAAATAAATATATGAGAGGAAGAAGGAAGTAATGATAAGGAAAAAACGAAATGAAAGGAAGGGGGAAACTTTATCACATAAAATTTAAAAACGATAAATATGTTTAACCAAAAACACAAATGTTCAAAGCTCCTAAAAGAAAAAACGTTGAAACATGGTACATTTCACAAAACAGAGCGCGACAAATCAAGCCTGCATAATATGGACTTTCCCGATTTGTCAGCAAGACTAATAGTTTCTCCTTCACAGACGCAAACATTTACCCTTTTACATTTGCCTGAAAGCATGACAAATAAACCAGCTCTTACTAAGTGTATCCTCTACATTAAAAGAAACATAAAAGTGCACAGTTTAAGAATATAATTTATGCAGAAAAGTTTCGCCTCGCTGAAAATATTTATTTATTGTATTTCTTTCATCTATGTGAAGTAATTTAACACTAAAAATCGAAGTTTTTTACAAGAAAAAACGAAGGCGATTACACCTTCATTTTCATCATTGTCATCAATGCAGTCGTGATAATGCACTTCTGACCACTGGCCGCCCACAAACTTCAGGGGGTATTCCTGTAATCCACACGCTTGGCGGGCGAATTAGGAATTCCAGATTGGTATTTGTACCAGACAGAGAGTATTTGTTTACGAAAGGCCGAAAACGCATCTGAGACGCCTCGGCCTTGCGGATGTCTATGGACGGCAGTGACCACCTTCCACCTAATAACCCAACGGAGCTCAACCGCTTTACTAATTTTTAAGATGTCTCTTGTTGAGGCATCTTCAAATATAGTAGAATAGTGATGCATGTTTCACATTTTAAGTGTAACTGAGAGTATCAATTTACTTAAATTTATTTATTTTTTAGTATTTATTAATGGCGGTTTTTTGATGAAAATTTTACAGTAATGTTTTTGTAATTTTTTTTCATTTATTTTCACGAATTCTTCACTCATTTATTTAATATTAAGCCTTTATAAAAATCAGTATACGGACAAAGCTTCGTAAATCTTATATGGTTTATTTTAAATCGTTTAAATTCGTACAATGTACAAGACCATATACATATGTACCTAATATGTCTTATCCAGAAACTCCCATATTACTTGAGGCATTCAAGTTCAAACTCTTACAGCACACATTCCTTACATAGTAAATGGGAATCGACCGTAGCATTCCATGTTTTATGAGCTAACAGTGTAACCGCGCCCATACTTCATAATACCCATACGGAAGCTGCCAAAACCGCAAATTTCAATGGGGGAGCTGTGCACATAAATGATGAAGGCGTCTCGGAAGGTTCGATAACCTCGTATATCAAATATCATTTCAGATATGATATTCTTGAACTTAAAAGAACAACACTCCCACATATCTGACATGTTCAGATTAAATTGATGAACGTTTCAAAAGATGGTTAACCAACTTCTTTTGTTACATCCCAAACACGTTATAGAATTCATTAAATCAAGTTCTCTTAGTTTTCTTTTTAAAGAAGACAAGCAATGTTCTCAGTTTCGCCCGCAGGTTGACTGGAAGAGAATGCCCGATGGCATTAAATCCGCCTGCTGTGCACTTTATGCAAAAAAATTTAAATAAATAAATAAAAAATATTTTTTAATATTACTAAAATTGTTGTTAACTATTCCATCAATACTAATAGTGCTTGTGAAATGAAAATATGGTTCATATATAGACATTTCTGTATCCATCTCTACCGGTCCATCATGTCAAAATTTTTTATATTCAGTATTTATTGCAGTCTCCTACAAGACAATCTCTACAATTTACTACAAGATCCACCTTCCAATTAATATGAGCATCTTGTACGCTTTACTAGCAGGTTGTCGGAGGGTCTCCGCGCAATGTGTTTTTACCTTCTTGCTATTTGAAATTCTTTTAAGCTCCATGCTCTATGAGTTGTACACGGAATGCGTAGTATATGTCATCTACACCACATTTCGAAAGCTACGATGCGATGCCCATTACCTTCTTTTTCGTGGGGATATTTTCATCGATACCTGTCTTGTAGAGGCTTCATTGAGCTTTGACCAACTAAACCAAAGTGTTCAACTCTGTGTCATGTATTGAAACTGCAAAGCGCTCTCACATACTACCGCAGATTCGACGGCGCTATTCCTAACTGAAGCCCTGTCACGATGATGTAGTTTTATTGCAGTTTTTTACTTCACCCTCCCTATTACCAGCAGATTACCAAACTTAACTAAGATAACCTAACTTTTACAATATTACTAAAATATCGTAACTGCTACTCACTTTCATAAAATATTTCATCACCTAAAATATTTCGATTCACCTTCAAATCCAATCTGCACTTTAATACCTTCGCCGGATATTAAGGGTTTAATTAGCGAGCACAAAGGCTGGGACGGCCTGTGACGTCACAAATAAGAGGGTGTATACAATGCTTGTCCAACAATGAGGATGAATTTTAATCGCGCCCGCTCGTGGCAGGTGTCTCGCTGTGACAAGGGGTTGGCTCATCAATTCAATCTCTATTCTTATCAGTTTTAATTGCCGGTCGAAAGGGGTATTTTAGTACAAACGTTGTCTAATTTAGATTGGGTACACGTTTAGCGAGTATTCGTTTGGTATTTTTTGTTTCCTGTCTTAATAATTCATTTAACCTTCATGTACAGATACATGATAAATGCGGACTTAATGTTGAAAGGCAGGCTCTGTCAGACAACCATTGGGTTAGTTGGAAAGGTTATTGCTTAGATACAAAAACAAAAATTATTTTTTTTATATTATGGAATATATTATACAAGCAATTACATGTACAAATCTAATGATGATGACGATCTGCGCAGGGCGGCTGGCAGGAACTGGACGCATGAAGCCGAAGATCGAGCTAGCTGGCGCTTCTTGGGGAGGCCTATGTCTAGCAGTGGACTGCCACAGGCTATTAATGATGGTGATGATGATGACATGTACAAAATGTCTTATTCTAATGTCTCACCGAAAGCTAGATGAATAATAGGTGGATCCGAGGTATTTAAATGCGTCTATATGAATCGAATTATAAAAACAGACGGTGTCTAATGAATTTTCCAACATTAACATATATTACTGAATAGAGTTGGAGTAGACGAGTGTTGGAGTGAGGACCGCGTTTCGAAAAATATAGCATGGGACGCCCCCGGCTAGACAGATGCGCCGATCTGCGCAGAGCGACTTGCAGAGACTGAATTCGTGTAGCCTATCTTCGGCTACACGAATTCAGTCTCTGCTAGGTGACGCGCCTTGGGAGGTTCTTCTTCAACGCTGGACTACTTACCTTATAAAATATAATTTATATTATTCTTCTTTTATTTAATAGCCCATTTATGCACTGCTACATACAGCGCCTTCCCCACTTTTAGAGGTATGGACACTCACCAATCACCCTTGTCCATAACGGATTGGCGGGATAATCAGACTCGGAATAAATACCATCAAGCTAAACATCCTGCGGAATCGATCCAACGATTATTAACACAGAAAGAGTTAACTTTGCCACTTCCACAATTAGGTCGTCATTTTCGCCATCAATTAGTTAACGTTGTTTGATTTTCTGTAAATCTTTATCATGTTTATCCCTGTGATTTTATTAAACTTGAATACATTACAAAGTTATACAATAAATTAATTGCACCCAAGTAAAAATAGTCAAACAAAATTGTTCCAAAAGACCAGCAGAAAGCGAAACTAGTCTATTACATCAAAGCTAAGAAATCTGTTCCAACTAAATTAGTATGGAGCGAGTCAAAATATGACCGTGTCTGAGGCATGCAAAACGTCTTTCGACGAAAGAAGTCATATCGTCGCATCGCTCTATGCAAGGAAATGCAAATATTTAAAGACTGGGGTTGTCCATGAGTTCGCCGCGCATACAAAACTTTCTCCCTCGGAAGAAAATACATAGTCCTTTTACGGTAACTTGTGCTCATCGGACGAGACCATCGTCAACGCTTGTAAAATATAATCATAAAAAACACTTTCGTAATATGTATTAAAACGACGCCCTAATTGCCTCGGTGGCGAAATTACCGCTTTGGGGTCAATAGTCGCCAGTTTAGTTCATTCCCGCGTCGGGATAAATATATGTATGGATTACAGATTGCTTGTCTGCTTAAATAAGTATGGTGCGTAATGTCTCTACCTCCAGAAAATGGGGAAGCCCCGTACCCAGCAGTGGTGCATATATGGACTGTCAGCCGAACTCCTCCAAGCAATCCTTTCTAAAAAAACTGAGAAGTATCAACTGCACAGGCAAACAAACAGACAACATTCACTCGTCTGAATCCTCTTTTATCCAATGAAACCATAATTTTTGTCATAGGTTTCGAAGGTAATTCTGATAGCGTCTTTGAGCCAACGTCTTTGAACAAAAATTACTAAGTTTTGTAATCTCGAGCGGTTATATCAGCAAAATATTTAAACAATTTAAAAATACCTGAACATTTTAAGAGATATTTTAAGACTTCGCCTAATCCTCAGTAAATCTAGACGGCGCAGCGCCTCAAGGTGTCCTCTTCACACGTGTTAAAATATTTTGCCGTTTCCCTTGAGCAGTGCATGCCATTTGTCAAATTACAGAACGTGCAAGTTGGACCGACTTGCAAATTTGGCTCCCGCCGACATAAATCTCAATGGCTTGCGAGCGACAAAATAAATATTTATGTCTCGCGTGTGAAAATCAGTTTTAGTTTTAAATATATTTATTGACTAGCTTTTGCCCGCGGCTTCGCTCGCGTGGAATTTGGCCAGCCACATTAAGTTTCGTAAAATAGTATCTAATTTAATTAAATGTATGGTTCACAATTTTGGTCATAGTGGCTTCCACATAAAAGGTAGTCTTTTATATAAAGGCTGTCGCGGACTTTTATTTAGAATTATTCAAGACAAACAATCCTATGGTACATCATATTTGTGTAACTCCAATGGTTTAGGTAGCGTACGCCAAGAAAGCTCTCAGAGGTCAGATTTTTTCCGACTTAATTGACACGTATCGTTATATTACGACCAAAATTACATAAAATCATTCCAAACATAGCATATGTATATGTTATTCCAATGTATTACCTATATTACAGTAAAGTTTCATCCAAATCCGTCCAGTAGTTTTTTCGTGAAAGAGTAACAAACATGCATCCATACTCACAAACTTTCGCATTTATAACATTAGTAGGAAAGTATAGAATAGGATTTGAAATATAGAAAAAAAAGTGTAAGTGTGCAATAAACGTGTTCCTATGTTAAAAATAATCAGAACCTGTGCTTCAGAAATCATGTTATGACTGGTTTAAGTGGATGTCAATACAATAAAAAAAAACATTAATAATTTTTGTAACTTGTAATTAAATTTATATGACATGAAAAATTTAACTGATCTCTTTTATGCCAAATGTACTAATCATGCCAAATTCAACAGCAAATTGGCGAAATTAAAAAATATCCACTAGTCCAGTAAAAATCCAATATAGAAATGTGTTTTAAAGATACTTATGTTATTGACTTTATTTTAGTCCAGCTTAAAAGACCTACAAAGTTTAATGATATCCGCAGAACGAGCCGATATTTTATAAAAGTAAGAGGGGGTGAGTAGGTCAAGTGGAGTGGCAAGTTATTGATTGTACATCCAAACACCTTTTTTGATACTTCAGCGATCAGTGCCCTTAGAGGGGTTCCGGTAATATACATTATGTATTAAACGATTTCAGATGCCTGTCATCACCCGTATGATTTATAATACTACTTCGAGATACAATAATTTGACAGCTTATGAAATATAGATGACACGTAAATGCCTACGCACTCAAACTTAAGATAAATTAAGAAGTATATATATACACGCCTATTCCCCATAGGGGTTGGCAGAGACCAGAGCGCCATCCGCTACCATTCATCGCAGCGAAACGGCTCTTCATTCGTCGCTTCTCGCCCTCGTGATAATCAAGTGACGGGTGGCGAACAATAAAAATAATCTACTTATTTAATTTCTTTCGATATAAAAATAAGTTATATCGATAATTTTATTAATTTAATTTCTTTCGATATAAAAATAAGTTCGATATAAACAATTGATAAGAAATTCAAATTGATAAGAAATATATATAAATACATTATAAATAATTGATAAGAAATTCAAATTGATAAGAAAATTCATTGTAGTATAGACTTACAAAAATAAATTTTATAAGGTTCTTCTATAACTACCTTTAAACATCAAATGAAGTATCATCTAAATCGTCAGTAGAATAGTATAGAATAGAATGATTTATTTGCAAATAAGACAATTTTAACAATATTTATCATATATTCCCGGAAAAACCGGAATCTTCGGTATATATCTTTAAAAAAGGACAAACCCACGTTATGACAGCATGTTGCAAGTTCATAAAATCAATATACGTGCTCTGATCACTAATTATCGTCGATACTAATTTCATAAAAAAGTAAATTAAATTTTTTTCAAAAAAGCCAAGTCTTAAAAAATGTTTTGTAATTATTGAACTTTACTTTATTTTTTGACCAACTTTCAAAAATAGTAGGTTATATGTTTGTTGTTCATGCATTTATACTATATTGCATCATATAAGCATGTATCATAATAATAACAAATGCATTTTTCACAGCGTGTGGCCTTCTCTGCTTCTTTATTTACAATAAATAGTGAAAACGCTAGCACCATAGTTTTATTTTAATGTTAATATCTAGATTGATCCAACTGATTCAATAACTTATAATTATAACGAAAAAAAATAAGTTTATAAATAAACTCCAAATTATAAAAAATCATACAAAAAAACAAATAATATATCAAAGCTGAATATCACAAGCCAAAATATCATAAATATTATTATCCCCAAACTTGTGCTTTCTACGAAACTTCGAAATACAACAGAAAAACCACAACCAACTACTAACGACCCAAACAAAAGAAATTTGTACTATTTTAGTTACAACGATAAACTGGGATCTGTCACGCCACCTATGTATTACTTAATTGATGATCAAAATCTAGGATAATACCAACATTAATAAACAAACTTCATGTTTTTGTTTTTTCAAAAAAATTGTTTTGTTAATTTAGGCAGTGTAATGATAGGAACTAGGATAAATTTATATATCATTTTCCATATGTCTCTCTCTCAACTCATGAATAAAAATGACAACAAGTAAATTTCTAAGTTCACTTATATTTATATTTAAGTGTGGGGACAGATCACTCCAAATGTTTACCAAGATATTACTTATTTTTAAACAAGAGCTTCAAAAAAGCTCCAAAAGTTAGGAACTCGCTGGTTACCCACGTAATTTGCGTTGCCTTTTATCAATCGGGAATATTTTTCCGGGCGTTTGGTTTATGTATCGAGGCCTCTATAAATCTAAATGTCCCCTTTGATCAGTCTCGCGCCTTCCCTAATGCCTGTACGTAGTCCCTTGGGAGGCGAGACACGAAGTTTTCCTCGCATTATACGTTTGAAGTTCCGCTGAAGCGTTGAAATCTTTATTTTTTTGGTTCGATTTACCTTATGAGACCGGAAAATAACTTAATATTTGACATTAAGCAAATGGATTTTATAATCATTTTACGTACCTACTAAACAAAACGTTTTTCACGACCCATATACATATGTCACACTGCTGAGTACAAGCCTACCCATTTCTGGTGGAACGAACCCACCACACTTGTCCAATGCGGATTGGCGGGGTGATCATACTGGGAATAAATATCCGTAGGCCATACATATATTTATCCCAATGCGGGGATAGAACCTACAACCATTATCCGTAGGCAGTGGCGCAGCCCCACCACTGAGCCAATTAGTCGTCGTTACTGCAATAATGTTATGTAAATACAAACTACGTAACATTATGTGCATGATAAACAGTAATAAATCGTAATATAATGGAGTAACACAACACAACAAACGTCTTTATAGGTTAATAAATGAAAATGAGTATATTCAACGTGCCTAGTACACAGACTATGATTATTGGCCAATCGGATCAGCAAATTGCCAGTTGGACGTCCTGATGCAACGCTGCTCTATCACGAAGAAACGACAAGGCACTACTATTATTATATATATTATAATATATTCTATACGGTTGTGAGTCTTGGACGCTTAAAGAAGACCTCAGAAAACGTATAGAAGCGTTCGAAATGTGGGCATATAGACGGATGCTTGCTATCAGCTGGACTCAAAGGGTGGCCAATGACGAGGTTCTCCGATAAGTCAAGCAAAAACGTGAACTTTTGCAGACCGTCAAAGGTAGAAAAGTTGCTTTACTTATCATGAGACATGACAAGTACAAATTGCTGCAACTGATCATGATGGGAAAAATCGCGGGCAAAAGACAAGTTGGTCGAAAAAGAAAGTGTTGGCTACGTAATATCAGGGAGTGGACCGGAATAGCGAGTGCTCCAGAACTGCTACACCTCGCGAAGAAGGAGGAAAGTTGTGCTGAATTAGTTGCCAACCTTCGCAAGTCGAAGAGGCACTCTTAGAAGAAGACTATTATAATATATACAACATTTATGCCCATCAGCTACTACAAGAATACGAAATCAGTGTATTACGTAAATAAGAAGCCGACCAGCTCTTTGTCTGATTTTTATAATCGGTTTTATTTAGCTTTACCACGTACATTAGTTTATTTTAAATCTTGGGACGACTTTTTTAATATTTCTTATAAACCGATTTTTACCACACACAAAGTGCCCGTAACAATATAACAACAATAATTTCAGCTGAAGTGAGGGTCTGTCTGGAGATGGATAGTTGAACACTTCTACCGTTACTACTAACCACATCGAGTTCGGGCTCATTTGATTGGTTTTGGCTAAGGTATGGAACATTTGGTGAAAAAAAAACAATTTAAAAACTAGAATAAATAAAAATAGCCTATTTTTTTATTAATACACTAAAAACATAGGACGCATAAGAATCGTTATAATAACTTTATAATTAATTCAGATTCTTATGCGCCCCTTATGTTTTTATTTTAACGTAAGTTTTTTTCCTTATATTTTATTGTTCTTTATTATATCTAGAAAGATTTTTAATGTACGTACATTTAAAAGTACCGAAAAAATTCTTCTGTGATACTTATCATTTACTGAAACTGTTTCGAAACATTCGAAACGTGTTACGTGTAGTTATGTTTTAAAAAATATTCGTGACAATATATATTACTTTTTATAATTTATATTGTTAACATAGCGATGTCAGTTTTCTCGTATAAAAAAAAAAACAAAAAATAGATAAGTATAACGTTTGTTCTACGACACCTTATTGTAAATATATTTTTGTTAAATTGTTTGAAAGTAAAAATTAGTCCATAAAAATAAAAGTGTAAGCCGGAAACGCAACGAACAATTGACACGATGACGTCACCCATTGATAAAGGTTCATGTTGACATTGACGGATTGTCCACACGTTTATAATTTTATAGAACAATATTTATATTTTGTGTGAAAAAAAGATGTGGTACGAATTTTGTATGAAAAAACAAGAAGTTTTACGATATTTTACAAAAGTTATCGTTTTTGGGATAAACTACAGGTCGTTTTAGTGTAAAAAAAAAGTATACACTTTTTTATACACTAAAACGACGACACCTGTACAGTCCATCGTTCATACTTTGCGGCATTCATATTGTAGCTATCTAAGTACATTTATTGAAATATCACATAATCAATGCGAATTTTCCGTCATATTGGGATCCTTAACATATTGATATATCAGCAAAACATCGCTTCCTGAATCTGGCGAGGAAATGAAATGCGTACGTGATAAGTGTCATGTAGACATATTCAATATCCGTTCACACTTCAATTGACGAATTGAGATAAATATTCCAATCGACGCTCCCTTCTCTGATATCACAATGTCAATATCCGCATTATTTTACTATCAAATGGATAAATATCTTATCTGTTATATATTTATTGCACAACTGCAAATTGATCATAACAAAACCTAATATACACAAGATAATGTCCCAATATGGACTTTTTATTTTAGTTTTGATAATTGTAACCGAAGGGTTTGCTGGTCGAGCAGGTTGCGTATTCAAAAACAAAAACTGAAGTTAAGCATTGTCTGACCTGAACAGGTCGTGGGTGAGTAAGCATTTTTGATAAATTAACCAGTCGGTCTAGCTTCGGAAGAAAAATTAAGTCAATATATCTAGCTTTTTTTGCAAACACTAGTCATTAAATCATGTCATAGGCTATTTACCTTGAAACTGAGAAGCCAATTTAGAGAATAGCTTGGTGGTGATACCACATTAATTGTAATCGCACACGAAATAAGCTTGTAATTTATGAAGAAAATTATTAATTTTGTACAAACGGATTCTGCTACTGCGGTATAAAAACGTAAATACAGAAAGCTCTTGCGAAAAACTCTGTTTTAGAAATAAAAGTGAATTATGTGAGTATTGGCGTATTTTAAAATGAATGTACAATCGAAAATTATTATGTAGCACTTTTTTAATTTAGTAATAAACCATTTTTTTATACGCCACTTTAGTCAGGTTACCCTATCTACTGAATTGAGCGACTGCCCGTTTATTTTAATTAACTGTACTGTTCATAATGAGACTATCTCCTTCATTGTTCTAAATGAGTTTTAAATAAAACATTTCGATTGAGTTATCAATAAATTCTATTAGCTCAATGTGGGACAACCAAACATTAGTTTGATTATATAAAATAGGAACGATAGTGTTAATGTGTTAGAATTAGTTGAACTCTTAAATGTAGGTTAATCTAGTTTCCCGTATATTTTTTTGGTATTGTTTTTGGCTGGCTCAAACCAAATCAATGTGTCTGTATGTTTGTCTTAATGTTATTAAAAATAAACTTATATTAAATATATTAAACTTCAAGCAGCAGTTACTCGATTTGTTTTTGGATTGCTCTTACAATTAAAATGATTTCAATACTACCATTGGACTAATGTTGTGAATCATATTTTCATTTACCTGAATCTTTTACTCTCAACGTTTGAAAATGATCAATTACTTCAAGTTTTCATTATGGCAGCGGATAATGGACCCGAAATAACTGAGGTTACAGCGTCGGTATTGCATATGATTTCTCCGAGAATTTGAAAGCAATTTTCAAAATACCCAACTTCACGCCAACAAAACGTACCTACACAGTCGAACAATGGGCGAGTTTTAACCCGCCTCAAGTACAACCGCTGCCTGCAAAATCTACAATGTGTCAACGCAGGAACAAATTCACCATAGCGGACCAGTTCACAGTTCTCGGTTTCGCTGACAAATAGTACATTGTAATTTACACGGCCCACACACCAGTTTACACGCGATCCGTGTTTATTGAATACATTAGCGGTTCAGATTTATTCTGCCTGCCCTTTTGCTCGTAGCTTTAATTATCGCCATAGATCAAGGGTGACCCAAGGTCGCAGATAAATGCCTGTAGACATTGCTTGCGATCAGTGGTAATACGGGGTATAGTCTTGGAAGTAGCTCAAATGTTCAGCTAAATACAGTCTAATGACGTTAGTGTCAATTTGTCTTCTTTCTAGTAAATAAATATTACTACAGTGGAAATAGGTTATATTAATATTTATATTGGAATACATGGGTGATGGTTGGTTACCTTCAGCAAAAATATTTACTAGCATACGCTTCAATTTTTAAATATGTCACAGAGACCTTAAAATATTTTTTTTAATTATTGTTGTTTATAATAATTTATTAAAAACCAAAATACAAATAAAAAATCTTTATGGTGCGGACATTATGTTTTATTTGATATTTAAACCGACTGTGCGAAATATACGAACCGCTTTACATTTTCCAAAAATAAATTTCCTTACGAATTCTTAAAAAAAAAAGCGGTTAAAATTAACTCTGCCACCGCATTAATATTGTCTATGTTATTTTCTAAGTACACCAAAAAAAGTACATAGGAACACGAAATTAAACAATGAAAATATTACACTCAGAACCAAATTTAAACAATTCAAACTATTAATGTAAGAATAATATTTAAAAAAGTAAGCTATTATCTTTTGTATGAGTGGGAATTTGACATGGCTGCAGAGAGCGAAATTTAATAAAAGACATTCCAAGGCATGCATGCTGATAACAGATCCCACAATTCGTATGATATATGAGCATTACCGGAATCAATTCATAAGGACCTATGTACTTTATTACTTTGTATTTTTTTCTTTAAAACGAATAATGCTCGTGGAAAAATTATAACGAAGTTTGGAATAAATTTGTATAACGTTGTGTGTATTATGGAAGTTGAACTCGTTGAGTAGTTACCAGAGAAAGTCAATAATTAAGTCCTTAATATAAGAACTCGAAACGATAAGGTGGTTATCGGCATAAATCAGAGATTACTGTCCGAATAACACTTAAACGGTCCCGTAATAATACAAGAAATTATTTTCCCTTTAATTTATTTCAGTGCGGTAAGGAACAACGAATCATTAATAATAAATTACCGATGTAAGCGATAAAGCTCTTTGGGGAGTCTCCACTAAGTTCTTATATGTACAATGAAAGTTCTTGTAAACTAGGGTTATCAATTTTACCTTCGTCACTATTTAATATGTAAATAATAATTGTATGCTTATTATTTGTATCTATAAGTTTATTATTCTGCACATATATGCTTTTGCACTACCTCCTAAAAAATTCTCAGTTTTGCCCGCAGGTTAACTGGAAAAGAATGCTTAATTGTATAAAAGTCCATATATTTTTTTTATGATAGAAAGGCAAACGATTAAGCGTGTTGCCCGATGGAAAGATTACGGAAGCCTTGCTGGCCTTTAAGGTAAATGTAGACTTGTTTTTTACATGTTCCAGTATCGTATTGGTTCAGGTAAATACCGCTAAAGGTAGGTAAATATGAACGAAATTTAAATAAATAAATAAAATAATATTGTCCAGGCTTTATATTTAACGGAGTTAACTATCATATTAAATAAAGTTATTTTTAATTATTCTGTAATAGTTCACTCATAGGTTGGACATTGGTCTCTTTTAAAATTGAGGGGTGTCACCTTAATCTCAACCCTAGGCGGACCGATTGGATTACTCAAGTAGACGCTGCTGATCGTCTACGGGTTGTTGTTTCCAAGGTCACCTCGTTCGAAACCCACGCGAAGAAATGGGATGGCTGTTAATCGGACACCACACAAAACGCAGTTGTGTTTAATACTTACCCCACTCGTTACTTAAATTCAACATAAATAATCACTTTCTAAAGTGTGCCTTATCGCCTCTGAATAAACGAGCCAGTTTACACTTAAGTTAAACAGAAGTGATTATGTTTCTAATACATATCTCATTGAGCCTGGAACAGTTAATCACGATTATGGATCACGAACAGCGCCAAGTTTCTCAGTACCAAGAAGCTCATATATTCTTATTAACAACCCTAAACAGACATTATTGTCGCCTGATTAACGCTAACTACATCTGATATTATCGTTTTTATTTAAGTTGAAAACAATGTAACTTAAGAAAACCAGCAAAGGTTTAATATTACTATAATTGGTTAGTCATTTCAACTGAGCCGATATTGCTTTTGCTAGAAAATTGTTTACATCAATAGTCCAGTGGAGGATACTAACTCACGACATCACATCGTAAGCCTAAAGCCCAACTGAGATATTACAGCATTTTTTTTATAGCTTTTGGTGTTAGCGATCTAACCAGTATAAAGCTACTACTGGACACATATAATTTCTTTATTATAATACAAATATAATACAGAACGCTTTTAATCATTATACAAATATTAATGTGTATGTGAGCGTTCTACTCGACCCAATCGGGTGGTGTAACGTGATGCCAAAGCACATTAAAAATTAATAACATAAAACTTAAATCAATATTTATTTGCCGAGTATTTAATAGGTAATCTTAATGTATTTTTTAAATAAAAATTCAAGATCGATATGGTTTTATATAAATCTTTACAAAGGTAATATGAAGTGCTATCTGATCCATAAAAAAATGACCATTTCCATCTTCACTTTCCATTACTCCCGCCTTCCTCTCCTATTAAATCCTACTCCCCATCCTATTATTCAAATTTTAACCCTCAGGTAGGTAAAGCATGTGCAGTGACGTTGGTATTAAGGACGCGGCGGTGATTGTTTACTATAAGATGATCCGTTTTCTAGTATAATATAAAAAATACTGTTCCAATTTATATTTTCTATTTTCACACAATATTTCTACAAAATTAGCAATTCTTCTAAAATTTAAAGTACATAGCATATAATTAGCCTGTAACCTGTAAGATTTTATATGTTTTGGGTGGATATTCAATGATTTATTTATTGATTTGACCATCAATATGAGCCAATCAGTCACTCAGTGACGGCGCCCCCTGCCCACGGAGTCAATGGTCGCGGGTCCGATTCCCGCATCGGAGTAAATATATGTATAGCATATATATATATATATATATATATATATATATATATATATATATATATATTATTTATATATTATATATATTTATATATATACCTATTTGCTCTGGGCAAGCGTGACGGGTTAAAGTCCGTTCCTCCAAAAATGCCCGTGCCCGTCAGTGGGACATATATGGGCTGTGAAAAAAAAATGATAAACTTATAATATTACTATTTGTGAAAATTATTATATATAAATTATATGGTGTATTGGAGTTGGAGAGTTTGTGCCTGTATTCGTACAGGGTGAGAAAGTACAACACAGTTTCCCATAGAAAGCGTTGCCGTGACGATGCCGAGCGCAGCGAATCGCAAATTATCCTAGCTTCTCCAAGTCTAGCCTATGTAAGTCAGTGTACGTATAATACTGTAGCGGTTTAAATTATGAAATGAGCTTTGATACTTATTCTATGAATCCTGTTAGTAGGATAACACATAGTAAAATTACGAACAAATATTTTTAGTTGATGTACTGTTTTGGCAAACTGACTTTATGCCACATTCTCATAAATAATCTGCAACAATGCAAGACAAAAAAAACAAGTTATATATGTATCTATAATCATCATGTTTTAGATGTCCTAATATCCACACAAAAAGCATTTTTTTCGAAATCAGATATAAATTTGATCACAGATATCGAAATCAGATATGTTCCAATAATGGATATAAAATAGAAGCTTATAAAAGTATGATTATCACAGACTTATTATTCTTCATATATAATTTAGTAGAAGATAGAAGAAGCATGCTCCGGGGCTGAGTAATCATCTTCTTCAGATTTTTCGTATACTCTACAGTCATAATAGTTGATATTACATTATAAGTAGTAGACTTATTACAATAATTCCTGCTTAATAGCTGCTTAATAATGAAAACATATGTATTGTGACCATTTATTTTTTACGTGATCTTATATACATTTCGTGAGTACACATACCATATGGCACAAGTACACAATACTTTTAAAATATTATACAAAATTAAAACTAAATACTAATATTTTATTCGCTTGACTCTTTCAACTTAATTCACAAGACAGCCCTAACACCATCTTGCAAAAAACTTCATACTATTATATCGCAAAGAAGTCAAGTGATGACTTGTAATGACTTGGCGACAAAACAACCACCTTTATCCCATCAAGAATACGTTTTTCCTTTACGATCGCAAAATAAAATCAACAAGGAAGTGGTATACTACTTTGATGACTATTCGATCACAAGAAAGAAATTGATCAAACGTAATGGAAAATATAGATTATAAACTTATGTCGTCACAGTTCTGAATTTATGTCATGGCTTATTTATAATTTTATAAAATTATTCATGATACGTTTATGCAAACGTTAAAAACAATATCATACAAAAACTAAATTATACATAATTAAAGACATTCGCAAAGTATCTTTTAAGCTCAAGGTCAACATATGACAAAATTTATGACCAAAATAACCGAGATAGTTCTTCCAGTTAGCAAAATGAAGTAACCAGTGAGAGTAGACGAGTGCTGGAGTGGAAATTGCGTCTCAGAAAACAGCGTGGTTTAAATCCTACTAATATAATAAATGCGAAAGTTTGTGAGCCCATACTCATACATCCATATGTATATTTGTTACTCTTTCACGAAAAATACTACTGGTCGGATTTGGATGAAACTTTACAGTAATATAGGTTATATATCAGAATATCATATAGGATATCATATACAATTTGTAATGATTTTATGTAATTTTGGTAGTAATATGATTTTAATATTAACTGAAAAAAATATATTTATTTAAAATGATCTGTCGCGAAACTTAATGTGGCAGACAAAACTCCACGCGAGCGAAGCCGCGGGTATAAGCTAGTTAATAAATATATAAAGAAAAATAGTTTAAATTCAATCAGTACGAGGCAGAAGTTAGACTTATTATAACCTTATATAAATATGATATATACGAGTACATTTTTATGGGATAGGAGGGCAAACGAGCAAGCGTGTCGCCTGATGGAAAGCAAACAACGCCGCCCATAAACAACCGCAACACCGCAGGAGTCGCGGAAGCGTTGCCGGCCTTTTAGGTATTTGTAAGTTTGTTTTTTGAAGGTGCCAATGTCGAAAAACATGAGTATCGAATACCTAATCCTTGTTTGAAAGTAGAAGTTATGACTAAAAACTTAATTCTTCGACCGGAAATTAAAAACATTATTTTTAATAACCCATGTAGCCATTAGGTCTGACACAAAATCCTATAATCACAAACAAACACTCGGGGTTTTGTGTCTATATTAAGTAGGAAGTTCGAGCAAAGTCCATTTGTGGACGTCTCGTGGTCCGGTTGCTATGGCGAGCACGTCCGGCGGGCTTTTTGTAAACCACTGGGGATCCGCTTCAGTTGCGCTTGTTATGGCTTTAAAGCTCTTTGAAATTCTTAACCGAAGACATTATAGGCTACAGACTCTTCGCGTATTGATAAGTTCCGGATCAATTATATCTATTCAGTGTATGCGTGTATGTATAAATAAATAAATATAAAAATTAATTAACACTGAACTCTAACAAGCTATGGATGATACGATATTAACAAAATAAGCTGTACAACTTGAAATGAAAGCGTGAGACTCTATCGTTGAAATATTGACATATAACCGTTTTTAATAAAAGCAGTGATCTTACCAGTTGGGACAGTAAAGCCGGATTCCAATAACACATCAGAATTGGCATGGTTAACATGACGGCGAATATATGAAATATATATGTTACTATTTTGGTTTATAAATAAACGGAATTATAAAAAAACACGAGGTGTATAAAGATATCAAAAATATGATCTCTAAACATAATATATTACAATGATCCAGTCAATGTAGATACACATAAATAAACGAAGTATAATTTGCACTCAAATACAAAATAGTATATGCGGACAAAATTGAAAAATTTGGGAAGAAGTGTTATCGAACACGCAATTCAAACCAACTGGTTACGATATTAATCTTATTGGAAAAAGTTCCATGGTAATTTAACAAAGGAGCGTCAAAAAACATTTTCTGAAAAACCGTCTCTTTCACTTTTTCTGATATTTATTACACTAATGCCAGTTGTTAAAGTTCAATTTGGTGTAACAGTAAACAATGGTTATAGCATTTTAGAAGTGAGGAAGTGAATTCGAATTGGTGTATAAGGGGATCAATTGCGTACCACTCGGCTATTAAACGATACGGGTTTATTTATACCATCTCAATAAGCTAAAATGCATGACATGGTTTGTGCGAATCGAGACCGAGTGCAAAGTTTATTTCATTGTCTCGAGATAAAAAGAGCCATGCGTTTTCCAGCCTAATATTGAAATTTTTACGGAATAGGAAAGGTCAACTTTGACGAAATTTATAAACAAACAAGCTTGATGGAAAGCAATTTACGTCGCTCATAGACATCTGCGAAACCATAGGCCGTTGAGGTATGTTTAGGCTTGTTTTTTGAACGTTCGAATGTCGTATCGGTTCGGAAATACGCATTGCACTGGATTGGTACTCATCTACGTGGTAAAGATGAAACTTTTCGTACGAATTTATATATTTACCTGCTTATCATGGAAAGACCAGCTCGCTTGTTTGCCTTTTACAGAGTTTTATTTTAAAAACTTTTTCCTGTAGGTGTTTAGAGACTATAGTATAGGTAATACATAATATATTTCATGAGATTATGTAAAATGCTAAACTTTAACTACATTGCGTAAAAAATCAATACAATGCCATAATGAGCCTCAGCATCACCTAAGTATATTTCCATAAAAAAGAGTTAAAACAACATCGATACCATTCACAATAATCTAAAGCTGACGACCGCCATTTCAAATCATCCATAACACAAGTTATGTGTGTTAAGAAACAGAATAACTCCGCGTCCCAGCAGTAATCGTGTGAACGACCACTCAGCTCCCTCCATTTGACACATCCGTCCCGTAATGAGCCCACCGATATATATGACCCTATGACAGCCCTGCTGAGCGAATAACGGGAAGATATTGGGGCACCCACGTATTATAATAATAATCTTTATTTCAATTTTTTTGGTCCATACTTTTTAGATTTTTACATTTATGTTAGTAATTATGTACACCTTAAAAATTATGTTAGTAAATCATTTACAATGAAGTCAATTTATCTGTTTCATAAGGCGCGAGTTGAATCTATCAACAATAGTTTTCATTATAGAGTTGGAGCTATCCCGCATTCTGTGCAGCAACGAGGCTGTTCGTTTTCGCAAAATGGCCCAAAAGCCATCGGTGCGGACTTTAATGAACATACCTGATGCACTGCAGAAAACGGGGCAGCCCCAACAATATTATTATTTTTATTAGCGTATTAGCGTTTATATATTACTTATACTTCGATGATCTCTCCTCAATATATAAGTTTACTACAATTCTGCTCAAAAAACTATAGTGTATATTGCCTTCGTTACGTAAAGGATGTTTATAATAGAAGATAATAACGATTTAATGAGAATGAAGGGCTGGCGGGAGGTACTGGACCAGGCTAAGGCCCACCCGCGGCTTTAATGCCTTGATGATGATGAATGTAACTTCTTCGTACTAGGGGCTCATTTGTACATGGCTACATATATTTATTCGCAGACTGGATGCCCCAACAATCCGCCTTGACAGAGCTTTGAGGGTTTAACATCCATTCCGTGCCCTGCGGGGGCCCGTGCCTACCGCTGGAACATGTATGGACTAAGAAAAAAAAATTAAAATATTAATAATACTGACAGTGTAGTAAGTTGCGAAGATCACTTCACAACAAATTCACAATTTATAACAACTTTCACGTTCCCAAACATTTTAATTAACACAAGTATGTAATTGGTTTGGTCCGATGATCAGAAAAATGTTTTTAACAAATACAAACGATGCAAATATCGATTTTAACTTAATCAGCGGCATTTCCAATTTCACGTTACATATTTAACTTATTTAATTGGGTTCATTTTATATTGAATTTGCACAACTTGATAATTGAAAACAAACATCCACATAATTGCCCGTCGTTTATTGATTTATTTAATTAGTAAATATGTATTGGTAATAATTAAGCATATTTGTTTATTGGGTTTATAAAAACGAAATGCTCTACTTGATTTATAGTGTTTCATGTTCATTTGCAACAAGTTGTTTAATAGTTCACTGATAAACAAATGTTTATATCAACATAAATCAATATATATGACGACCAATTGGCTCAGTGGCGGGGCCTTCCGTCCGCGGTGTCAATGGTTGCGGGTTCAATTTCCGCATCAGAATAAATATATGTATGGATTACAAATATATATTCCGAGTCTGGTAACTCCGCATTGGACAAGCGTGGTGGGTTAACGTCCTCCTGAAATGGAGAGGCCCGTGCTCAGCAATGGGACATATATGGGCTGGTAAAAAAGTAAACGTATATATCACTATATCATATATATAATGCAGCTTTCGGTGTGAATAAAGGTCGAGTGTTTAATTTTCGCATCGAGAGTAACATATATAAAACCTACTGTTATTTATTGCAGTCTAGATGTCCAGCCAATTCGCCAACATTCGACAAGCGTGGTGGGTTAATGTCCATTCCCATAGAAATTGATATATGTATAAATAAGATGTTTATTTTTTTATATAGCAAAGAAATATTGCCAATTAATATTTTTCTGATAGTTCACCATTAAATATATACTCATAAAACTTTCGGCATCTGACGTCACTAGATAGTTTCAAAGAACAAGCAAAATTCATTGATCCTGCGAACATATTTTAACCTTTCGATTTGCATGCGGCCCGAGCACCTTCACGTTAAAATAACCGATAGGAACCCAATCGGAACAGCCAGCCCTAAATCTCGGCGCAAGAATGTCACCCAAACGAGCCGACAGCGGGTAGACGCGATTTGTCCAACAAGGTCGGACCCCACGGCATCCGGTGCCTACAATTGACGCATTTGTCACCCCGATGACTACCGGAGACATCCCTCGTGAAAGGGACGTGCGTTTTATTTATTCGCCGGGTTCTTGTGATAACTAGCTCAGACCTCTTTCGCACGCAAGTTTTCATTCGCATCAAAATATCAACTTTTAAAACTCTACAACCGTCACTCAAACCAGATTTTTTGCAGACAACCCTATGGTATCGTGTTCTCAATCATATAGCGCTTATTTTCTTATAAGATATATTTATTAAACATAGTATCACATAAAAATAGTATCAACATATTTGTTTATGCCTGCCAACCTAGTAGTTATGTCAGAAAAAACATAGATAACCCAACCTTTGTATGTTTTATAGGCTTCATTCTTCATGCCATTCTTGACAAAGTATTCGTCTGCAGCGTGGCTCTACCACTATTAATTTTTGTATTAAATTTATTCGTTAAACTCATGAATGCAATGTTTAATAATCTTTGACATTAACAAAGAGAATAACATAGAGAAGTCAGAGAATACAGTAAAGATATATACGAGAATACTGGCATAAAATAATAAAAAACAACTGTATGCTGCTTCATATATTAAATAAAAACCTGTCTTGAAAACCTTATCGCGAGTTCGATTCCCAAATCGACATGCTAAATGGTGTGTTGCCTACAGGAATTTTTCTTCTAGTCTAGATGCTCTGCCAATAAGCCTTAAATAAGTGTGATGGTTTAATGTAATGGACATTAAACCATCACACTTATTTAAGGCCTTTATTAATTGAGAACTCCTGTCTGACATTTTTGTGACCAAGATTGACTATTTATGTGATTGACTTATATAATTAGTGATCCGCAGAATAAAATGTACGTTATACAATATAATGATTGCCTTCCGCCTTTAAGTACTCCTTGAGAGTTAAGTTTTTTTTAATTTTGTAATTACATTTGTTGACATTACATTTAACACTAGGAAGTTAATTAAGGAGTTAATGAAAAACAATTTATATGCTATTATTCAAATATTTTTTTGTTTAAAGGCGAAATAGAGGTCTCCTTGACCCTACCGCGTTTGTAGAAACATGTGTTGGAGCTAGTCCCCACTACAGGCAATAGCTTGGGGCCAATGGCTCCCCGGTCATTAGCTGTCGCTTATAAAGAGCACAGGTTATACGTCCTGCGATGATTTTAAGTCGTCTCTAGATGTACCCCGTCGCTTATCACCGAATTTACCTTATTAGTCGTTACATAACTCTTTCAAGATCTAGGATTTTTATTAAATTATTTTTGATTCTTACAAACATGGTTTATTTTGGTCGTACACATCCGTATGAAAACTTAATTGCATCAGTAACTATGGTATATGTTATTTGTTAGAAATATGTATATCCGAAGAAAAACAATTTAAGAATAAATGTAAAATTATTATTAAGATTTAAGACTAAATTTTATATAACGCTTATATTTCATTTTTAATTTTAATAGACATTAAGTTAAAATGTATATAGTAATTTGAATACATTCGTAACACAACACTATACAAAAACTGATAACCCTATTTTCGGAAGCAAAACCAGTGTAGCTGGAGTTACGCGAAACACGGCAAAAACGCCTCGGATGAACAATGACACAAGTTTTTGCTCCTCGTCTGTGTCCTGATCGTTTCTTTGCGGCCGAGACTGTCACAAAAACATGGCGAATGGTCACGGTGCGCGAATGAAACATATTACTTGAAGTACGCGCAAGGTTGTACACTCATACTGTAAACAATGTTATATATGAAAACAAGTATCTATAAATTCTATGAATATAATAAATGTACTTCAACATAAATAGAAATAGAAAAACACCTAGCACGTAAAAGTATACATACACTGATACATTAATAAAAGAAGCTTACACATTTCTGAAAGGCCGGCAACGCTTCAGGGTAATTAGGTCTGATGTTGCGGATGTCTAAGGGCGGCTTTGATTGCTTTTCATCGCACAACACGCTTGCCCGTTTCTGATCCTATCCCATATCAAAAAATTCAACATTAATAACGGTCCAAGAATCCTTTACAACTCAAATACAGTTACGAATTTTTCATATGCTTTCACATTAGACTTTTCAGAATCGTGGTTATCACAAAAAAAACACAAGCTTAAATACTTGTAACATACTTTTGAAAGTAGAAATACGGACTTCAATAAATTTAAATCTCTTAATAATGTTTATTAAATAACTTATAAATTTTAATCTATATTATTAAAACACTTAATAAATTTTAATCTCTCTTTTTTTAAACATATATACTGGTATTTCACGGTTTGGATTCGGTATCTGGTGATGGGCAACCCTAAATTGAGAAAAACAAATTACCTATTTGGCGTCAACAATTTTGCGGGTATAACTTTTTCTGCACTTACTGACCTGTAACAAAAAATAATTACAATTCATTAAAATCGATTTTTTTAACCCAATTAATTTATATTGCAAAATTGGTTCGCTAAACTTCCAATTTTTCGAACAATTCGAAAATAGTTTAAAACCAAAAAATCATGATTTTTTGGTTTTAAACTATTTTCGAATCTTAGTGTTATTATATGTATATACTTTTAGATGCACAATATAGATGTCTTACGTCAGAGATAGAGGGTCTATTTTTCAAATTTTTCGAAAGTATGCTTTAAAAATACATTTTATAGTATAAGTTACACGTATAGATATCTCTCACTATTAAGCGTAGAATCTCCAGATTTGTGGAGTGGATAAATAATTATTTTATGAATAAAATAAAATATAACTTTACATTATTCTTATACTAGCTTTTGCCCGCGGCTTCGCTCGCGTGGAATTTGGCATGCCACATAAAGTTTCGTGCCAGATCATTTTAAATAAATATATATTTTTTTACTTAATTTATGGTTCACAATTTTGGTCATAGTGGCTTCCACATAAAAGGTATACCACATATATGTTGTCGCGGACTTTTATTTAGAACTATTCAAGACAAACAATCCTACGGTACATCATCTTTGTGTAACTCCAATGGTTTAGGCAGCGTACGCCAAGATAGCTCTCAGAGGCCAGATTTTTTCCGAATTAATTGACATGTATCGTTATATTACGATGAAAAAAAATTACATAAAATCATTACAAATTGTAGCCTATATGTATTAACCTATTTTACTGTAAAGTTTCATCCAAATCCGTCCAGTAGTTTTTTTGTGAAAGACTAACAAACGTACATCCATACTCACAAACTTTCGCATTTATAATATTAGTAGAATAGGATACTGCAATACCTTTCACAAGTCACAAAAAGTTCAGGTCAAAATACATAAGCGTGCACAGAGCATCAGCACACTGCGAATCGGCGTGCAATTGTGCACGTTGTAGATGATGGCTTGCAAATGTCAATGTTACGCTCTTCCATCTGTGTGTCCGTCGGCTGTCACGGATCTGCAAGTCAGCCGACACGCGTGTAAGAAACTACACTCGACGTGTAAACCGAGACGTGTGTAACAGTTTGTGCATTGAATTATGAAGTTTTACGGTGATTCCCAATCAAAAATATAACTTACGTAGAGAAAAAACGTATTCAAGAAATGCTTACTTTAAAAACTATTTAGAAAAAACTTTAATTTATTCCATAAAGTCATTAATATATATGACTGTTTCCAACCCTTAAGGCCTTTTCAAATTTTATCTTCAAACTGAAGGGGACTGATTTAGTCTCATCTACGAAATCTGTTTTTCGTTGTATGTTCGTGAATTTACATAGATTACCAAATTGGGACAGTGACTGAACAAGAAACCAAGCATGTTTAGCAACAACGAGGGTGATACATTGTTCCACAGTTGCATTATTCGTAGGAGAAATTGCATCGACCGGACATCCTATAGTACGCAAAGAGATGACACTATAAACCATAAAAAAAACCTACATATTAAAAATAAAAATACACTGTAATAGGATTAATTAAAGTAAAAGCTGTTACAAAAGAAAAGTTCGCAAAAAAATAGGAAAAGGCCAGTCGTTCTATTAATTACACAAAATTCAACACACGTGGTAAATATTGCTTGCAGATTAAAGTTATAATAAAACGAAATCGTCACACAATACACATTTTTCTCTGAAGCGACAATCGCGTACGTGATTCCTGCAGTCTATTGAATTTCACACTAAAAAAATCTAGTATGCAGTTGTCCAGTTAATGGAGTTATTCGCGTAGAGCAAAATTTTTCACAAGAACAATTTAACACAAAACTAGTTGAATTGTCTGATGTTGAATTTTACCTCTACCGTACATAGTTAAACATTGTTATAATTTTACTAACTTTTACCTCAATGTATTAATTCAGTTTAATATATAAACTAGTTCAGATAAAAAAGCAACTTTACATTTAGAAACTGGTGACTGCGCCGTGACTCAATTTTATATCTTAAGTTTTTATATTTTTAATGGTGGTAATGTGGTATTTTTATGGTGGTGGAGAATGTACCCTCCAGACGGATAATAATGATTACATGATAATATAAAAGATTTTGAAAAATGCAAACAATGCAGAAGTTACAATTTTCGTTACCCTCAGAAGTAGCCTTCGCCTCAGAAGTTAGAGCACAATATAAAAAGCGAAACTACCGTTCTATTGTTATTGTTTAAATCATTATTGACAAGACAAGTTGGTCGAAAAAGAAAGTCTTGGCTACGTAATATCAGGGAGTGGACCGGGGTAGCGAGTGCTCCAGAACTACTGCATCTCGCGAAGGAGGAGGAAAGTTGTGCTGAATTTGCTGCCAACCTTCGCTAGTCGGAGAGGCACTCTTAGAAAAAATTGTTTTTTCAAATAGAGATGTCGAAAATATACATGTAGAAAATCTATCAATAATAGATGTCGCTAATTATTAAATATACTTGTTATGGATTGCATTGTGCAAAATACACAAATGAAACTTATGGTTTTCAAAAATTTGAGGTTCAAACACCTCCAGTATAGTTTTATTTCATCTAGGGAAATCTCATATACACTTATTTCCAAAACAGGTTACCCCTATACAAGTTTTTATCGTCGCAAGTTTTAGTGGCGTTGCACGCGATATCGACGATTATTGGTGAATGCGGGTTGTTGATATGTGCCATGGCTGCTGTGCAACATAAATGATGCAACTACTAAACTTTGAAATCTTTCACTCATTTTAATATTAATTCAGATTTAGCACTAATAGCATCATCATCATCAGTTATCGGCGGCGGTTCATTTCTAAGCGTAGTTTTAGACACGCTATATTTTCCTAAACTTATCACGCATCTATTTTCTGCCAGGCAACCTAAGCAAACCGTCACGACACACACCACGTGTCCGACGCGGCCTTCATTTCAGCACGCGTCAACATTTTTTCAAATAAATTAATAATAACTGCGAAGAAATGGTTGGCAGCAATAGTCTAATGAAAGATACGAATTCAAAACTCTTTGTCCGATTCTTAAAAATTGAGCTATTTCTATAGATCCTTATCAGTCCGATATATATTTTAGTAAGATTAATAAATTAATTAGTAAGATTAATTAAGAGAATTTTCAAGCGTTTTTTTTGTAGCTCAGGAATCGAAAAGGGAAAAGCAAATGACTTGCTATTTCTATCGTTTCCATGGTACGCGATCTATTTACGTAACATGTTTGCAAAAGTAAGGAAGATCGCGGAATACAATACGGTGATATCGTTTAAATAACTTCCCACATGAATGCGTATGGGTCATTGCACATGGGTCCCAATAAATGTATAATTCAAAGCGTACCAGAGCGCCCCACCAAGCGCCACAAGGTGTTCGGAATGCTAAAAGGCCTTTGGTGCCTCTCATAAAGCCGTCAAGAAACACGGAAAGCGAAGGCGAGAATACAAAGACACCTTTTTCTTTCTATAATCGCGGCGGCAATTCTTAACACGAAACTGTTTAAATATCTAATTGTGGGTAGTATTACGTGATGCTTCAATGTTACGTAAGTACGTAACAAGGTCTTCATGATCTAACGTAGGACTACTTCCAACTTGTTTTTCAACAGATGTACGACTTTTTGTAAATAGTCTACACCCAAAAGAGCGATTCAATGGAAAAATGAAATACATTAAAATAGAAAAGTTTACCCGTTTCTTCTCGTGGATTCAAGTACCGGTAAATGCAGCAATATTTACGTGAGTAGTAAAAAGGACTCTATGAAACCTAATCCGCTTACCAAGCGTGGTGATAATGACAATATCTCTCAATTTTAGAGAGGCTAACCATTGCGCCTGAAGATGATCAAAATAGCACGTAAAAGTAAGAGAACTTCGTTTCTACAAATACTAATTTATTTAGATATGTTATCTCTAGCGAAATTAGCTAGAAATAACAAATCTATTAATAAAATTAAAATACAAAAAAAAAATTATGTACAGATATAATCTTAACTGAAAAATTGTGCATTAAAAAAAATATTTAATATAAAAAAGTTAAAATAACGAAGAAATCAATAAAATCCCCTGTATCGTTGCATTGCAGAAGTGTATCCAAAACGCCTTTGAAATTGCAGATGTCTATGGGCGGCGTAAATTGCTATCCATCAGTAAGATACAACAGTAAAATATAATAACATCATATTTAAAATGTACTAGTCAGTTGGTCACGTTACATCTTCTTAAATGGTATACATTGTACCAAAACCTTCTATGGATTTTTGCAGTCCACTTTAAATAAAATACGTTACCATAATTAAATAATATAATAACAAAAGATGATAATAATGAAATAAAAACACAACGTCACTGATGTAAATTCGCGGAAAAAGTCCAATATTTGCAATTTAGTTTACATTATTATAAAATATGACACGGATATAAAATAATGAAAAAAAATCTATCAAGCTTTATACTTTTTTTTTTTGTAATTGTATCACGTACAAACTGTGGCGTCGTTCTCCACAAAACTTTCACCGGGGGCAAACTTGAAATAAATTTGACTTTTAGTGACATACTTTAAATAATAAACAATTTAACAATAATATTTTCACAAAACATATATAAACCCAATCACTACTGTCAGTACTGTGCGTGCGTCTTAATCAACAGCATTTGTATGTTAGACGCCTCTCGATCGAGTAACGATTCCACAGCTTCGAAACCTAACTAATGATCCCAATTCATCTGCACTGAATCACAAGCAATTCACGGGCTCAATAGCTCAATTCATTGCCGTGTATCGAAACTGTTGGAATGAGTTCTGTTTGCCTATTTTGATGTGTAGCACATCTTTTTCCCTTTTTTCATTTTTTTCTTAAACTTAATAAAGTAATAACTTTTTCAAAATCAAATAAATAATATTTTCTTTCTTTTCAATATGTCTTTATATTCTTTTAAAGTAAGGAAGGATTAGATTTGTTACGGGATAAGAAGGAAAACGAGTTCATAGATATCTACAATATCGGAGGCATTCCAGAAGCGTTACCGACCATTGAGAAATATGTAAACTTTTTAGTTTCCAATGTTAAGATTTTTATTAGACCTGCATTTATTTATTATTTTCTTGATTAGATTTTGTCTGTATTTTCACCCTTGTACATTGTTTACGTTACGTTGGCTGTTACCATTTAAATATAATTTAAAAAAAATTAAATAAATGAACTTATGTCATACATTAATATGACATAAGTTCATTTTGATATTGAGTGTAACTTGGCGAATGAATAAATAGTCACGTTTGTTTCTTAGAGTTCAAAATAGCGTTAAAAATAAATAGCCTCATAAAAAATATGTTTATGAGGCTATTTATTTCCTGATTCTCACGAGGGCGAAAAGCGACCAATGACGAGCCGTTTCGCTGCGATGAATGGCAGCGGATGGAGCTCTGTGGTCTCTGCCAACCCCTGCGGGGGATAGGCGTGAATATATAAAAAAAAAAAAAATATGTTTATAATTTTTTTTAATTGAAGTTGCCCATCTCCATCGTCCCTTAATTTATAAAAACTTTTACTAAGTGAGCAATCCCGTTGTCTTGTTGTCCTATGAAGTAACTTAAAACATTAGTCTGTAGTTCATTTTTTGTTTTGTTGTTTAGAAATTACAATGACATCGGTGACTCACTGGATATTATCAACTGTAGCCTTTCTCATTATAAGTTTATAAATAGCATTATGAGTGTTAATTATCAATGTTAAATAAATATATATCTGTCTTAAGTGTAAATATATATTAACATTTAAAATTCAATTTGTTTTGTTCCGTTTTACTCTTTATTATTTTGAGCTTGTATATAATTTAATAATGTTATCTTCGTGTACCTACTGTGCATGCCGTGACACGTAAAGTACATACGTAAGTGCACTTACCATAACTATGAAAATATTTTTTTATCTTTATATTATTACAATTTATCATCATTTTGTCTCCTTATAAATAAAATAAAATAATAAAACATTTTTCATAATACAATGAATGCATACAAAAACAACTTTAGTGGCATTAACGAGAAACAATGTAATAATCGTAAAATATAATCGATTCAGTTTCTTTTTTTATTCGTTTACAGAAATAAAAAAGTCCAGCTACATTTTATAGTAGTGATTGCGATAAGTCATCGTATCAGTAATGATAGTGTTATGAACCGAATTGTACTATACAAGTTGTTAAATTTTATAGACACAATGAAGTTTTAACGAGTCGACCTAACCATTTTACGTCAGTTATAAAAGAGGATGGAGTTATCAACATTTTAATGCAGACTGTCCACAATAAAAGCGTATGCATTAAATTGCACAGGACAACCACTGCGGCTGGACAATATCGGTATCAATAGATCGTAAACTGTCGTATTGCTCGTCCAGACACGTAACTAATTGAAATGATAGTCGAAACGAAAACTGACTACAGGATAACAAAACGATACCTAGGCATATTTTTATTGCTGTATAGTATTAGAAATATCTCCACAAAATATCTTCTTGATTTATTTCGTATGTACATACATACGTACATAAATGTAATGTATTTTCATACTTTTCTTCCGTAATAATCCATATCAATAGAGAAAAGTATATTATTAGTAATAAGTGTAGATAAAGGATCAATAGCATATAGGTGTATGTATTTAACTCTATTTATAATGTTATATAATTCTATAATTACAATGTTATATCGATGTATATAATATTATAGTAATAGAAAAACTCTATTATTATTATTTTTATTCTCTATTACTCTTTCGCAAGCTTAACATTGCTATATCATTACTTAATGTTACTAACGTCAAATATTCTTTATGATTTATTATATTTTGTAACAGTCCCAAAAATTTCATTTAGTTAGTAGATGTAGATAGATAGTATCTCAAACAAGTAATACCTAGAAATATCAAATTATTTTCAAAACAAATTTTCGTCGCAAACGTGATTAGAACTCAGAATGCTTAGCTTAACACTTAAGCAACGAACTAAGTGGTCGTAATTTTAATTATTCATTTTATAATCACAGTGATTTAGCTCATTGAATTCATTTACCGCCATGCAGTATAAGAGCATGTAGTTTCACCAACTTTCTAAATCAATCTCGAAAATTACCAGTCTGTCATAAAATCAACTATAAACGCATAATCTTCTATAATATAATTAACATTAACATTGTAACGACGTGGTTTGCTCGTACGCCGTACACATTCTGTTCGCGCGATAAAATAACGAACGAGAAGTATCTACTACTCGAGATATTAACGTGTGAGGCTGATGTGTCTGCTCGTAAATTTTTATATGAGCATGTCGTCGTCGTATCGCGCGCTGAGCGATGGTAACACGCGTGGAGTCGTTATTTTTTTTTTGGCAGGGCAACACTGCGTGACACCCCTACCAATGATGTCGAGATGTTTCAGCGATACGTTGCACGCATGATTTGAATTATTTGTTTTGCATATGCCAAGACGGTAATATGGCTGTAAACAAATAAGCTAAACATAATTTGTTGTTTACTTGTTTTTTTTCCCCTTTTTTCATGTAGATACACAAAAAGAAAAATAATAAGTTTACAAATACAAAAATAAATAGTTTAGCGGTATACATGATAAGTTCATAATTATAGTAAGAACGTGAAAATTCCTCTCTTAAGAGCTGTTATCCGTTAGCTTATTCCCGTATATACGAGTACATATATAATGTACTCATATATACATTAAAACAAATATCTCTTAACCGGTAGGCGATTTACTCTGAACATTATAACGAGGTGCTGTCAAAGCACTGTTACATGCTACTTACCAATGATTTACGATCGCCTTTTGGTTAACGACACTAATTCTTGGCGGTATTATAATTATGTTGGTTTAATGATATAAGTTTAATAAGTGAAATACAAGCTGCGGCTGTACGCCGTCGATGTATACTTCACATCTTTTTTTTTTAATGAGAAGGGAGAGCAAACGAGCAAGCGTGTCACCTGTTGGAAAGCTATCAACGCTGCCCATAGCATCCATAGACATCCGCTACACCATAGATAATACGGAAGCGTTGCCGGCGTTTAAGATGAGTTGAAACTTATTTTTTGATAGTTCCAATATCGTATCGTTTCGCAATACTGCTGAAGGTAGCTAGTTCCACAGGATGGTGGTGCGAAAAAGGCACCATACTGGATCGCCACTGCTGCAGATGGTAGGTATGAAACTCATCTTTGTGGCGAGTTGTGCGATAGTAAAATTCAGCAGTAGTAATTAATGAGTAAAAACCCTTTACGTCTAAGCATTATATTAAATAAAGCCTATATTCTATCGAGGCTTTTACAGAAAACCAACATATGCGGACGCTGCCAGTCTATCTTCTACACATACTTAGTCGCTATGCCCAGAGTTTCACTGGTGGCTTCAGAGTTTCTCTCTGGAAATCAGCTGAAAATCCAGAGTCCCCGGCATAGTTTTGGGTGCACACTGAAATGGCAATGAGTGGATCAAGTCTGTTGGAGAAACTATTACATTTGGAGTGGACGAGTGACGATGGGAAACGCGTCTTGGCTAGCAAAGAACTACCCACCGGCTAGACTGAGTTTATGTACATCCAAAGATAAGGCTAAAGATAAAGTTAAGGCATTATTATTGGACATAAGTATTTTCCAATGCACGTCACCTGGACGTGCATTGGAAAATACTTATGTCCAATAATGAACTGCCGCTGGCAGGTGATGAAGGTTTAGTGAAATAACGCATTTTCACAAAGTACACAAGTATGAAGAATTGGCTTTACATATAGAACTTGTCTAATGAATGGATGTCGGAGGCCTACCTTGGATTTTGTCTCTCTTTCTATACGTTATCCTTCGTTTTTCCTTCCCTTTGAAACTTTTTCAGTCGCCGATAACACACATGCAGTAGAATATGTATTGATGGGGCGCTTGATTGTTTATCTTCCTTCAGGTTTTTGACTTCTCGAGTTTACCTGATGAATCCCACAGGAATGGAGTAACCCAGAGATCAGCCCTAATATTAATCAGGGAGGAAAATATTTGCAACAACACTTAGCATCTGAACTTACTACTCCTTTACGTGGTATAAATAATCATAATAATAGTGCTTTAACTATTATAATAACACCTAAAGGAACAAAACCCAAGGTTAATGCAAACTAAGAGAAAGATATTGCAGTTTACAAGTATGAATAGGTAGAATAAATAGCGAAAGACACGAATAGAAGGAAGTTGATGTCAGAGGAGAAGCTTTTATTCAATTCACATGTTCCTCGCCAGTAACACGATAAATTTGTAAGAAATATTAGACGTTTAACCAAAAGACGTGAATAAGAGAGATATATCTCGCATAGCTCACCTATATCTTAAATGTGTTTAGCATTGATTTAGCAATGTACTGTTTATTTTTTATTAAATCGATAGACAAAAAAGCAATCGGGTCACCATATTAATACAAAAATGAAGTTTACACATTTATGCAAGAACTAGACATTGCCGAAGAAGTAGGTAAATGAATGGGCGGGTCACTTGGTGGTAAGCAACCAACGTCGCCCATTGACATCTGCGATACTCAGAAAGCGACAGATACATTACCTGCCTTAAGGTTAGGATGAAAATAGTGAAAAGAGAAGAAATCAAGTAATGGTATGGGAAGAAGAAAATAAATGAAGTGTAAAGGAATTGGGCCCCCAGATCACCGCACGAAATGCGGTAAATGCAAAATGCAATCACTTACGCCAATATCTTGTGAGGAGGTGGTACTTCCCTTATCGAATCGATCCATTCGTGTTACTATAAATCGTCGGCAAAAAATGTATTTAATGTATATATATATATATATATATATATATATATATATATATATATATATATATATATATATATATATATATATATATATATATATATATATATATATATATATATATATATATATAAACGTCTCACTGGTAAGCGACTTCTGAGTTGTGTTCATCTGCAGGACTATATAGGAATATACTATAAGTATTGCAGACACGTTGTCAACTTTAGGGTAAGAATGTTAATAATGGAAGGGGAAGAATTTAATGGGATGGAATGAAGTAATGGGAAGGAAGATGGAAAAAGGAAGGGGTAATAAATTGGGTCACCATTACTACATTTCGTTTGGTAAGTGAAAAACCAAGGCTCAAACCATCTTCCTTACACTGAACCTTCCTTTCCTCCTATATTTCTACATAGAACATAAAATGGTAATTTTATATACAGACAAGACATTAGTGAACCCCAAAATAATAGTAAAAAATAGTAGAAATCTACTGTGTATGTTGTTTATATATTTAGGCTTTCAACTTTTTATACTGCAGCTTTGTAAATGTAAATCAGAAAATGCGATAATTGAATGTGAACTTACATACAAGGGAACAAAAACGGGCAACAGATAACGCCCGGTATTACAATATGATTGGCTTTGCACAAAAACGAAGCCAATTTTCATTGTCGTGTCCAACATTCTCTCACAACGGTTACCTATGAAACTTATATTGAATTACGTGTTAAGCACTTACAAGGCACGGTATTATTTAGTCACGCTAACAGAACGTTCACCTTTTGTATTCTAAGTATCTATAAATAATATATAAATAAAACTGAATTTACCTTATTTTTAAAAAATAATGTATTTATTACACAACATTTATTTATGCTTAAATGGTTTGAGCAGATATATAGGATGGATGAAAGACGACTGATAAAAGAATTACGTTGCGGATGTGGATGGAAGGGTCGTTAGGGGAAGACCAAGGAGAACATACCTTGACCAAATTGCTGAAATTCTCAAGAAAGGTCAGATCAAAAGTACTCTTAACAGGCGAGCTTGTATGAAGAGAGTGATGAGTGTGGATGAAGCAGTGTGCCGAGATCGTATCTGATGAAGATCTGTGGTCTCTACCTAACCCTACGGGAAACAGGCGTGATCATATGTGTGTAAACGCATCACTTAGCTCTATCATCGGCTTATTGTGCACGATATCAAAATTCAAAAACACATTTTAAAAATTCTAGTTACTATGTCTATTTGCCCTTATAGGAAATAATTACTACGATTCTGATAGTGCTTTGAGATAGATATAATTTTTTTAAGATAATGACTACTTATTACACTGGAAATATTCGGAAACAAAAACGCTCTACATGCGTATCTTCACTTTAGAATTCCGTGTACGGTGATTACCTTTATAAATAACCAAATGACACACACATCCAGACTCATAATAAGTACCTGTACAAATATTTATCTTTTTGCGGGAATTGAAATCACATCTTCGACTGAACTGGATAAAATGAATATTTATTTTTACAGAGAATACAGAAGAATAATTATCAAATTGAAACTCTTTCACATTTTTATAATCGCCAAAATCAACAGGAAGTCTACCGGTTACAGAGTTAAGCATCTTGTACTGTAAGTTTTTTATCATTACTTATATGTCAGATTTAAGTACAACTATCCTAAAATCAGTTAGCATACAAAACTAAAATCATTAGAAATTCTTTATTCTTCGACATAAGAAATTATATTTCATTGTTCAACGTCAATCCAACAACAATTATGCTTTTTCCATAATTAGCGTAACGATAATATAGATAACGTTAGTATAGATAGACAGAAGAAACAGCGAAAGAAATTCCGCAGGTAATCTCTGTGTTTTTTTGTCCTTCTTTTTACCGTGAAGTAACTTGTATGTATGATAAATACGACTCTTCAATGTGAACTTCCCTATGTAATAATTATTTACAATTGTATATATTTAATTCAGCTAACATATAAACTTATAAACATAATTTTTAACGTTCATTTGCCAATATTACGTAAATAATTTTTAAAAAAACCAGTTAAGATACATTACTTACATAAACTCCTTACTAAATTTTGCAAATATCGTTCTGTTCTACCTCAGCCCAGCTACATACGCGTTCACTTGTAAATTATTCAATTTTACCAACAGCTTTATGTTACCACAAAAACTTAACTCAAGCTTCACAGTATCTTTCAAGAAGAACTAGTAGAACTAAACCAGATTTCCCGCTATGCACTTTTCTAGTAGCACTGACACAAAACGGCCTGCGCACGCGCTATCCTGACCGAGAACTACTCAACCGTAAGTGATGTATAAGATTTCATTTTCGATATCGTATACATCAAAACTGTTAAAAATAGCGTACAAAATAACCGTTTCAGTAACTCGTTGATCCATCTAGCGCAAAGGAAAAAAATGAGATCGGATTTGGATTACCTCTGAAATCGTACCAGCGCCTATTGACTCCAAAAGCGGAAGCTTCGCCACTAAGTTAATAAGTACGTTATTTTAATAATTATAAAAACGATTTTAAAGTTTTAAACCGTCTAAGAATGTCTTGTTTTATTTAAGTTAGCTCAACCGGTTCACAAGTATTGAATAATATTTATTACTTGAATGAATAATTGAATAATTTTTATTACTACTCTTAGAAGCATGTCTGAAAACATACCAAGATAGAAACAAACGAAACTTTAATTAACCGCCAAAACGTCAATCTGCTTACGTTGGGAACGTAAAGCCCTGATAGTCGATAGACAGCAGAATAAGTCCTAAGGCTTGGTATGGACAAGATTACCATTACTTATAACTGACGGACAGCGTCTCGCGACATATGGACAGTGTCTTGACGATTGCCAACACTTGTCTCGTAATACCCCAAGCAATTTACTTCTCATGGAGAAGGGGCTAAAGAATATATTATATAGATACATATATATATATTAATGATATATTAACCTTACCATCAATTATCAGAAAATGTATGTATACATATATAAAATTGGCAATAATTAAGGCGTTGAAATTAAGTTAACTGGCTAGCTGTTATTTATAAAATATAGAAAGTTTTGTCGTAATAATACTTGTTTCCTAGTCTATGTTACATCAATATTTTTCTTTTAGCGCGTACAACAATTAAATTTGTGTTATTATACATTTACTTCTTATATAAATTTAGTTATTTTTAACACTACGCTGATATTGTAAGGAACATCACTAGGGAATGAACTGGATGCAGTCGTGCCTTTTTCGGAAGCGGGCGAGACATTAAATCGGCGTCTCTGGTAAGAGATTTTTCGCAGAAACCGTGGGCTATATATCGTATTGTAGCAGGCGACAAACGGGAAAACATATTGTATTTTTGTTAAATACACTGACGCAAAAGAATTTTATATAAAATAGTAGGTACCTATGTAATATTACAAAAATAATGATAATAACCTTATTAATCCTTTTTTTTAATACCTATATAATATTGTATTTGCAATCTATATACATATAATACGTTCACACATTCACCTATAAGTAAAAAAATAAGAAAACGTCTTTATATACTATTTCAATTTTTTATTAGATAGTTTCAAAAAGGTTTCATAAAATTTTCAAAACGTCTCTCCACTTTTAAAATATTTTTAATAGCACTCGAAACAGTTCTAAATAAGAATCATTTCCTAATTAAATTATCTTATTCGCATTTAAATAATAAGATAATTTATATGGAAATTGGATAATGTATAAGAGTATAGATATAATTAAATGACAAGCATGAGATACAAATGACAACTTCACGATCTAAGCAAGATTCCAAAGATTGTTGTCCCACATCATAAAGTAGCGAGGTTGCGCGAGGACTTCATGGACACCGCTCTTTATAATATATTTACCGGGAACCAGCAACCATGCTGCCGATACACCACTGGTAGCCACCCGATCGTTCGCGGCTATTTGTTAGTCGATTGTGGCAAAATAAAGAATATAAATTTAAAACACCTTATGATAAGATAGATATGATAAGCGAAAACGTAGTAAACGGCAATTCATTTTGCTTAACACTAGAGCCAAAACACATTTAAGATATCTAAATCACTTGTATCTGATCACTCAAAAAGAGTCAGTTACAACGCTGTACAAAATTTTCTATTGGACGTAGAGCTGTGACACTCAGACTCAGGATTTTTTCTGATCGGAATATGCAATACATTTTTTTTGTCATCTGTGTCATTTACACTTTTTCGCATTTTTGCATCAATATATTACTTTTATAATTATTTTTTTATATATTCACGCCTATCCCCCGCACGGGTTGGCAGAGACCACGGAACTCCGTCCGCTACCATTCATCGCAGCGAAACTGCTCTCCACCTATCTATAATTATGTGTAAATTTTAATTGTAAAATTTTTGTGTAAAGTTTGTTCTGTTATCCTTTTTAGTTAATAAAAAATACTACTTGAGTACATTTTACTACAACTAAAATTTCTGGTAGAATAAAGATTATGTAATTGATAGATCGCACAGTCTAGTTAGTATTGCAGTCTGTATATTTAAAAAAATAAACGCCCATCGACAACAAGGACGAAACGAAAAACAATGCGCGCCAAATTAAACACTTAAAAAAATTACCGTATTCGTTAGCCGTCCAGCTTACACACTGAATCACATGAGAAACTCAAATATGCTTATACTTTAGTAAACATTGTGCGCCGGCCATTGTTTAAGCGAGCCTGCGTATTTTTTTAACAGTTTATTTATGTCTTTTATTTGACAATTGAGAGCAGGCGATTTATTTCTGGCGTTTAGGGTTGTTGTTCAAAGGCCTAAACTAAAGCTCTTTGTATAAAATTTATGTAGCTTATAGTAAAACGTGTGGCTCGTAGCATAGAATAGGGAAAGCACAACAACAAGAACGAGCCTACACTTTCTTAAAGGCCGGCAACGCTTCTGCAATGCCTACGGCAATGCGTAAGTCTATGGGCGGCGTTGATAGCTTGCGATCAAGTGACACATCTGTTTGTTTGCCTTCCGATCCCATAAAAAATAGGTGTTCCATTTCTATTCTTATCTTAGGTTATGAGATGACGACTCCCTTGAGTGACGTACGATATCGTGCACGTACATAAATAATATAATATAAACGAATCTGGGATCTATTCCATCACAAATAAGGAGGTTATTTGTGAGGGAATAGATTGTTGGACAAAGTTGCGAATAATATCGTGAAAATAGAAATACTATAAGGCACGTCGATTATTTTATATATCTAATAAACTATCTTTAAGAAGCAATTATTATACTTCAAAAGACCCAAACAAAAAATAAAGAAAAAAAAAGAAATCCCAAAGAATATTAATTAAACGTATTCGAAATAAAGCGCCTGAAAATATTTTCCCCGACACATCAGTCTCACCCTAACCCAGACGCGCTCGTGATCACGCCTAAGCATCCGATATATAATTCAGTGGAAAAACTCCTCTTTTGCGAAAAGTCAAGCCATAAGTCACTTTGAAAGAACACCTGTCGCCAAAGGAAAATGTGTGTCGGCGGCCTAGCAAAAATTTAGAACAATGACAAAAGGCGTAGTATTTAATTTAGCAGTCGTTTAAAATGTTAATTAATATATACGTCCATAAATAAATACAATCAAAGTGTTTGTGAAAGTGATTCTTCTAACAAAGAAGGCAAACGAGCATACGCATCACCTGGTGGTGAGTGATCACCGCTGCCCGTAGACACTTGCAACGCCGGGTGCGTCACAAATGCGTTGCAGTCTTTGGGACACATTTATTTCCCACAGCACATTTATGTCCCACTACTAGGTAAGGGCCTCTCCATTTCTGGAGAAACAGACATTAACCCACCCTGCACATCCAATGCAGATTAGCGCGGTCACCAGACTTAAAACAAATAAATTTATGTTGGCCATATATTTATTCCAATACGAGCATTAAACCTGCGACCAATGACACCATAGGCCCCCGCCGCGCCATTGAGCCAATTGGTCGTTGTGGGCACAATTTTTTTGTGGGATAATATGTGCGGTCAAGAGGAAGAAGCTGATACTGAGGTGAGAGAGAACAGTATTCCATGTGCGGACTTGTGTGACTTGTACTTTATAAAGTTGGAGGCGATGAGTCGGGGTGAAATACTGTCTCGCTCTACCGAGTACACCTAGCTTCTTAGAGACCAAACTGGTCTCTAAGAAGCTAGGTGTATCCTTATCTAGGTGGTCCTTATATTCCAAGTGGTCGCGGAACTGAACGTTACTCGATATGCCGAATCCAAAGATTCCGAGACGTGGCTTACGGGAAATGTCTTCAAAACGAGGAGATACGACAAAGGGAGTTTCTTTCGTGGTAAACAAGCAAACTTGTCTTTGTGGGGTGAAATTGGACTAAGTTACGCTTATCCCAATCCGAGTCTTGGTGTAATGAAGTCTAGATTTCAGACACAAGTGTTCCGACACTTTTCGATTTGTGCCCGAGAAATGTTGGCACGGCCAGGGTATAAGACATCCACCGTGCTTTCGTCTGCAAAGCAATGCATGTTACAGATTTGCAACATATCGTTGATGTGCAGAAGAAACAGTCTAGGGGATAACACGCAGCCTTGCGGGACACCGGCATCCAGTGACTTCAGATCAGAGCAGAACCCAATCTAGCACGACTTTTATGCTCCTCTCCGTGAGAAAACTGGTGAACCATTTGCATAATTTCTCGGGCAGCTCATAAAATGGAAGTTTAGCTAAAAGAGTCTTGTGCCACACACGATCGAAAGCTTTGGCTATTTTCAAGCTATCTGCTACGGCTACATGCACATATTGTCTTCAATACTGGGGGTATGTACTGCATCGTTTCACAGTTACACGGCTCGTAGCAGAAAATAGCAACTGAATCGCACGATGGAGAACTGCTAACCATCCAAGTGATGGGGATCGAACCTATTTTTATAGCACGGTAGTCTGATGGTGGAACTTTGTGATATCTGCAACATTCTTAGAAAAAGGTGGCCGCCTGGCCAGATAGTAAAGTAACTCAAGCTAGTGTTTTAGTTTCAAAGAGATAACATTTTATTATTTATTAGTTACTGGCATTGTAAAAATTCGCGAAAAGTCTTCGAAGTATTTTATATTTTGTTAACTTCTATCATTACTCCTCAGGGTAATGTTAAAGAAGAAATTGCCTTATTAATATTACGAATTAAACGTGTTTCAAATATTAATATTTTTTTGAAACAATGTTATCGCCAAAAATTTAAGAGCAAGCTAAAATAAAACTGGGACGCTTAAATACTTTTGTATTAATGCTCCCCAGCGTAATATAACACAAATATTATTACAAATTTCATTAACTCTTATCTTAATATTTTATGATATATTTTTATAGAAAAAGAAACATTTTTTTGCAAGGAAATTAGGTACAAATTATCATTTTTAAGGAGCTATAAAAACTATTATATTCATAAGAAAACTTCTTATGTTCTTAATAGTAAAATTATATGATACAGGGTTAGCAAAAAAGAGATTCGGTTTTTGATATGAAATTAAATTCAAATTACTTCATACAAAAATTGAAGTTTAACTAATCAAACATCTTTCACTGTGTTCGATAACCTTTTACCAAATTTCTGGTATTTTAATGATCGTAATCCTTAGTTCTTATTAGCATAAAACTCCGCCATATAAGTTTTAAGCTCGTTATTAACGAAATTTTTACCATTTGTTTGGAATGTTTATAAAAATAGTTGATAGTTTGATAAAAAATAATGTCCTAAACGCGTTTCAGATTTTACTTTTAACTAAGATCAAATTAAGTAAAAAATTACATTGAAATGTTAGTTGTGCAGACAGAATGGAAGAGAATGGAATATCGTGGACGGCTGTGTATCGTGCCCTCGCCCAGCTATGCTATTACTATCTATAAAATTAATAACGTCGTTATTTTCACAGAAATTATAATTGTTAAGACAGATTAAAAATATCGAAATGAACTATGAGTCTTGAAATGTATTCAAGAACTATAGAAACTTTTAGCCCTATAGGCTCTACCACCGAGAAGTTTAACAAATTTCTCTGGGAATGTTGCCGATGTAGGAAACAAAAGGGTCCGCTCGTTTTTCGTACAAAAAATAGGTTTTAGCTATTCAGCTTGGAAACGAGGCTAGCGATCTTAGCACCAACCAAGGATTTTATATGCAGTGTTGTTGTTGTATTTTAAAAATATTTGTTGTAAAATAAGTTTAATTAATAAATAAAAGTATCACTCTCTAGGGTATTCTACTTTCTTTAGAACTAACTCACACACTCGCACGCATACTCACATTGTGACATTCATGCCCATAAATCATTGGTTGGTCGATAAATACCGACTTCATCGGAAGTCGGTATTTATCGACTTTGTCATATTACTAGCCAATGTATTTATCTCCTACATATTAAAACTCCTAAAAAAACATTCTAGTTGACAACCCTACATTACAAATCTAGTACGATCCAGTCTATTCAGTCCACAAATCAGAGAAATACGTAGAACGAAATGAAATAAAAAAAGCCAAACGTTAGCGACCAGGGAGAAAAATATCTTGCAAATAAAAGAGAAAACCCACCTTTATGCAAGTGGATACTAAGAGGAAATGGTCTACGACGGGCACCGACACCGACATTGCCCGGGGCCGTATAACTCACAGTTGGGGAGGACTCTTACTTTCACTAGGGCCGCAGATATTATCGAATATCGATAACAATAAGGGAATTGAATGAGTCAGCGAGCAATTCTTTGCACACTTAGAGCTCGTTCTAAACGTATATCATATAAATAATAATATAATATCAGTAGATTTGTTCTAGCATACGCTTTTTGTTTTAAAAATAAAGTTATTTTGATAAATAAAGATGTCCATAATCATACAAGAAGTTAATTCCTAATTTTCTTTATTGAAAAAATAGTATAACAAAAGAATATATCTTAGCACGAACAAAAAGAAAACAATCTAGCATTTATAATATACAAAAATATTTTCGATACAATTGCAGATAATTTCGAACGGAATATAAGATCTTCAAAGCACAACATACCAAAAGTATAAATCTTATTTGTTTTTACATAACTGGTGTATTAAGTTATTAATGTTTCTACTGATATTTACGCCTAGAATCACATAGGCATGTAAATACGCCCCTTTCTTCGCCATTACTGGTGCCCTTAGTGTTGCACATAAGTGGCGAAGACCGCTTACCATCAAGTTTTCCGTTTGCTTATTTCCCTATCTATTTAATAAAATAAAAGGGATAGATTCTCGTTGATGATTTATAGATTATTATTACATTATAAATCATCGAAAAACATCATGAAATAAACAAAAATACGAACACAAGGTAATAATAAAACAAACTATTATATTTGACACAAATAGATAAATGAAATTCTTTGATACGAATTTCATTTATCTATTGTTGTGTAGATACACAACAGAACATTTGATAAATTATCAAAGCTAGTTTAATCATAATAATACGTGACTGGATTCGTTATCGGATTAAATTGATATAATTTGCAACACAAGGTCACCCCTAAAATCGATACACATTCGCGGTCAGCACTAGACAGCATGGCGCCTGTAATTCAATCCGGTCAAGAAGGGAAGGTTCTTAATATCTCGACCTCACATACATTATACCTCTTACTCGTCTCGGCCGGGTTGTAGCGGCCATGACTTTTGGCTGACTACCGCCCCCTTCCGACATAAATTCTCTTTACAAAAGTACGGCTCTAATTAAGTAGGAATACTACTGAATATACTAAACGTAACTACGATTCTTCTCTGTTGTTGTGTGCTGTCTCGCACCTTATTGAATGCAATTATGTTATGTTTAACTATTTTCAAACAAAGGATCAAGAATTTTCGCTTCAATCAATAAAAGGCAACACTCGTTATGATTCTTCGTGTTGGTGGGAAACAATTGAGTAATTGAGAAGTTGTGTGTTTTACATTTTAGTGTTGGTTGGTTTAGTTTTAGTAACGGCCGCTTTATAGAAAGAATTTCAGATAATTAGTTGAATTATAACTGACTTTACACAATAATACTGAGTGTTTCTATATACATATCTACTTGATAAACAGTATGATTCTTATTTTCTCATTTGTGATATGGATCTTAGAAAAATATTTTTTGACATTTCATCTTCAAGCAACATAATATAAGCTGAGTGGTTAAAGGGTTAAAGTTAATATAATGTCAATAACATCTATAGTTATCTTCAAAAAAGCTATATATACATACATTAAATACATTTCAAATTCTTTCAAATGTAAATTTATGTTTTTAGGAATTGTATATATTTTCCTCCTAAATACATATATATATAACTAAATTTCAGATCGCGATCTAAATCCTTAGCAAAGCAGCCCCGCTGAACCTTGCCTTTAGTACCTCATTTAAGGGTTTCATTTCAAGGCGACGCACTTCCGCCCGCTGACGTACACGGGGTGAATGACCCAGCACCAATCGCAAACAGCTTTTTAAACTTTTCTCGCTATACTTCCGCTTCCTGAACGCAATCGATAACAATATTTTCTACCGGGGTGACATAAACTGCTACGGGTGCAGGGTGAAGCGGCGCGGATCAAACCGCCACCGAGACATATAATATATCATTTAGATATATAATAGTTATAACAACACTAATAATAACTGCAAAATACAAAAAGCAGCCATTGTGCATAGCTAGAATCGTGAGATGTTCCTTTCCTGGCCTAAATCCTTCGCTGGCTTGGTTTAACGCCACCAAGGATTACTAACCCCTAAATTTACTATTATTTTTATACTGTTACTTTAATGATTTTGTTATTAAGAGAGAAATATGTAAATAAAGGAAATAATAATTATTATTATTGGTCATTGATACAAACAATTTTGTTTCACCGACTTGTGTCGAATTAGGGCAACCCTTATACTACTGCGAAAAACCACCTTCGATGTCACATTTATATATTACTTATATTATGTAAATTCTCAAATAATAAAAGATATTACAAATCTATATATATATATATATATATATATATATATATATATATATATATATATATATATATATATAGTATATTAGTGTGTAGTTAGTTATGTATTTCACACGTCCTCCACTTCGGTCTTAAAAGTGATATTACGATTTAAAAAAGTATAAGGTTTTTTTTGGTATTGTAACTGTTTTTATTTTTATATATAAGGCTGGATATACGTTTATATGTGGGTCGATATCAAGTATATGGGATATACTAGAGATCAATCCACATATAAACATATAAATAAAGTATATGGGACTCGTGTTTCTCAAGTTTCGCTGCACTGCATCTCTGTGAGTGTCTGGCGGTGACAGAAAATAATTTTTTTCTGTTCAATGATGATGTGAAGGTTTTGACTGAGCCATCGCCCATTTCCATCTGTATGTAATATGAATTTATATGTTATAGATTAAAGTGTATACTGCAGAAGGAAATAAATTTATCTATCTATCTATTTTCTTCCTAGCTAAAGTTCTGTTTCATTACTATAGCAATAATTCGATCTATCAGTGTACTAGTTCTTAATGCAATTCATCGTTATCTGCAACGTAAGACTGATTACTTGCCTAGTAAACGAGGTAAGTTAGGCGCCTGCGTTAACACTCTCCATCACTAAATAATCTAAGTTTGATTAAACTCGTTCAGATAACACAAATAATACTTTCTTACTAGTTCTTTTTTAAAAAGACAAGAATAGTATAAACACATCTCAATTAAGGAAATTCTGGGACTGTCTCGGATCGTCTCGGACGGAAGACAACCGAAAAGACAACTTTGCGGTTGTCTTCCGTAGTCTATTGTACCTGAGGATGCCTCGTGTTGGGACGAAGCACGTGTCGTTTACAAGGTGGAAAAGTGGTAGTGTTTGTTTGGTGTTGTGTATAGTGGTTGGTGAATGGAGAGTTGCGGGCCGTTTTTCGGTAAGTTTTTGGTTAAGTTCCAAATAAATCCACTTCATCCAGCAGGAAAACACACATTATTAATTTTCTGTTATTGTTTCCTTGTCGCGGATCTTAGCTAAGTAAAACTTTTGACTGTCCACATAGTGATGGATTTCCGCAAAGTAACGCCTGACACCATTAATTAAGGAAATTCTCATTAAATACTTGAATTTGGGATGTGAAGGAATTCGACATCTTGGCGCCAAGCGTTAAAATAATTTTGGGTGTGGTATGTTAAATAAAATTTCCAAACGACTTATATTATCATACATTACGTGTCAGCGTTTATTATAGCTTTTCTTTTCTTTGTTTGCTCAAAATTTTAACGTAACATTAACCTTAAAATTTGTATGCACTATGCTCCAGAACAAAGGACTAGTGTTTATGTCTAGCAGCATTATCATCAGTACTATGAAAATTAAGTTAGCAAAGTTTTTGCATTTTGTGGTAAAAATAAATCTTTTGTATTTATATTTATTACGAAATATATAGTTACTACGAAAATGTCACAAGTACCTACTTACTATGAAGATGTCATCAGTACTACAAAGGTGGATCAGCCTACAGATTTATATAAAAACTAAATGTTTTGTTTTTTTAGGGAGAGGTAGATAATTGACCAAACGAGTCATCTGATAGTAATCAACGCTGCTCATGGAAATCTACAATACTACAGGAAACTACAGATGGGGTGCATGTGTAAGGCTTTGGTACTTTCTGGAATAAGCGGGTCTATTCCTATCATCTGCAGGGTCTAAAGCGTGTTTTTTTAAAATTATTTATCTATCAGTTGTTTCATAGGTCCGTTACAATTTCGTCAAATATAATATTTTTTAAAACCATTACATACAGCATTACATTTGATTTCAAATTTTTTATCCATACAATGACTCATTCGAAACTGAGGATGGGGCTTCCTGATTTCTGAAGTAATGAACATTATTAACCCACCCTTGTCCAAAGTAGACTGATAGGAGTTTATCAACATAGCATCTTTGAATATTTATCAGAAATTTTAAAAACGATCAAATGTAAAAAACAAAACGAAAGTAAATCACTAGCCTGTTAATCAATTCACTGTTTATTAAATTTTAAGTGTAAATCAGCTGTACAAAAAACCTCTAAACATTCTTACATCCGCTCTCTAAGTTACAAATATAGAACCGAAAACTATAACTGTCAGAGCTCAGCAATCGTCGGCTATATAAAAAAGCGCCGACATTAAAATGTTTATGTCGAGTGATGTTCTCTGAACGTTTCAGTCGCGTGCCCAACCAAACGAACATTTTACCCACCCCGTGATATGTGAGCGGTCCCGGATAGGTGAAAACGCTAAAAGGTTTTCAACATCTGCTCCCCCTTCCAATATTAAAAGATATACGGAGTGAGCGGCAGTTTATACGAAAAAAGTTTGAATACGTTGATGTTATGTCCGAAATGCGTGTGCAGTGTAGGAAAAAAGTATATTTGAAACAAACGTTTAAATATGTTTTTGTTTTTAATTTCTTAAAGTTGTATATGACTGCAACAAAAGATCCTTTACCACGAGTGGGCCGACTCCTCCAAACCTTTACAGAGAATCGGCACCGAGTGACCAGACAAGGTGTTTTTAATGTATCCAAGTGATATTATAAACATATTATAGTTGTTATTTTAGATACTGTTATCCATATGTATGAAAATGAATCCCTTGGTCACGCCGTAACTTGAGAACGACTTTACGGATTTCATTCATCATTTTTTATAAGTTTCCTTTTACTTTGTAGTAAGTTCTTATGCAATAATTTAAAAAATTACGCAGAAACTTTAGAAAATATTCTAAAATTTCAGAAAATATAATGACAAAAAAACTTTCCGCATTTGACAGTTCGCTTTGAGTTATGCTTGTGTTTAATATAAACACTAAGTTTTTGAAATAACTTTTTAAATTAATTAAGGTAAGAATTGATTATTCATAGCTAAGACATGACAACGTCTGCTGGGTCAACTAACTATTTAATAAAATTAGTTTAAAAGAAACATCAAAGAAAACACAAAAATACACATTAGGTACTTTTTTATTTTAGTTTGTTACAAGTCCTCTTAGCTCTTATTTTTTGCTAGTTTTTTGTACAGCCGATAATGAGCCATAAATGCTGGGACCTGGAGGCCCAATGCCTTTGCCCTTCCTTAATTTTCTTTTTTTCCTAATATAATTAGCTAATAACATTAGGCAAAGATAGACAACTTATCTGCAGTGTCATTCGTATTGCGGATGTTCATTATAGGAGTTGGTTGCTTACCATAACTCGCTAACTCGTTTGCCTTTATATCGCGTAAAAATAGAAAGCAATAGCTCAGACGGTAATCTCCGGTCTTACGATCTGAACGTCGTGAGTTCGTATCTGCCACTGGACTACTGATGTGGACCATATCCTAGCACAGCATTATTAACTTACTTGGAATGGTTAACAAGAATTCTAGTAAACATTGCTAGTCTTTTTTCTTTTTTTTTAAAAAAATATTTATAATTGACTTTCTTTCAGAATACTATATGCTTGTTCTAGCATTTTTTATAAATAATAATCCTGCATTATATTTGAACTATGATATATATATCAATGTACTCTTACTTTGCCTCTCCTTTTGACTCCCATTTCACTTCATTATTATACCAATGTATTAATTTTATACGGAATGCCCTTAGTGCTGATATTTATGGGCAGCGGTGGTTGCTTACCATCACGTAACCTGCGTCCTTGTTGCTATATTTCTCTTTCATAAAAAATGTGTACATATAGGTCTTTCACCTCCCACCACCAACAAAGGAAACCGGCGAAAGGGATTAAAGCTATGATTAATACTTAGCAATATTTAGGAATTAATATAAGCAATATTTAGAAACCCGGTATTTAATATGTTTGTGTGAACAAAATTAAAATATTGACCGGAATTTGAACCCTTGTTAATAACGAAGCCACTTAAGCTGACCACTAAGCACTGACGCGTAAATAAACCATCGGGGAGTGGGTTTGTAAATACTTACAGCCGAAATAATTTCCATGGTTATTATGAAACACAAATAATCAGGGAGGCGGAAGTATTAATAAAAAATCGCGCGAATGATTCATAAGTAAGCTTTGTGGTTGGGTCCGCCAAAAAATTCACCCCCGATACAGAGGCCAACCTCCGGAAATCCAATTACCAAAGCGGAACGCCGGAAATTCTAAACCGATTATACCGAATTGAAAACATTAAGTACTTTAGAGATTTGACTACAAATAACGTCGCAAACAGAACTTTATCACTGGCAGCCAAAGTTCAATTTATAATAATATAATATGATTGCCAAGTCAAACATAGAATTCTGATCGGAATTATTTACGAGAACCTCTTATTTTGCAGAACTCACGAAGAAATGATTAAAAAAGTTTGATAAGTTTGCGCTTTAGAAGCAAACATCGCCTTCGAAAAAATATGACTCAAATTGTCTTTTATTAGATTTTCAACTTCAGATAAACTTAAAAAAGTTTTATTTCAATATATATATATATATATATATGAAAACAATAAATATAACTAGATATGTAAATCATCATCATCAATACAGCCATCTGCTGGACATTGGTCTCCCTCAAAATGAAGAGGCACAGTGGGCAGATTGAGGATCGCCAGTTGATTTTTATTATCAAGTAGAGCCTGCTGCCTACTTACTGAAATTTTCTCTCATTAATCCACTGGAAGAAATTCTATACCTAGAATAAATTTTTAATTACTAAAAAATTACATAACACTGATAGACAGTAAATTCGCCAACAAACTTCTACTGAACCTAGCATAAAAATTGTTAAGTAAACCTGAATTTAACTGAAAATTGCACTCTATTCCAATAGTTTTAAGAATTATATTTAAAGAATTTATGACTTCAAAATTGTCGCAGTAGCTTAGTCGTGACTCACGACACGAAAGTGTCAACCTTCAAGGATATTCGCAAATAAAAGTGCAACTTGCATCCTGTTTTCACTGAAAGACAATGTTAGAAGAAGGCTTGTTTGTAGTTCATTTCAATTGTTTATCTTCCTTATTTTTAGTGTAACGAGTCCATGACAAAGTAGCATGTTTATTATGGATATGAAAAAGCAATTAAATTATTGTGTCCATATAAGTAGATACTCTGTACTTATAGTTTACAGTTTATAGTTCATACTTACGATCCTTTTAAGTACAAAACATATGTATATAATATAGAAACTCGGTTATTTTTTTTAGGTTTTATAATAATAAGATAGCATAAATGTAATAGAATGATAACCCTAATGGGTTTACATATTAGATGATAAGATATAATTCAGAAGGGCTAAAACAAACGTTTAATAATTTATAAAAGAGACATCGATGTTTTATCGTTTTTATAGAAACTTTAATAATTAAATACAATTTGGCATAGGCTTTTCCTTCCTTTTTATACACCCAAAAATTCACCGTTTCCTCATTGTAAATTTCCCGCTCTTTGTTATTTTTTATTCCATTATCCAATTTTTTTGAAGATGATGAATTTTACAACCCTTTCTTCAGTTCTATTGAAAAATTAGGGTGCCGTGGATGTAAATTCTTTCAAAGAATTCCAACTTTCATTTCCACCATTTTATTAAATGCTTTTGTAGACATAAAATAAAAAATTATGGTTGCCGTAAGCATTGGTGTAAGCATCTTGTAACCATGTTTCAAAATAAATATAAACATAAAAAAGCGTAATCAAATCCCTATTTTTCAACTGCATATCTCAATTCCTGCGCCAACGTACCATAAAATATCTAATAAAGATAATTTTTATCTTACGTATAGGCTCGCTTTACAGTAGAATTTTGTAATTTACGTGACCGTTCATAAGCGTTGTAGCATAGTGGTTCAGAATGAAAAATGTTTTGTTATCATTTACACCATAAAGCATTCCAACGCTCAATATTGACATCTTTACAAGTGAGAATAATTTGCTCATAATCACAACGATAGGCAGGCATGTATATGTTGAAGAGCAAAACCAAATTAATTGTGTGTTATCCACTAATTTTGTTTATTAGAATATTTTATGGTATAAAATATGGAATACAACGCTACTCGAATAGCTAGTACGGTTTTGCTTGGTGACACGTATTCAAGAGGTCTAATCTTCGGTGAATGTTAAGGTATGTTCACATCGAGGAAATCGACAACGTTTTTCGGTTACTTATATATTGCTTTTCTTTTCTTCGTGGGATAGGGAGACAAACGAACAAGTGTGTCGCATAATGGAATGCATCACAAATGCATCACTGGCGTTTGAAATGTGAGTAGGCTTATTTTTTAATGTTCCAATGTCGTATCAAATACTTAATACTTAAACAAAAATTATCATTTTCTCAACATTGATTATATTTTTAACTATTATTCTAGTATACTTTAATTTTTTTTAACCATCTTAATAACATAATGACATTAATTTGTCCGCTACGGTCCGGTTTAACTAATATCAGAAGATGGATGAAAGACGCCTGGTAAAAGAAATTTATGTTGCAATTGTGGGCCGGTAGGGGAAGACCAAGGAAAACATACCTTGATCAAATTGCCGAAGTTTTTAAGAAAAGTCAGGTTAAAAGAGTACCCTTAACCGGCGAGCTTGTATGAGGAAAGTGATGAGTATGGAGGAAGCAAGGAAAGTACGCCAAGATCGTATCAGATGGAGATCAGTGGTCTCTACCTATTCCTACAGGAAACAAGCGTCCCCTGTCCCGTACATATCTCATTCGAAGCATCTGGTTTGGAATAGCTCCATCTTAGTTGAACAAAGCACAATTTGCAACCTTATTCGACTTGCTGAATATTAATTCCCTTAGCTCGCTTCTCATAAATACACGAAGCGAGCGACCTGTGCGGCCTATGGTCGTGAACTTGGACCCGGGCATGCCATTGTCTGGGTGGGGACTTGTGTGAAATTTTATGTGGGTAACCAGTGAATATACCAATATTGCTGACCTCAGTGATGATTCTTTCTTAAAACGCTATCTTATTAATACATATATTTGTCCTTTATATAGTGGTTAAACAAATTTTCAGCTTTTTGAAATATATTATTCCATCGGAGAGTCGACAACACAACTCCAATTCTCAACAACGTATACCGGTGTCAACGGTTGTCTTCCGTAGAATCTACTACACCTGAATGTGCTTCGTGTTGAGGCGAAACGGTTTATATACGTATTTTCTTCGTTATTTACTGTAAATGAAACGTATTGTGTGTCTGCAGAAGAAATAAACGGTTTATCAATCTATCCATTTCAATAAATAAAATTATTCGTATAACTTTAAACGTAATTATCACAACAAAACTATTAAGTAATAATTGGTTTTTAACAGCCCATATATATCCCACAGTTGAGTACGGGCCTCTCCATTTCTTGAGGAACGGACGTTAACCCACCACGCTTTCCAATGCGGATTGGGATGGTTACCAGACTCAAAATAAATACTCATATTTATTCCGATGCGGAGATCAAACGCGCGACCATTGACTCCGCGGGCGGTGACCCTGCTACTGAGTCAATTGGTCGTCATAGTAATCATTAAATAATTAAAATTATTAAATGATGATATTATATAATGAGACTGGAGGAACTGAAGAGGACATCGCTTCTAGGATCGCCAAAGCGAGATTGACCTTCGCACAGCTGAGACCCGTATGGCAGTCACGGAAACTGACACGGAGAGTTAAGCTCAAGATATTTCGGTCCAACGTCCTTTCTGCTTTACGGGTCTGAGATTTGGAAGATGACCAAGAAAATCACGCGCGATATTCAAGTGGTCGTAAACCGATGCCTCCGCAGCATTATCCGCATTCACCGACCCGAAAAATTAACTAACGAAGATCCATTGAGACGCTGCAATCCCCATCAGCTTGAAGATCAAACTTCGCAAGTGGAACTGGATCGGCCACATTATCTGCCGGGATCCCAATCATATCCTTAAGCAAGCCATAGATTGGAACCTCCAAGCTAAAGGAAACGTGGCCGCCCTAAGCAAACATGGTGACGTGCGGTGATACCAAAAGCGGGTAGCCTCGGAATGAATCGGAGCGAAATAAAATGCGTAGGTCAAGATAGACTGCGATGGCGGACTATGGATGACTTCTGCCCCACATAGGGGACATAGGAACATTAGTCAAGAAAGTCAAATAATTAAAATTGCTATTAAAACAACGGATTGATTATAAAAAAATTGCAGTAAAAAACCCATTCCGTCATGCAATTTTTTAACCGCAGTAAGACACGCCCTTTCGCAGAAACTATAGGGGCCCGGACAAAGCAATGGCCAGTAGAAAATAACCTCACCAAAGCACGTTTTTTGCATAACTAATGCATACATGCAAAACGTATACGTCAAGCCTTTCCCGTCTATATTGAACCTTCAATATTTCGCGGCAAATATCTGATGATATACGATTCTTATTTTCTAGATCAAACAAATAATAAATAAAAAAATGTAATTTACTAAATTAAATAACAATCGTTAATAATTACTAGACTAGCGTAGCGGTATAACGTCCATTACTGCAAAAGTGGGGAAGCCCCCGTATATAGTAGTGTGCCATATATGGGTTTATTTGAAATAAAAATGATATGCTTTATATGTAGCTACAAATCTCATTCATATATGTATATATAACAATTAAAAACTTCTGCCTCTCTAACTGTCTTTCTAAGAGACGAATCTAAGGAAGATCATTGTTATCAAATGCGGCCAACGATACCCAAACTGATTTGTGTCCACGTAGGTTGTCTTTTGAAATATACATGATACAGCTTGCGTCTCACTCTCATTACCATTGAGAATAGCGAATAAGGCAGCAGACAATGCTTAACGATGTTTGAAAACAACGCCTACGTGATAAGAACGGTACCGGAATATTAATGCTCGTTCAATGGTAATAACACGTGACATTACACCGCGTATGTTAGGTAACTTTTAACGGGTATAAAAGTCGAACACATTCGGTAATGTAACGCAATATAAGGAGAACAGAGTATTACCAGAACAGAGTATACACGTATGCGTCGAAAGGTGATGTAAATGACGAAGGCTCGATTGTAACTTTGTTTTGGACGGCTGATTTATTATTACTCTACAAGGATGTAGAGATGACGTCACTTGAGTGAATGTGGATTCAATAAACATGAATTTGAAATATGAGTATAAAGCTTATATTCTTCTTATTAATGTTTCCAGGTGAGTCATCAACTCTATAGAACGCGTTGTCCTTAGAGAAGAGTGGATATCATTTGCTGGACCGAGCAAGTCAAATATACTACGGGCTCCCCCCCTCCCCCCTCTGTACCAAGAACTTTTGAAATAATGAGATGAGTAAGTTAGTTATTTATACGACTTTACCCAAATTGTGTTTTCCAGGTCAAGTTGATTGGACTAATTCTAACTCCTGAGCTAATTATTTCGCGGCGGTGTTTCTGTTGTTCGTTATGATATAAATTATTTCAGAATAGCTTTGAACTATCCTACAATCATGTTTATGCCATAACTTCGATAATCGTTTATTATTTAGCATTTAAGTTTTATATATATATATATATATATATATATATATATATATATATATATATATATATATATATATATATATATATATATATATATATATATATATTTGCTTTTAATAAGTCAGTTAGAAATTCAGTGATATACGGAAAAAACTAATAAATTGATATATACGACAGGCGGGCCACACAGAACGCCTTGCTGGAGGTAGTACCGTGACAAACTTGCCCGCCATATTCAACTTTACTGATAATACACCACGTCCACCTACGCAAAGTTAAAAACAATGTATATAAATATATTACCTTATCGGACCACATTTTTGTTTTAAAATAAAATTATAAATATGATTAATGGAGACAGGCGTCACTATGCGAAAATCCATTATTCAGATGGAATTTCAATAATTACCTTGCTAAGAAGAAAAATTCGAAAAACAATATTGCATTTTAACGAAACAATCTTTAATGAAACAAAATGCTGTTCTAAACAGCCCTCATATAATTGATAACCACCGGCATACAATTCAAAAATTATAGTCAAAGTGGTAACCGCAACAAAAGAAAAACCAGAATAGCACTAATACCAAAAACGTAAAACATACAGTATATTTTTTATAAATATAAATAACATATATACAAAATATATATCATAAATTTTTCAAGAATAACTACAATTCTTGTCAAGTAAGTTACGATCGTCGTGGAAAATAAAGGAGGAATCAAAATTAAGAGGAGGCTTATCTTCTTGATTCTGATTACGTTAGGTTGGGCGATGTTCTAACGACTGTTTCTGACCTATGGTATCCGTAATGTACTTAATGATATTTTATTCATCATTTTTAATATAGCTATAACAATTTATCACTGGATATCGGCTTCCACAAAAATTAAAGGTGCTGCGGTAATTCGCGAATGCGATGGAAGGTCGTAGATTGGTTTTTATAACTCTGATAGACGTTGCTGCCTGCTGTTTATTTGCTCCGGTAGTCACTCACCCAAGGAAAATAAATGGAGTCTATCTCGGGAGTCATACAGCAGGAAAGGGGGGGGGGGGGGTTATCGATAAATGTTTTCATTTCAACGCGCATTACTAATTTCAATTACTTCTTACATATTCCATTCATCTTTCTTTTTCCTCTCTCTTTCAAACAATAAACCTTTAAAGTCACAATTCCTTTATAGTCACATGAGTGTCATCCCACTTCATAATGAAATCATACAGGGACTAATGATCTTGACATACATATACGTTTAACAAATGAGTAGATGTTGATCATCATCATCTTACATGTTGTCTAGCCCATAAACATCATAACATTTTTAAGGTTGGACTTATTAAAAGGGATGCCGAAACCAAATATTACTTTAAATGTAATATTGTTACTATTTCAGACATTACGATCCTCTACGGAACAAATGAAACAGGTATTTTTTCCGCCGAAAACAGCACGCTTAAACATAAAACTTTAAACTTTTGAAAAACGTACATAGATATATAAATGTATGTAAAATCTTTTAGTCTTGTGTTAAGGTAATGTTTGAAGAACGAAATCTCAATACAATCGTCATAGAATTCAGATGAAGTTATATATTTTAGAACACTTACAAACAATAGAGAGATCCGACAACCACTATTGGTTTGCTAAACAGATTTGATCGGAATTTCAGTGCAGAGCCAAGAAGCGAGCGGTCGTAGCGACCCGTAGTTAGAGTTCAGTCGTCGTAGTTAAATTGGACGTTACCGGAGTTTGATGAATTGGATCTCACTACTCGGATTGGGAGGCAGGCATGTTGTGAATGGCGGCCGGGCAGAACAGTGCATTGTGTAGAACACGGTAGCGGGATGACTTTCGACAGTCTCGTGACTCACGATCCGCGTTTAATCAGCTTCGAAAGTCACACAGAGAGCTCGTTTCGCTTGTAGAACATGACCCGTAGCGCATTGTACACAGCCATTCTATTTTTTCATGTTATAAGGGAAATATTTTTCGCTGCCTTTCAATTTACATGTTTTGAACATGACTTTTCAAAGAAATTATATTAACTTTTTCGTAGTTCCATTTTATATTTATATACTTCCTAAATCAACAATAAAATATTTTATTTTTAGAAAATTATGAATCTTTATGCTTTATTTTAAATAAAAAAACCTAAGTATAGAAGGTGAGTGCTTCTTTACACATGATGTGATTATTCCCAAGCTGCTTATTTCCGTTGTTGTGCACTTGTATACTTTAAAATACACCAGAAAGTAGATAATAATACAAAGTAAAAAGAATAATATGTACAATAGAGGACTTATTCCATAAAGGATTATATTCAAATCAAGCTGTTTTTCTCATATTTATTTATTTAATCAAAAAGGGGAAAAATAAATCATTTCATCATCATCTAACACGTTGAGTGCCACACACAATTTTACAGGGATTTTCCGTGGCGCCATGATCAATTTTCTATTACACGATACATATGATGAAATATTATCTTCAATAGATAAGTTACAGTGTATAACCACATTTGACATGTTATAAACAAATACAATAAATCTGGGCGCGCCGGTCACCGGTGGTCCCATGATGTCACTGCCAACTTGAGTGCCGATCACCCCCGTGGAATTCAAAGTGTTAAACAAAAATTTTAATATTTAAAATGAAAAATTTAATAACCAGTTGCCTCGCCAATCCGGCTTGGACAAGCGTCGCGGGTTAATGTACATTCCTACAAAAATGGGAAGGTCCCATATCCAACAGTGGGACTTTTATGAGCTTGGAAATGAAAAATAAAATAACCAGTTTAGCGTTTATTAATGTCAAGGTAGTCATGCGCATTCTAGTGCTAGACAAGGTGTTTACAAGTGTCAAGTGGCGTAAGGCTTTAGGTGAAGGTCAAAAAGACGGTACGGAACGTGTGAGACGGCTGACGTCACTTCCTGGGCCGACGAACGACTTATATTATGCTAAGGTATTCCGAGTGATAACTGTGCGTGTACACCAAGCCAAGGAGTGTAATCTTAATTTTAACTTCACTTGAAGAACACGGTGTATGGTAGATAATTTTATTAACAGAGTTTGAAATTTTATTTACCCCATTTCCGGTACTAAAGATTGAATGCTTTCAACTCTTGAATGATTAGAAAATGTATTGACTTACTTAAATCATGAGAATTCTATCCTATTCCAATAAATTTTAAAGAAATTCCTTTATTTTCCGCGTAAGATTTTTTGACCGGATGTCGTTATAATTATATCATTACGCTGTTTTCCGTACAGATAAGCAGAGACCACAAACATCTATCAGCTACGAACTCGGCAAACTTTCTTTGCTTCATCCATACTTATCATTCCGACGACCGATTGGCTCAGTGGCGGGGCCCTCCGCCCGCCGAGTCAATTGTCGCGGGTTCGATTCCTGCATCGGAATTAAATATTTATATGGATTTATAAATGTTTATTCCGAGTCTGGTAACCCCCTCAATCCGCATTTCCTTTCCTGACCCTTCCTTTCTTTTCTATCCTTTCCCTTCCTCTCCGCCAATCCACGGTCTGCCGTGCCAATGGATGCGTGGCTAGGGGCGAGCCTAGTCGCAAGCGTGCCGATCGTCCCGGGGTCGGGCTCCCCCGGGGACTATGGTGCCTTACCTCAGCATGCAGGGCTCTGCTGGGGCTGACCTCCATCCTCCCTTGCGGCTCGTGGGATTCACTAAGACAAATTTAATATACCTAATTTGTCGAAAATGACGGTGACGTGGTTCGCCACCCGTCACGTCCTGATTCTCACGAGGGCGAAAAGCGACCAATAACGAGCCGTTTCACTGCGATGAATGGCAGCGGATGGAGCTCTGTGGTCTCTGCCAACCCCTGTGGGGGATATAGATATATATATATATATATATATATATATATATATATATATATATATACTTATCATTCTCTTCATATAAGCTCGTTTGTTAAGGGTACTTTTAACCTGACCTTTCTTAAGATCTTCGGCAATTTGATCAAGGTAGAACATACATTGACCAAATTGCTTTACTTGGTCTTCCCCTACCGACCCTACCATCCACATCCGCAACGTGAATTCCTTTTATCATTTGTCTTTCATCCATCCTCTCTATGTGCCCAAACCATCTAAGCATACCTTTCACAACTTTTGTCTTGACACCTTTAGGAGTATAATTATAAAGTATCCAAGTAATATTATAAAAATATTAAGGTTGTAATTTTAAACATATCTACTGTTATATTAAATTGAATAAAATTAGAATAAAGGAAAGAAGATAGACATAGATCACAAAAATTACACATCTCTTGTTTATTTTAGTGTGTTACGAGTTTGAAGTTTTTGTTCTAATTATTTTCTAGTTTTTGATACAACCGAAAATTTAAAATAACACCGGGTAACTTAAAAAATTTTAACTTTTTTCATTGGATAGGAGGGCAAACGAGTATGCGTGTCACCTAATGGAAAGCAATCAACGCCGCCGTTGAGCAAGCAAGCAAGAAATGGACATCCGCGACACCGCAAGAGTCACGGAAGCGTTGCTAACCTTTTGGGTATGTTTAGGCTTGTTTCTTGAAGGTGCCAATGTATTGGTATCGGTTCGGAAAAAGCGCCGAAGGTGGCCGTTTCCACAGAGTGGTGGTACGTGGAAAGAAGGTTCAGCAGAAGAGCATCATACTGGATCGCCACTCATCCAGATGGTGGTGATAAAACTTTTCTTTACGGCGAGTTGTGCGGTTGTGGAATTCGGCGGCAGGAATTATTCTAAACAATTCCTCGGTTCTAAACAATCCCTATGGTAGAAGCGGTAAAAAATGCTGAGAGATGAAATATCCTTCCGCAGCCCTAGAGAATCAAGCCGATTAGCGAGATATGGTCATCCACGATTCGGATCGCACAACTTTGTATGCGGTCAAGTGGAAGAATTTAATACTGGGGATCCCCGACCCAGAGATGAGAACAGTATTCCATGCGCGGCCTGACTTGTGTCTTGTAAAGTTGGTGGTGATGGGCAGATGTGAAATACTGTATCACTCTACTGAGCACACCCAGCTTTTCGAAGCCGTTTTTTCCGGATGGCCGCGAAACTAGACATCATGTGATGTGTTAACAATACACCTATTTTTATACTTTATAAAAAATTACAAAATTATTTGCGTACTGAAACCTGGAACTTAAAGTATGTGGAGGCTTTTATGACTCAAGATTTTATACTGGTCGAGCTATGTTAGGTAGCGCGAATGGATCGGGTCGACCGTGGAAGTACCGTAGCCTCATGGAATATCGATGTCGAGTTTATAGAGAGACATTCTGTCTCTATAAACTTAAAAAATCTACATTGTATAAATATTTGTATGTTTCTCTGTTATATGTTGTTAAGTCGTTCATCCGATTGAGACAAAACTTTGGTAAGTCGTTGTGGGTAGGAACCTTCGTAGGCTAATAGCTTTTTTTCCTTTATATGTTTGCCCTCTATGCGTCATATATTTCTGAAAAATGATTTTAGGTAGGGTTTACATGAGAAGAGTAATGAGTGTGGAGGAAGCAAGGAGAGTATGCAGAGATCGTAGTAGATGGAGATCTATGGTCTCTGCCTACCCCTACAGGAGACAGGCGTAACGATATGTATGTATTTTGCAACGCACGTTGGGTACAGCTATTATTATATCAAAGACGTATATGTAAAGACTATACATGCAGGTGAGCAGCGCGTAAAACTAGTTTTAATACAGTCCGAGGAGCGTAAAGGTCAAAACAACGTGTTGATGGCCGTCAATTATTTATTTATACGGCCAAGTTTCAATTCATGTTTTATTGTACGCTTTGTGGACAAATGTCTCACCGGCGGCACCGCACCGAGGCAGATAGCATCGACGGTTCAGGCTACGGTTTGCATACAATTTCGGTGCGTTTCGTTTTTAACGTTCATCTGATCATATAAATCCCGCTTGTACTGCTATATAAAACTTTAAATCCAGTATAGAATTTAAATGTTAACTTTGTTTATTTTCGAAACTGGCATTTTTCTATGATCATTTGCCGACAAAGTTCTACATTAAATGATACAAAACAAATTTATCCAAAAAATTAATATCACGTATTTTGACAACTGATACTATTTGTAACAATTGTATGATTTTCCTTTTGAGCAGATCGTTTTTTTTTTCTAGAGAGACCAATACCTGTAGATAATTATAACTATACTAATGGTACAGTTTAAAAGAAAAATAGTAAGAACCCAAAAAATATACACGATACATTTGTCTAATTATTTTAAGAAGCTTAAGTTACAAATACGTAGAAAATTACAAATTTGTGTTCTGAAAGTGGCAGACAATTTCCTTCAAATTTACTCAATAAAGTTACTGTTCTTAATTGTGATTTTTCAAGGAAGTTTTTGGGTTTGAGATAAATTGCGGTTTAGTAATTCTTGAATGAAAGCTTGTTTTTGTTCGAGTTTCCATTACTTTTGTTTGCTACAAAAGGGGTGATAGACTTCGCAATTTAGACGTACTTTATATACATTTCTAAGAAAAACTGAAAATATTACGAACAAATGCAAGATTGGATTTCACGCAATCAATTTTCCAGAGGTCCCACACTACATATGCCAAGATGCGATTTCCACTCAATCTTCTCTAACGAGCCCATTGCCACTTTAGTTTGCCACCTCGAAGAGCTATGTTAGCAATTTTGATAAATTATGCCCATTGAAAATTAATATTCATTTATTACTTGATACCAGATATTTCAAGAAGAAAATATACCTAAAACTGTTATTCCAATTAACAGTAGATTTTGCTATCAACTGCAAACGTATACAAGACGTCGATTGAAACGAAAACGTTGTGGAAATACAGTGGCCGGAGTTCAGTTCAACGCGCAGCCAGTTTATCGATGGTCATAAACACGTAGGGTTATCACGAAAGCCTTAAGAATAAGTTTCATTCAAACATTTAAGTGTGGAAAAGTTTAAAAGCAAACCGTACATTTATTTGATTATATCGATTTATTTAAAAACTCCAGAGAACATTTTTAAACCATTATAAAAACAGCCACCATAATTTTTAATTGAATAATTTTTAACTGAAATATTGGTTGTTTCTTATAGGAGAAAAAGGGCAACAAGCAAGTGTGATTTATTCCTATACTTTTTTTTATGGGATAGAAGGGCAAACGAGAAAGCGTGTAACCTGATGGAAAGCTGCCGTGTAATCAACGCCGCCCATAGACAACCGCGACCCCGCAGGAGTCGCGGAAGCGTTGCCGGCCTTTTAGGTATGTATAGGCGGCTTGTTTTTTGAAGGTGCCAATGTCGTATCAGTTTGGAAAGAAACTAAAAAATACTAGTGTCGCTTTCGCTCAAGTGTATTCGATAAAGCGGTTAAAGCCTATGCCTAGGCTACCAACATTGACATCTTCTAAATGAAACAGCAAAGCGTGTTTCTTGATGTTAGGTGAAACATAGAGATCTGCAACACCAGAGGCATATATTTATATATCGTTGAAAAGAAAGATATATATATTTCAAAAATGCTACGCAATTAAACGTATTAATCTTTCAAAATGTTGAATTTTTAGTTTTGAAAGACCTTAAAGTTGATTGTTTCATTTATATGGCGACGCAGGCTCAATAAATTCAATATAGATAAAAATAAAACGAAATAGCGATACTGTTATTACCATAAGTTATATAATAGTTGTATGTGTGCGATGATGTGGGCTCAATACACCGCTGGCAGCCCTAATAAACACGTAAATAGATCGAATGCAGTAAACCGAGGCGCAACGCTGCATCGCGGCTGGAGCGGGCCTGTTTCCAATTTCACTGCATTACAATCGATCTATATCCGTCGAAGCCGGCACAATACCGCGAACAATCCAAAGCGGTATCAATATTAATTGTTCATGATTCTAGCTTGTTTTATGAGTAATATATCTATATAGGGTTGACACATTTCTCTAGTACAATATTCTAGTATTAATGAAAGGTATATATATGTAGCTTCTGTGAAAGGTATATGTGGTTGAATAAACTGAAACTCTTCTGATTCTCTCCATAATATAGTAATTAGTTGAAAATGATGTAATGGAAACATTTTTTGGAACTAATGCAATACAATAATAGCTAGGGATACCTCATTTCTTCCCGTGGTAACCGTACGACGGTGTTATTAGAGCAGATATCAGTAAATAAGCAGATACATTTATATGAGCAATATAAAAAGAGGGTTATAGTAACGTCCCTCAGTTTTAAGGGAGATCTACTTTGAACAGTGGACTGTTACTTCAATATTGATGATGTTTATAAAAAAATTCTAAATGTTGTAATAAAGGTAAAGTTTATAGTTCTATCAACCAGACTTTAATTTATATGACAGTGGCTTATATAAAAAAATCATCAAAGTATATCTAACAATATATACTTATATACCTACCAATTACTGATCATTTACTACCGATTACTTCCGTATTTCCTGTCAATTAATCCACGATTGCTAGCAACTTCGTACCAATGGTATCTAGCAACCCTGGGCTTATGTTTTTATAGGATGCTCTCGTATTCAGTAAAAAAATTATCCACTTATAGTTTTACCAAAATCAAGATTCTTTATTTTACAAAATATAGTTTTTAACATTTTTTTCATACCAAATTAGAAATATTTTCCTATACAATATCAATAGTGTGGACAATCTTTGTCAGGTGACAAACGCCAATGAACTGCCAGCATACTACTTACTTACTTTGATTACTTTACTTTACGGAATATGTTAGTTTAACGTTGACAAATCTTTTATATGGATGTTTTTTTTTATTTAAACAAAAATATTTAAACGCTTTAAATTACACATAAACAAACGTTATCTCTTTAAACTATATGTGTTGTTTCTTATGCCAGGAAAAAAACACCTAGTATATAAACTACTAGCACTATAACTTAATTAAGGAAACAAGTTATTGCTCCAAGGAGATATGAAATAAAAAAGACGGTTCACATAACCGCCGCGGTGGGCCGAGACGGAAACACTTGTTTCTAATCTTCTACAACTCCATCAACGCCATATATTAAATAGAAATCAACGGATATGTTGTACTATTTATGAACATCGGATTTTAAATGATGTGCAATTATAACAAATCTTACCCATAAAAGAAAAATGAAAGTAGTTTTCTATAAATCTATAGAAATTCCCTTATGAAATAGGGTTCTCTCAACCTAGGACTATCTACCCATAGAAGCATACTGGGCTGGATAGCCTATAAAGTTTCAAATACTCCTAGAACGATATTTATAGACCCCATATGGATTTCGATTTCAACGTCGATACGGTTTCTAAATGATCTTCTAAAAAGTATTGATCCTGTAATAAAGACACACATATTAAATAAATTTATTGCATGTATGGACACTACATTCGAATCTTCAAAAAACAAGCCTACACATTTTTCAAAAACGGACAACGCTTGTGCAACTCTTATGGTGCTGTTGATATTTATCGGCGGCATGATAAGCAATCATGCTTTCCATCAAGCGATAAGCTTGCTCGTTTGCCTTTCTTTCCCATAAAAAAATAATATCCACAAATCCGTCACAACTAAATACCAGATTAAGCTCGTCACCACAATCTATAACTATTCCTAACTATTCTCATAATTCAATCAAGCAATATATAATCAATATCACATGATAATATATGTGAGAAATATATCGAGCTCTTAACCATACCCAAAATGCTCATAATCTCCACACATAATGAGCTTACAATATTCCAAAGTTCAGGCACAATATCAAGAGTGCTCGAGATAAACGGATCACGTTACTTGATTAACCGACGCGCATCCCTTCCCCTTATCACCCCTGGGAATATTTAAATGGGGCCCGTGTATCACACCACCCTTCGGAGGCAAACGAGCGAGCAACCAAGTTCGTTTACCTGCGTTTGAGGTTGTAGATGTTAACGGTATCTTCATTAGCGATCAATATTCAAATATATTTACACAATGTTTAATAACAACCTGTTAATATATAATATTACACAAACAAGGGTTGACAGACTTTGACTTCTATACAAAACGTAACACACGACAGAAAGTATTGAAGTAAAGCGTTGAAGTTTAAATTAATTAAAAATAAAATAATATAATTAAATGTAGTTTCATAAAATGATTTTAACCGTATTTTTTGTCGAACAAGCATTGTGATTTTGTCCTATATTTATGAGTTACGTCTTAGATGGTTGATCAGGTATACATTTTTGATCAAAGATTGACTGGCAGAGAATGCCTTCCGGCATTATATCCGCCTTTGTATCAAAAATGTACATTAAGAATAAAATAAATAAATAAATTTGATGAATATATAATAATGGAATGCAAGTAATCTTTAGGTAATATCATAAACGTAGATCATGATTTTGAAGGTAATATTTATTTATGCCAATTTCCAGAGACTGTGTCTTGATAAACTTAGTGTGGGAAGCCCCCGGTAAAATGGAGCGTCAGTCTGTGCATGGTGATAATGATAATTAATATTGATTAATTAAGTATTTTATATTTAATAAATCAATAATGATTAAATTTACATTTCAAAGTATTGCACGAACGCCATTTGTTAATTTTATTTTTCTTATAACAGTTTTTTTCTTATAAATACATATTTATACGGAAGTTTTCACTGTAAACGAGTCAAACATAACGTTCGACCGTGCAAAAATTTTTGAAATTGAATATCTCGGTGTTTTTATAACGAATTTCATTACACTATGCTGTATCTATATCTTATCTTTATTATAAATCCCACCAAGGTATAGAACAAGATCTATAGAGCGTTGATTACCGTGTAGCACTTTTACCATCCGGCTGCAAAGCGGATGTAGTATGTTATTTTGTTTCACATAATCTAATTGTGCAGGAAAAGTTTAGCGCCCTTCGCAGCTTGCTTGACAAAAGGAATAAGTATTCCGATCACATGTGAATCGGAGCGATAATTTGCTACAGAAACACGATTTTAATCAGCATGGTTGCCAAACCACGCACGGTGCCATCGCATTTACCCGCAATGTGTGAATATTCAAATTTCATTCAAAACATTCTCTATAGAAGAACATGCCTTTTAAGGTGACGACGCATCTTAACATTTATACAATATCTCTTCGAAATGACCATTCCTGACTTAATATTTAGAGTACCTGATTTCTACAAAAATATATATTGTAATCCGTTCTATTCCTATGTATTGTATTGTAAACAAAGGACCTATAGCTATAGCATCAAAACCTGTCAGAAAAAAATAAACATTTTTAAAAATGAAATTTAAGTTTCCGTGTTCTACGATTTCAAGCACTTTTTTATGAGATGGAAATGATAATGAGCAAGCGTGTCGCGCGATGGAAATCAATCAACTCTGTTCCAATTCTCCGCCAATCGTTTCGAAAAAAGTCGTTTAATTATTAAGGGGTCACAATTTGGTTCTTAAACCTATTACATTTTACAGAAATGATATTTTTGAAGTTTCTTAGAAACTCGCCGCTTAGTGGTTTGGAGAATATAATATTTTCAATGCACTTTTTAAAGTAACCAATACCAGATAATGAAAACCTGATATCATAAACTTCTCATGCTTTGAGATCTCACATCTACAAGTACAGGTCTAAAATTATTCTAGTGTAGTCTACTACCTCTTATCGAGTTCAAAATTAAAAAAAATGAAATATTTGATTTTAAGAACTCGATAAGGATAATATGCTTTGGATCCCCTCTTTGATAGTCCTGTCCATTCTTTATAATTGAATGGCGACGTCAGCTGCCACACTTGCGTGTGATAGGACAGGTTATACATATATGTATATCTGAATTATATATAAAGAATAGAATAAATAACGTTGTTGTCAAATTGTGTAATATCATTGAAGAAATGATTATTTATCTTTGTAAGTTTTAACAATTGACGGCTGCCATCGATAGATGGCATTATAGACGTTATTTAATTAAGAGTAGAGAGAGTATATTAAAGTAAGAATATTGGAATAATTATTAAATATCAATTATTAAAATAAAATGACCGGCTCAGTCATTTTATTTTTCATAATACATTTCCTCTAAAAGCACAATTACATATTAAAACAGGGCGGAGTTTCTGTCCAAATAAAGGTGGAAATCTCGACATATCAAAGTAAATCAAATTATTAATAAAAGGCGGAGCTACTATCCGAAATAGGTGTAAATCTGGATATAACAAAGATAAGTAAACCAAATTGTTTATATTATTTAGATTTTATTATGACCTATGACAATTTATATTTTTATATTATGTGCAACGAAGCTAACCTAAATTGTATAGTGTTAGATTATTATTGTGTAATTAAAAGACTTAAAATATGAGGAATATGCGGAATTTCTTTCGCCGTTTCTTCTCCGATAAGAGAAACCTTATGAAACTGTGTTTGCTTTGGAATATCACAAAATAAAGGATATGAATATATACAACAATAAAATAAACAACTTTTTATTCATTTGATGTTAAAAATAACCTTGGTGACCTATGACTTATTTTATAATAATTGTACTAATACTATATTTATGCCCATATATCACACAACTAGCTTGATGGTTTTATAAAATTTCGTGCAGATTCTTCTGAAGTGAATTTCCTAACCGGCTGTAGATTTTTTGATGTAAGACCTATTTGTAAACCTAATCTTAACAGCATATTTTTGACTTTAAACTGTTAAATTTTGTAACAGATTATTTGAACAACTCATTTAACAACTAACCAGAACTTTATACAAATATTATGTAACAAATTGACTTACATACAAGAAAAATTCGTAAATTTTTTATGGTCCGCAAAACGTATAAAATGTATGTGGAATCACTTATCTCGTTTTATGAAACTACAAATCCTGTCGAGAGTTACGAGTGGCGCCAAGGTCTTCGAGCTCATTCACAAGATCAAGTGGCAAAAAACTAGAGCAATGAACCGGCGGGCACGTAGGCTGCACATCAGCATCCTAGGCACGTAACAGCGTCTAAACTACCGCTCATTGTCAATATTGGAGCGCTGTTCCGAACCACTGGCAAAATCAATAGAGACATTATCTGCCTTAAATCGGACGTATGATCACTTCAAATTGTTTTACTACTTAATGAATAGCAAATATACGCAAAGAACTGTAGAAACACACGAGGATATGGAACTTACATGAAAGGAGCATAAAAATTTTACTGTTGACTTAGCAGACGATTTTAACGATCATTTTAAAAAAAGTCCAATGACCCCGTCTTCCGTTGCGGTAGTATCATATGCCTATCATCCTGTCGAAATACATCTTTTCTTTCCCCTGCCTTTTCCTTTCTTCTCTATCCTTTTCCCTTCCTCTCCACCAATCCACGGTCTGCCGTACCAAAGGATGCGTGGCTAGGTGCGAACTTAGTCGTAAGCGTGCTGACCGTCCCGGGATCGGGCTCCCCGGGTTACTATAGTGCCTTACCTCAGCATACGGGGCTCTGCTGGGGCTGACCTTCACCCTCCCTTGCGACTCGTGGGATTCACTATGAAGAATCTTAATATACTTAATTCGTTAAAAACAAGTATTACATTTTTCATGGGATAGAAAGACGACACCCTTGCTAATTTCCAAGCCTGATAAAAAGCACTTAACAACGCCCATAGACATTGGGAACGTCATAGGCATTGCAAAAGCATTGCTGACCTTTGAGAAATACGTAAGTTTATTTTTTGAAGGTTCCAAAATCGAAACCTAGAGATAGCTATGCTAAACTGCTGTCAACCTAGTTGACAAACAGGCAATAAAAAAGACAGAGAATGTCGTGTTTTGGACGTTCATTCGTTGTCTAGTCCATCCAGTCTAGTATATCCAAATTAAATTTGAATCAGTTCATGTTTTATTATATGATTCCTGCACCCACTGCCTTTATTGTTGATATAAGGAGTCATTAATCTAGTAAATAAGCCCTTTGATTGGCTAATGAGACAATCAATCATTTTACCAAGCCGTCAACTCTTGTTACATGTTTAAATATTCAAAATATCAACGAGAATTTTTATCAAGTCGACAACCTCGACTCTCTGAGTAACGATTGCAAATGAACAGTTGAACACACACGGTAAAGTGCAAGGCTACGGAGTGCATCGCCGATAAACCGGAGATGAAAGCGACTGTTTATTTGATTTTCTGCCTCTACGTGCGGGCATATTAACTAAGTCCAACGAACCCTCAAGCCTGCGCCATCATCTTGCCAGATCGTAAACCGGCCAGTTCAATTTTCAAACGCCATCAGTTAAAAATAAATTTCCTTCAATTCGTTTGTTGCCACAGATAATGTAAACATTGGGTCCATTAATTTTAATTGCTTATTATTCCTTGCTGCCGCTCCCCGATAATACGATACTTTGGTTATCTCATTACGTTCCTTGAAAAGTATCTATTTGCTTTTCTTATATCATAGAGTGTATATCAGTTGACTGGAAAATGATATTGAGAATTACTAGTAATACTTTGAATGTGTCTCCATTCAAACGTTTAATTAGTATAAATAGACGATGTCCCTTGCAATTATTAAACAATAAATCTTCAGACTGTCGCGCCAAAGGCAGGCCTCACAACGCGTTTTTCGTCTCGGATATCTGTACGCATAATATACACACGAAATTTAATACTGTTTGAGCCTCTCAAATGTCCTCGCCTTACCGCTTCAGCTGTCGTTTTACAAGTCTGTTGTTATCAATTTGCAAGATTCGACCAAATTTTGTCAATGCCGACTTCAGTCGTCGACCCGAGAGTGACCTTTTTGTTTCGTAACCGCGTGTCCGAGGCGCCTCATCAAACATTATCGGATTAAGTTTATGGACCATTTGTATGGGATCTGCTACGGTTAATAATTTCGGGCGTTTCTCGCTTAGCTTAGCCAAGTCTATTTCGAGACATTGGTAATAAATTGTTATGAAGGCGCTGGTCTATTGTCAGCTTAAATATGAAAAAGAAACCGTAATGTTATGTTACAAATATGGTTTATTTTTATGATCATAATACCAGGTTCTGGAATGAAATGCCCCGTTTATTTAAATGTACACAACAACATTGACACAGCGGAAATTCGTAAGATTCTTACGAAATCGTAATAATGATATACTGTTTGAATGGAATTGTATAACGTTTCCCCTAATAATAACTGCACCGGCCATTTATGATCGTGTAGTTGTAGTCAGCATTTTGCGTCCCCGTTTTTTTTATTATTACCGAGGTAACACGTTGCCCTCCACGTATTAACTACATGACCAGATGCCATTACTACGAGTTGGATAACTCCACAAATGGTTACCGTATTTTAAAAACAAAAATTGCTATTAATTTACTTGAAATTTTGAGCGATAAAAATCTTGGGTATACTATTTATATCTTAAACTAAAGTTTCCATTATTTAACGTTATCTTTTCAAAGTATTCATAGATTTCAGTTCATTTGAAAGACGTTAAGGAAATCCTTTTTGCATGCTCACCGTTTATTTTTCTCATGCTTGTCCTACTAGACCTTTATGCACCGCCAAAATCCAGCCCTCAGACGTCCTCCACAATAAACAAAACACATACACAAGCACACTTCATGTATTCCACTCTGCTCCCATGTATTTTTTGCAATAATAAAAATTGGATTGTTAATAACAAACTTCAGTTGAAATTTCCACACATATACTATAGTTGATAAAGAAGATAACAAGTTTAAAATTGTTATCACGAAGCGATCTACACCCACGCAAACATGTTGCGACGCGCGTCAACGCCGCGTGACTACGGGCATGACGCCGGTTGACACTTCGGCGCTACTAACAACGGCAACTACAAAAACGTTTCAATAATGACAAAATTTGACAGGAGATGGCGCTGTTATAATATTTTTATATTGTTTACAAACCGCCGATCATATTTAGTACCTACGTATTTTTAATTTACGTATTTATTTCTATTAAAAACTTTGCTTTATTTCAAGCATTAAATCTTACAAATAATATCACCAACAACATTAATTATATGTATCTACTACGATTTAGTAATCTACTACGATTAATTTATAAAAACTGTAAATGGTAATAGGAATAAATTTTTTTAATGTTATATGAAATAAAGCTCAATTGCTTACCTTAATAATCTACAGATTTTCAATTGTTTCTAAAATTAGTCAGAAGATTTAAAAAATACGTCTTCACTTTTTAAGAATAACAATAATTCTAAAAAATAAACACTTAAACATAGGTTGAACACTTCGCGCAATTTTATAAAATATCGAACATACAAAAACACAAAAAAAAATAAAACTTTAAATTCAATTGGTTTATCCACTGCACTGAGTAGTAAAAATACGTTTTGCCGGTGGTTCACGGCGAAAAGCGACCGATAACACTATCCATCACCCCATTATCTGCGCGGCTTGAAGTTGGTAGCAAAAGCTCATGTCAAAATATACCATAAATAACACGATATGCCTCCGGGGTTCGCACGCCTTCTTCAGGCATTCAATTGACGGTTAATTAAATAGAAACGTAAGAGTTTTGTTTCAAAATTTGATATTTCACAGAATAGAAAGATTAAATCGATGCCGGCCGGCTTAAACGTGCGTGGACGAGTGACTATCGGCGTGTCGCTAAGCTATGGAGTTGGTGAGGCGGTTTTGCTGGCTAGGGGGCGGCGCGTCGCATAAACTCGTATTACAATACGTTAAATCGTCTCCAGCCCTCGTCTACTGCAGTCGGAGTGACGAGTACTTTACTGCAACATCCTCAAGTACGCTCTTAACGTACACATAGCCAATTAACTTGAACTTAATGACGCTTTTCCAAGTAGGAGTGCGTGGGCTCTTTCAGTTTTGATGTAATTCACTTCGATCAAAACACTCAGTGACAGATAACATGTATTTGATCTTTATAGTGCTCTCTTATTCAAACCTTTAAATAATTCTGATAAAAATTATTTTCTAAAAATAAATTTAAGGTTTATATTAATAATAAGTTAATATAAATAAATCCCTATAAGAAATAATATGTTAGTGCCAGAGCGTATCGCCAATGACAACGATAAAAAATTTAACTAAGTATATTTTTTAGAGCAACGGATAACGCAGAAAGTAACTGAAAAGGAGAACGACAATTTTTCCGGTTCATATCTTTTTGTACATTTCATTACTTCCGCTATGTATGGACGCGGCAGCCGCAGGTCGTGCCATAGGCATTCGGGATATATTCGGGCGTCTTCGGCTAATTCCGCTGGACTAATCGATATCCGTCAAGCATTCTACGCTTCTGTGAATAGATACTACGAGTCTACAACTTTATTGCCTACGCTACAACTCATATTAACCGACTATGTTAAGAAGTAACCAGAACTGAATTCATAGTGAAGTCTGTTATGGTTGAGCGCTACCCTATTTAGCCGTAAGACAACTTTACTAATTTAGTAAACTACGTAAATATGAATTCAATTTACGTTTAAGCTAATTATCCAACAAATGGTTATGTGGCAAATATAAAATATAACCTAAAAAAGTTAAATTTTTATAGTCATAGTTGTATTTATGAATATAAGAATGAAATATAAAAATAGGTCAAGTATTAATATGAAAGAACGAAAATCTTTTTCGAAGAATACCAAATGTAAACTTATATATTTATACTACTATATACATATATAAAAAATTAAATTATAAACTTAAAGCCCAAATTCTTGGAAAGTTTGTTAATTCCATTTTTTAATCCTCATCGTAATAATCTTGTAGTTTCTTTTTTCTCATAATGTTAATAAATTTGTAGATTTTTTTTAATTATTTAAATTTATGTTTAACTTTTTCATTTATAATATTTTTAAAACTTTCACTAAACACGTAAATGGTTTTTCAAGATCCATCAATCCCTTTAGATAACAGCCTTATGGTTTATTTTCGATTTTAAACTTATTAATTGGTACTTAAATCTGCACATCTATGCATGGCTACACTCACATCTGCCGGAGGTTCGGCCTCTTCTACATCTACAGGAGTTTTCATCACCCACGCCCTCAAGAAGGGCCCGGGGAGAAGTCATGGGTCCTACACTGGAGAAGCTTTAACCTAGTCCAAAGGTGATCTGAAATCTAAGACGCTCAACAAACAACGAACTCAACTGGACAAATAACAAACAAGAGTAGTTCCTCAGCCTCGTAACCCTTGAAGTGAATCTTGGATCACGGAAAGGAGAATTGAACACCTTACAGTCGGAGGAGACAAAACAGTGTAGTCCGGCTATAAAAAACGAACTTCCATCATAAACTCTATTCTTTTCGTACTAAGCCAAATTAATTTACTAATTAATGATTTTTTTTGTTACTGCCCATAAATGTCTCAATGCTCATTATTGCGGGCCTTCTTATTTCTGGAGAAACGGACCCCACGGACCCCACGGAGGAATAACCCACCACGCTTGTCGAATGTTAATTGGCGGAGTTACCAGACTAGGAATAAATATCGACAGTACATTTATGCATACAAATGTATATTTATTTCGATGCGGAGATCGAACCCGCGACCATTGATTTCGTGGGCGGGGGGCCTCGCTATCGAGCCAATTGGTCGTCTAATCAATGACACATTTATTTATTACCACGATTGTTATACCTCAAAATCAAAAAATATGTATTGAAATTTTTATAGTTTTAGTTTGATTTTGTCCGAAACCGGCATACAACTCAAAGTTAGTTTTGTCTGTAATCCTAATATCTGACGGTCACTAACAAGTATGCTTATACAATTATTCGTAACAAATATTCTTAAATTTACTTTATTTCAAATTAAAGTAAAACATAAACTTACAGTCAACACAAACCTCTATTGATTTAAAACGAATTTAAAACCAGTAAACTCATAGTTATTTTAGTTTTGTTATTTAAGCATTTTTAAAACAAAATGTATTTTTTCCTTTAGTAAAAACGTTATATGATATTATTTATACTGCTAATTTTATTTATTTATATGATGGCGCTTCGTGGCGTAATTAAGATTTACAACGACAAGATTGAGTTGTCTTTGTCAACGACAAAGAATGAGTTATTTTCGATAAGCCACAAGCGTGCCGTGTCTAAGGCCTCTGGTATAAAATGGCGGTAAAATCCCATTACAAGCGTTAAACAAATATTCAGATGGAAATTATTTTCCCATCTGAATATGGTGTGCCGAAATGAAAAAATGCCAAAGTTTACATGTGTCGCGTGTTTAACTGTCGCGCGCGAACTATTTGGTGTTCTCATGTCATGTAACCGAAAATAATAGCATATATCAGTACAGTTAAATTTTATTTATATATTGAACAAGATTTTCTCAATTAATCGTTTCTTACATGTTTAAAATAAAGCATTTTCTAGGGTACATTTATAAAAACTTAAAAAGTATACATGTCAAAATTAAACATTAAAGTACAACCATTATAAATTAATAACTTTTTTTAGTTATTATAAATTTATAAAATATTTATCTTCAAAATGTTTACTAAATATGGTAGAAGTTTTTTTCAGAATCCATTGTGATCTATTAACAATCTAATATTCAATTAGTAGAATAAGTAAGGAACACTTATCCAATAACAACGAATATCCAAATAATAACAACTGCTAAAAACGGAACACAATTATATTTTTTTTACGTATTTACCCGTGAAATGTACATTTTTGCAGGTTATTCAGATTTTTAACATTACGTCCACTCATAAAACAAAATACAGATTAGAAATACATATAAAAAAGAACGACAAACAGAATGTGAATCATCCTTAAAATATATATCCCGCATAGCATCCCGCTGCTCATGTAGGTATATGTCTGTCGCACTCACGGAACCGATTCATCGCATTTTGCATAACGCGCCTAAGCATAGCCGGCTCGATGTCGCGTATTTCTTGTTGGATATTTTGTTTTAGCTCAACGATATTCCTCGTATTATTGACATAAACTTTGCTCTTAAGGTATCCCCATAGGAAATAGTCCATGGGGGTTAAATCTGGTGATCGCAGAGGCCACGCGATATCACCAAAGCGGCATATCAATTTTTGAGGAAACAATTCACGAAGTTGGTCCATAGTGACTCTTACAGTGTGGCAAGTGGCTCCATCCTGCTGTAACCATGTTCTTGAGCTGTAGGCTGGATGCTCTTGAAGTTGGGGTATAAAATAATTGGATATCATTTGCCGATACGCTTCGCCAGAAACAGTTATCGCAGCACCTGTCGCATTTTCAAAAAAATACTGCCCGATTATTCCATGGACCGAAAGAGCACCACACTGTCACTTTTGGGCAATGCAGCGGTCTTTGATGTTTTTGTCTGGGATTGACAACTGACCAAAAGTGACAATTTTTTTTGTTAACATTTCCGTTTAATTGGAAATGTGCTTCATCACTCCAAAACACAATATTCAAAGTGCGAAATCTCTCAATTATTGGCTGGCAAAAACGTTTACGTAAATTGTAATCATTTTCATTTACTTCTTGCACTATCTGTATTTTATAGGGATGGAATTTCAAATCACGTTTTAAAATCCGCTCTACGGTTGATTTGGTTAAATGAATCTTGGGAAAGTGATCAAGAAATAAAGAAACCCGTATTGAAATCGCTCGTAGCTCCTTCAACAAGTTGAAACGTGTCCTTTGTAATCGCAGATTCAAACTTTCCTCCATTGTTACATCTGGTCTATTCTTTTATATGGATGTGATGCCTAAAGAAGAATTGGACGCTTAAAGAAGACCTCAGAAATCGTCTCCGACAAGTCAAGCAAATACGTGAACTTTTGCAGACCTTCAAAGGTAGAAAAGTTGCTTACCTGAGTCATGTCGCTTACCTCACATAGGAAAATCGCGGGCAAAAGACAAGTAGGTCGATAAAAAAGTCTTGGCTACCTAATATCAAGGAATGGACCGGGATAGCGAGTGCTACAGAATTGCTGCACATCGCGAAGGACGAGTTGTGCTGAATTAACTGCCAACTGAATTAACTTAATTAAGTGTCGGAAAGGTAATCTTAGAAGAAAAAGATTATACAATATATCGATTAAGGCGTATAAATTGAACTGATGTGAAATAATTGTGTTTAACGTAACTTTTTATTTTGACTGAAAAAGCCCAAAGAAGGTTTTGGTAAATTAGCCACCATTTTATCAAGACGTAACGTGATAAGCTGACTAATTACATTTCAAGAGATTGGATATTATTGTATTTTACTTCACACTGGCATAAAAGTTATAACTTATTGCCATCAAGGTCAAGAAAAAAATGCATACATTAGCTGTGGTGCCTAGTTGACACTTGACAGATCCTCAATGCTTATGATACGTTTTATTTTTCTGGTATCTACATACTAAAGTTCAGATTTAATTAATAATAAAAAATGGATGAACTTCGAATATTATCGTGAGTACAATTTATTAGCAGAATTTACGCTGCACTTGCCAATTTTTTAAAATTATATTGTTTTCATTGACAATCTAATTACAATTGGTTTTTATGTTAAAATTTAGTGAAAATATTAAATATTACAGAGGTCAAGAAATAGTGACAAAAGGTATCACTAAGAATCAGTCAACTTTGCCTGAATGTGGTATAAAAGGTGTCTGCCCTAATGGATCTTGGCTGGAGCAGAAACAAATACAGTCTGCTATAGAATCTAGGAAACAATTGATTGAAGTGGAAAGAATAGAAAAAGGGTAATACTTATTGCGCCTTAATTTTTTGCTATGAATAGTAAGTGATGAGAGTGCATACTTACAAATCACATTGATTTAAAATGAGCCTAGCCTTAATTACAGAAGATAAATAAAACAAAACATTCAGCTAATAATCAATTATATTTAAGGCCTACAAAACACATTATTCTGAATTACTGGTCACACATCTAGTTGGCGGTTAATCCTTACAAGATAAAATGTCAATTTTGTCCAGGGTGATTGTCAAAAATTGGATGTGTATAGGCAGATATAGCCTAGTCCAAACTAGGGAGCAGTCCTCAGGGGAGAAGAACTATGTCCAGCTGTTGACTGCTATGGTTTGACTGATTGTGCGAAAGAAATGTAGAAATATACATTATGCTATTTTCATAGGCAAGTAGCATCAATTGCTGTTGAGTGCTACGATATAAAATGATATTAGTCATTATTTAGTGTAATAGATCAGAGTTACTCATCTCAATCAAAATCATGGATGCATCATACTAAGTGACTGTGCTATATAGAATATATGATACTACTAAGAGTAATAATGATTCTAAAATCACTATTGTAAAGTCATGAAAAAGTAATACACTATATTATGCTCTTCTGATTCATTGGAACTTTTCCTTGGTTGACTTTTACATTACCCAAAGGAGAAGTGGCAGTAAAATTCTGAATATGTAACAACTTTTATCATAAGATAAAATAAAATTAAAGAAAGTAATAAGATTTTGTGTGCTAAAATTCATCATAAATATTTTAGTAACACATAAATTTTACACTAATCACTAAAGTACAGTTTTCGTTCTCATATCATTTCTGGGATCACACATTCATGGCGGCTTTGGGATCACAGATAAGGTTTTTTAACTTGAGTATGCACTGTTGTCCATCGAATAATATTTGCTCCTATAGTTAACTTGTACATCATACATGAAAAATCTTATGGTTCTAATCTATGCTGATAACCATACACCTAAAGTAAATTTTGAAACTCTTAATAATTCAATTAAAATTCTAACGAATTTACGTTATTTAATACAAAAGACTTATTATTTGTAGTGCTAGTGCTAGTAACTGCTTAGTTTTAATAATTTAATTATTTTCAGTGCTGTAATAAGCCATGCTGAATGGAGAGAGAATATTATGCTTGCTGAAGTTACACAAAAAGTTGGTGGTTACTGGCAATTTATAGGCCACAATGTTGGCAAGCAACTATTCCTTAATCCCGAAGAGACTTTGTATTTGATGGAAATTGTAAGTATTTCAATACTTTTGCACCGTTCTTATATCTGTGTGGCTGAATCTGAAAAGATCTTTCATCATTCATACTATGAGTTTTATAACAACTATACTCCTAATACTGATTGACAGGCAACAGCATCTTTTTGACTAATGAAAACCAATCTGCAAATTATTGCTTGTCAAGCATAAAAATTACAACAACATCCCAAAATTTTGCAGGAGACTTATATGCACTATTTGACTGTTATGGCTGTATTGATAAAATTAATAATTTATATTTTACAAATAATTATTAATAGATTTAGCAATTTGTTGATTTTATAAGTATAGTATTGTAATGCTGTGCTATAAACAAGTGTGGAAACAAATTGTATAACTCTTTTTTGGGATCATACATATATAATGTTTAAGTTTTTTGTTTCAGAATTGTCTGCTACTTAAACACAACAATATGAAAGTATCATTACAACAGGCCTATTCTTTATTGCTTCAAGATAGACATGCAGTCATTCAGTATAAAGTATATGCTTCACTCAGTAGATTGGGCTATAAAGTATTAAGACATGTTGTAAAGCCCTCATCAAAAATGGATGATAATAATAAATTTGCCAGTGAAATGCAGTTAAATCAAGTTGAAAAAGATGAAACAGAAAACTCAAATGTGGATCCAAACACAGTTACATCTTCACCTTTAAATAGTAAAACACTCTCTAAAGATAATATGACAAATGAATTTGAAAAAAACAAGATTGAAGATACCTGTAGTAAAGCTGATAAAGATATGGAAAGAATATGTGTAAATACTGAAGTTGTACCAGATATTGGTAGGAATTGTTTTCTTTTCAACTTTCTCTTTATAAAAGCTGAAATCCTCAATATGTTGCAGATATTTCCAAATGTAAAGTATCCATTTATGAAGGAAAAAATTCACTCAAACAAATTTATTCAACAAATACTTCTCAAGCCAAATCAAGCTACACTTATAGATAATTTAATTTCTAAATGTATCTGCTTTAAATTTGTAACTTAAGTTCACACATGTATTGTTCACAGATTCTTGTAATGAAGTGAGTGCCAGTGAAAAAAGAAAATCTAAAGATTTAGAATTAGACAATCTTGAATTAACAAGATGCAACATCCATAAAAAGTGTATGAAAAACATATATCATAAAAGTATTGAAAAACTGAAAAATCGAATTCAGAACTCATCTAAAGCCATGACAGTACATAAATCCTTCAAAAATTTGTCAGATTTACTACACAAACAAATAGTAATGATTAGTGTACCCGAAAACAAGTATATACCAGAAAACATTTCTGCTAATAAAATTACCTACACACTAAATTTAGAATACATTCAAACGAAATGTACTAGACCACCATCAACAGATTCACAAAATTATAGTATGACTGATGAAGTAAATGGAGAACATGTTAGAAGAGTAAGAAATAATTCAGGAAGTAGAAATCATAATAGCTGGACTTTTCAGTCTTCAAACCATAATTTTCAAACAGAAAATATGCAATTTAGGCCATTCAATTTTTGGAGACCTCACGCTAACTTTAATTGTTCGCAATTTAGCGTGTTATTTCAAAGACCATTTCTGTCAAATATGTTTTTTGCTCCCAGGTTCCAACACTTTCCTAGATTCCAAAATGTTTTTCGGCAAAATTATTTTAATTACGGTCCGCAATATGGAAACAATCTCAATAATGTACGAAAAAGAACAAGAAATAGTGCTAAAAGTTATCATTTCGATTCTATCCAAAGATTAGTTTTCCGATTAAAAAATCTCATGCAGTCAGGAAATGTGCAACCACAAAATTTACATGCACTACATAGACTTATTCAAACATACAACACCCGATATAAAACAGCTTTAAATCTCAACAGTGACTATGAAATAGTTACAAATGAATCAATATTAGAAACTATAGAATTGGATGACGATGAAGAATCAAAAAGCAAAAGACCTCGAATAGAAGAATCTCAAGACACATTTACTGAAAATTTTAACAAAATAAAGCAGTTTGCTATTAGGCTAAAAAGTCTCGTTAATAATGAAAAAGCTACTACTCGTCACAAAAGAGTTTTTTCAAGTCTAATTAAAACATTTAACAAATCATATAATGCTGACATTTATGTTACAAGCAATTATGAGGTATTGGACCGAAGATACATTACTCTAGATTGTTCTTCTGATTCAGACTGTGTAGTCAAAGAGACTGTTAAACCTACTAGTGGAAAACAATTGAGAAATCCATTTAACATTTTAAAGCAGCTATCAGAAAAATGCCAATCAGTTAATGAACCCAGCACAAGCCAAGAAAATTATTTCCATACAGATTCAAATACAGAGAAGTATAAAGAACAATTTAAATATAGTGAGACAACATTGAAATGTTTTGGTAAAAACTGGTTACCAAATGAAACAGATTTCGGCAGAGCAGAGATTGTATCAAAAAATAACATGGACATTGTAACAGGAGGCTGTACAGAGTTTTTATTTCAATTTACCAAATTTGAACCTGATAAATACAAAAATTGGTTAGATTTGAAGATTTCATTTCTAAACACTCTTGTAGAAACTACAGAAGTTTTTCAAAATGAAACAGAAACAGAATATAAATCAATTCTCAAACCGAATGACTGTACTGATTTAGTTTCTATATTGAAAAAATTAAGTATTATAAAACCATATAAATTAACAAAGGCATCCACTGATTTAAACATACACTATGACGTCTACAATAGGGATATACAGAATTTCAGAAAGAGAAGCCCACCAATTCCACATTTCAGAATTTTATGCTTAGAGTAAGTCTCATTTTGTTCTATACATACTCGACCTTTGGGTCGTGGCTTACCCTTGTGATCGATCGCTGGCGCGTTTAGAATCGTTTCTACAGTGTCAAGTAAAATACAATAACATCAAATCTCTTGAAATACAATAGCTAGCTTATCACGTTATGTCTTGATAAAATGGTGGCTATTCTACCAAAACCTATGGACTTTTTCAGTCAAATTAAAAAGTCACGATACACGCATTTATTTGATATCACTTCACTTAAACGCCTTAATCGAAATATATTTTATAATACATCACAATTAAACAATATAACTGATAATAATATAAGATTATGAAAATGAAATAAAAATACGGTACTGATATAAGTTGGGGGGTAAAGTCAAATCAAGCTTTTGTATAGTATTTTGTAAGAAGAGGTTGGTCTTTTTTGATGACTTCAAAATCTTATGATATTATTTGTTTTAGTGAATCCTCATGGTGCCCCTCTGGAAAAGAAATAGCCGAACTCCGTTCTAAATATGGTGATAATGTTAGCATTGTGTTTGCCGTAGTTGGCAGTGGGTCGATTTGCTACTTACAGATAAATCACACAGAATTACCAATGTATATTTCTAGTAACAGTGTTACATAGATAGTGTATTTTGTTATATCTGTAATATTATACGTCACTTTGTTTTAAGTGAAGCTTTAAATGAAATAAAACTAATTGTTGCATGTCATTTAATTTTATTTATTATCGCCTTCAGCATTAACATTACTTTTTATTCCCATGAACATAAAGTGATCATTATAAATCTTGTGTTAAAGCTGTTTTTATAAAGCAAATCTATGGCACGTGTTTTGGATGGCTCAGTGCAATATCTACAATTCTAAGTACGATTAACACTTATATAACTAATACAGGTTTCAAAACGGAGTATACTTACGGCTTAATCGAATTATGTTAAAGATTTTTAACAAATATAACTTCATCTACTTACTATTTCGTTTACATACACAACCATTGTCTGTTTAAATTTGACAGCTAAAATTGAGTAAAAATGTTCTCTTTTTTTGATAATCGCAATAAAACTACACACTTTTACAAAAATCTACCCTCCTTACATGCTAGTTCTAGTCTTGTCCTTCTATAAAAAAACTAACAATCTTCAAGCTAAAAAAAGCTTCAAGTTAAAAGTTCAAATAAAAGATTAACGTGCTATTGAACTGATAATTATACTAAGGGCACTGCAGATGCATTGATATAGTGTGCATATTGAAAGGGGAATATCAAGTGAGATAAGGGAAGAAGGAAGTGATTAGAGAGTAAGAAGTGTGAAGTGTAAAATGAGAGCTTATAAAGGATGGGGAAAGGAGATCGGTCTTTTCATCGTTACACAACCCGACAACATATAAAGAGAATAAGAAAGAAGTGTGAAGTGTAAAATGAGAGCTTATATAGGAAGGGGAAAGAAGATCGGTCTTTTCATCTTTACACAACCCAACAACGTATAAAAACGTTGCCACTTAACGTTGATATTCTGTGAGAGTATGCATGGTTCTTCCCCGGTCAGGCTACTATTAAATAACATTATATAATAATCAATTACTAAATTTTAACAAGCTTGGAGATAAATAATCGAATCACAATTACTTTATTAGGAACTATTTAAATAATTATACCTGACTCATTATTACTTTTATAAGCGTCTAAAGACGAATATCTAATAAAAGTATAAAAAACAATACATATTCTTTACAAACTGTCATTAAATCCCTAAATGAACGTTTTCTAGCAATAATAAATCATTTTCTGCCTGATAAGCTTTTTCCGTATGTTAGGTTGGGCTTATTTACTACATTTACTTTATATATTATATTTACCCATGTCGTTCGTATTCATATCTATGAAAAATTCAGAAAAAACATTTTATGCAGTGTAAAGAGTTTTCTGATTTTTTTATAAGTCTTCTCATTTGTTTTCGCACCTGAATTTTAAAGGTTATCCGGAAATTGATTCCGGATTGATTAATTTCAAGTCGTAAACCCTAAATAAAACAATAAATTAAATAAAGTTTAATTATTAGTAATTACCTAAAATTGTAAACAGAATTACGCGTAGTTACTATTAGATTTAAATTCTTGCGAATGGTCTTAAATATGCTATACTTATGTTAGTCACAACAATTGTAAGTGGACGTTGTGAATGTTTTAATTAAGAGTGTCAAAAAGTGGACCTTTACTTTTTGACACTCTTAATTAAAACATTTAATATGTAAGTGTAGGTACACTTACATATTAAATGTTTTAATGAATGAAAAAAACGTAGGTACGTACGTTTTAAAAAGAAGGTAAACAATTACTTTAGAAATGTTTAAATACTAATGTGTTTAGATTGGACTGCCTCCACAAAATATCTTATTAATAATCATATTTGACGGAGATTTACTAACAAATTCAATTGTACCGTCTGTTACTGTTACTATGTGTAACAGCGCCATCTATTTCCTCTACTTTATATTAAAAAATGAGAAATCGATGCTTCTTATTATCCCTTATCCGAGGGTCCTTTAGAGGGATGGATGGCGTTGATAATTTTTTTGCTACCTTTTTTCGAATTAGACATTGACCTTTTTCCGAATTAGACCTTGACCAAGTTGGACGCCTTTCTTTATCGTTCTCCATCCTACGCCAACTGTCAACCGACACTCACGAAAAGACAGTTACTAATATCTATTTTGGTTATGTTTATCTAATATTCGTATAAAATATCCCAGATAATATGTTAAAAAATGATATACCTCTAATATCTATACTTCATGTAAGGTTTTTCTTATATCTAACAAAACATTATTATAATAAATATGATTTATGTATAAGATATGCCAATTCATATGCTCATAGTTATTCAAGGCCATCCGAAGTTAATTCCGGATAACTCGTAAAATCTTTCATTAAATGGTCTGTAGTACTCCTTTAATCTTTCAATTGCCACCGGATCGATATGCGGATGACTTCGTCCTTTAGTCTTGCCTAGACAATGCGGCGTTGACTGACTTTCAGACTTCAGGAGACACGGAAAGCCTTTACTCGAATTGAAATAGAAGTGTTTATCTGTTATTACACGTTTCAGTCCTAAAAACTCCTGGAATATAAATATTGCTTGATCAGTTACCAAAATATGTCTAAGGCGTATTCGTATTCGTATTAAGTCGAAGATATTTTTTTAAAATTCTATCATTATTAGCTGTTGTTCAAAAATACCACCAGGAATTAATTCCTTACTTAAAAGTTATATTGAATTTTAGTAAATGATACTCGTAGTCTATATTTAGTTTGAGTCTAACTCGGCTATACTCAACACGCGGCACGACGGGCTTTTGTGGTTGGCCCATCTGGTGTTACTGTGCTTACACGGTGCGAGTGAGACCGCAGAAATCCCCTTTTCTTGGCTTCCATACTCTCATGTATGTGTCGCTTTGTTTGCCGGTCGTAACTTGTTTTAAATAAATTTATATGACACAACCGTGTTAAAACCTCAAGACATTACTCAACTTTTTTTTGCGAAACGCGACACCGCGTCTTCCACGTGTTTGTGGCCTCTATGAAAAAAGTTTGAGTACCACTGGTCCAGCTAATTTGAAATTTATTTTCTTTGAATCATACTCAGCATACAATAAATATATTAAAACGTTAAACAGTTTATTCATACCTGAACTCTTGCCATTTCTGCGGCGGGATCCATAACAAGTCTTTCACCACTAATGATTAATAGTCTAGACCGTGGAAACCGTCGCAACCAACGGCGTAAAGGTCGAGCATACACACCAAGTCGAACAGGTGGCCACGAAGCATCTACCGCTGACCAAGTCCCGCCCCATCCTACTGTACTGTTCACAAGTGCTAGGTCTTCAAATCGCGGAAGAAGTGGTCTTTTACTAAAAATAAGCAAGTAAAGTGATATATCAAAAAAAAATCACATGTCCCACTGTTGAGCACGGGCCTTCCCATTTCTAGGGTACGAAAGTTAACCCACCACGCTTGTTCGGTGTGGATTGGCGGATTTTCAGACTCGAAATAAATATCTGTAAGACTTAAATACATTTATTCCAATGAAGGGATCGAACGCGTAAGCATTGACTTCGTGGGCGTGGAGCCCGCTACTGGGCCAATTGGTTGTCGTCATTTGATATATAGTAATTTCAGCCATTTGTAATGTTCATTTTCGCCAATTAAGTGACTTCAATGTGTTTTCTTTTTTTTATGGTAAATATCTACATATATCATTGTTTATAATTGCATTGCCTTGCAATAAGATAGTGAAGAATAAATGGTGTTGAATTATGAAATAATCCAATCGGTTAGTAGAAGGCAATGTAAGATATTGAATATAGATTTTGAAATAAATGATACACGCATTATACATTTATCAGACACTTTGTTGTCTGATGTTAAATGAAACAAGAAAGGGAGTCTTAGTTACCGCGATCTTACTTGTGTGATGTCTACACAGATGTCTTTTTTATACATTAATTTTCTACACAGAAAATTGTAATGTAGGGTAGCCTGTAGTATTAAACTTTTTTTTTCTTGTTATATATATTTTTTCCAATAACCTACCTCGCTGACTGCGTGTAATCACTAATCGCTCTTGTGACTGGATCCCTGACAACTGCTAAAAGTTTTACTGAAGGATTCATGGCGAAAACTCTCTTCGGGGCTGACCTTGTTACCCAATACGATGGTGTCTTCTCCATTGTTATTTGTCCTTCTAGCGTTGGTGGCATTTTTTCTCTGCGTAATAAAAGAGCAAAGTCATAATTAACATTTACCTTTCTAACGCACACACCACATCACATCACTACGATGTACGGAAAAATTTAAGTTTGTGTATAATAATGTAAAAAAAATGTAATGTATAATGAAATAAATAAAAAATAAATAAACACATCTTATTAACGTCTCCATCAACTAACTTTAGCAGTTTCCTGTTGAAAATAGTACTCTTTCCGCTGAATTTGTTTGCGTGGAGCTTAGTCATTTTTGACGTTCCGTTGTTGAAATATTAACCTATATTGTTTCATAAATGAAATTATAAGGGTTTTGAAGATTTTATCTCTAGGATAGATTTCCACCACATAACGCGAAAATTTATCCTAACATGTCATCGTTTCTCACCACGTCCACTCCCTTATCTTACATCACTCTCCTTCTTCCATTATCCGACATCTTTCCTAAAACCTAACAACCCGAATATGTTGATGTTACTAACCATCAGTGATCCACTTGCCCGATTGCATATCTCCTCGATAAAACAATAAGTAGGAGAATTCGTACCTGTACCATTCAAACCCCTTGTGATAGTATTTATCAAAAAAATGAACCTCTGAACCAGCAGCTCTCACATCTGGGTGCAATCTGCAAAAGTGAAATAATTGATAACAATTAACAGTTACACTCCACTGCTGAGGCCGCGTAGGCTCACTCCAAGCTGGATGGAGACAAACATAGTCGGCACACTGGGTTAGCGGGTTGGCGTTATTGTTATAGCGTTATTATAGCGGTTGGCTCTTCGGGATAGCAAATTGAAATAGCGATGGACTGGACACGTCTATTGGAGAAACAACAACCGTTGAAGTAGATGAGTGCCGAAGTGGAGACCCCGTCAGAGGCTGGGCAAACATAAAGTATAACGCTTCTCGGTTAGATGGAGCTATGATCGGTGCGGGGCGGCAGACCGCAACTGGATAACCGAAGATCAAAGTAAGACCAGCGCTTTGGGAAAAGCGTATTTCCAACAATGAACTGCCGTAGGCTATATACATAATATAGAAAAATATTTTCTATAATATGTCTATAAAATAGAACAGAATCGTTCGAAATGTGGGCATATAGACGGATGCTCGCTATTAATTGGACTCAAAGGGTGGCCAATGACGAGGTTCTCCGACAAGTCAAGCAAAAACGTGAACTTTTGCAGACCGTCAAAGGTAGAAAAGTTGCTTACCTGGGTCATATCATGAGACATGACAGGTATAAATTGCTGCAACTGATCATGATGGGAAAAATCGTGGGCAAAAGATACGTTACGTAATATCAGGGAGTGGACAGCGATAGGGAGTGATCCAGAACTGCTGCACCTCGCGAAGGAGGAGGAAAGTTGTGCTGAATTGGCTGTCAATCTTCGCAAGTCGGAGAGGCATTTTTAGAAGAATATTATGTATATAGAAAATATTTTTGAAGGATCGGAAACAATATGGTTGTGCAAAATAGCATTGAATTGAATTGAAATAGTTATAAAACACTACAACTTAAAGAAATTTAGTTAGAAAATTAACATTACGTCCGAACAACATATCGACATAAAAAAGCGAAAGCACTATAAATGACGAAGATGTCGAAAACAATTTATTGCATATTCCGATCAAACAAAAATTCTCCAACAAAGAGTTTTGCAGCTCTACGACCAATAGAAAATTTTGTACAGCGTTGAGACTGACTGAATGATCAGATATAATTTTTTCAGAAATCTTAAGATTTTTTAGCTCTGGTGGTAAGTTCATTTTGGGGATTTTCGCTTTTTTGCGTCGATATATATAACAAGTTTGCAGACCGAAGACGTTCAAATACCATCTTAATATAAAAAAGAAAATATTGCAATTTACTAGTGAGCGCATAATGGTGCGACACACAAGCAATATATAGCCGAGCAACAGCAAAAAATTAACATTTATTGCAAGATTGACACATACCTAATATATTTTTAATAAACTTTTAATTGAATTACATATATCGTGAGTAAAGTCATTTTCTGCAAGTTTTGTTCCTTGATGATTATGATAGCATGGCTTTTGCAAATGAAATAATAAAATGTTAAAAATGAAAATATATAGATTTTAATCTATGTTTACTTAAGTTTTGTGAGAATTTCACGAAATTTTTTTAAAGATGCAATTTTTTAAATTCAGATAATAAAGCGATACGCGCATAGTCTATGTGGACAGTCAAAAGTTTTTACATAGCTAAGATCATAACTCTACGGAAGACAACCGAAAAGTGACTTTTCGGTTGTCTTCCGTAGAGTCTACTATACCTGAATATGCTTCGTGTTGGGGCGAAACATGTGTCGTTTACAAGGTGGAAAAGTGGTATTGTGTGTTTAGTATTGTGTATAGTAGTTGGTGGGTGGAGAATTGCTGGCCGTTTTTCGGTAAGTTTTTGGTTTAAGATCCACTTCATCCAGCAGGAAAACACACATTAATTTTCTGTTATTGTTTGCTTGTCGCGGATCTTAGCTGAGTAAAAACTTTTGACTGTCCACATAGTGATAGATTTCCGCAAAGTAACGCCTGACTCCATTAATAATACGCATAGTCTATGACAATAGAAATACCCAATAAAGTATAAATAAAATGTACTGAAACGTTAAGGACACGGGTAAAATACCAACTTTAAATTAAAAAGTTAATAGCGACTTAATAGATTTTACGATTATTTTTATAGGGCGCAATGAAATTTGTGCATATGAATATGTGCAAGTATGCATTTTATACGCTTCAAATCATGCATAACTTTATCTTTATTCCAGTTTACCTTAAAAACTCCAAAAGAGCACGTGTGCCACATTTCTTAACACCAATAATCAAGGCATCAGGCAGTCTCTTAGTTGGCATCAAGTTATGTTTTTTTAACCTCCTGTTTTTGTCTTCAACATAGTCATCCGTATTGTATCCGAGGAGGGAAGCAAAACGCATCGTCGCACTTTTATATTTGGTAATATAGTGCGCGTTAAAAAAATATTTTAGACTGAACTAGAAATTTATTATATGTTTACGTGAAACCTCTCACAGTTTTACCAAATCTTAACGAAGCACTAGCAATTAACATCATCTATTTATTAGCCAAACATTAAGGAACCTAATGAAATATCTTGCTTTTCACAAATATCTTACATATAGTCTTTGACTATCTTTGAATACTTTTCAAATATTTTACGTACCATAAGTGTCGTACTTAAGTTTAATATTAAACTTTTAATATAGTTTAAGTATTAAATTTTTTTAATGGATTTCAGTAGCGGGTTTCCCAACTTCTGGATTCATAGACATTATCCTACCACGCTTGGCCAAGGCAAATTGGCGGGGAACCCAGACTCGGAATAAATATCTGTAGATCATACATATAGTTACTCGGATGTGGGAATCGAGCCTGCGACTATTGTCTCCGAAAGTGATAGCTTTATATGATAGAAGAAAATATGATAGAAGAAAAATTGTTTCAGTTACGAATAACTGAAACAATTTTTCTTACACCAACGATATGTAAAATAGATTTTAAATATTTTTCTATACAGTAAATGATGCCTTTATGAAGGATACCTAAACTTAATGAATTAGAATAATGCCTACACTAGCAATGAGTTAAGCGATCGCAGTATGGGATAGATAAAATTTCTACTTTATTAACTGTCGCTGGTCAAAATAATTAGGTCTACCATATAATTATACTATATTTTTATACTGTCACCTTTTTTAACTATGTAAAATTTGTCTGTTGAAGAATTATTGTATAAGGATTTTTATTAATTGAAAAATATGGAATAATTTTCATTAAATGCTTAAACAATTTGGTAGGTAGCTAGCTAGGTACTCACCTTTTTTTCGTCAACTAAACAAGTATTCAAAACATAAAATAAATAAAATAGAAATAGTAATATGAGATATATAAAAATAGTTCGTCTCGAAAAAGCTGGATTCCATTTCATCGCTTTTTTTAGAATACATTTGCACAAATTTATTTGATTTGAAATGTTTAATGGTAAATATTATAATCACAATTTACATTATTCAATAATTGACGTAATATTTTAAGAAAAGTACTTTCACTTGTTAACAACCTGCCGCATTTTCAGAAAGCTGTAAAGCGCAAACTCCATAATCATCTATAGCATTCGGTGATGGTATGTAGGTACATATATGTGATCTTTATTCATGTTTCGTATCAGAACTGGCAGAAAACTTTTTTAAGTATCGCTTAGCACTTTTTTAAGTATAGCTTTATATCAAAAACTTTAATCTTTTTATTAATCATTATATAATTTTTGTTATATAATATTTTTATTTCATCGCCACAGTAACATGTATAGTTAAAATAAAAAGAGATAATAATTATTATGTTACGGGTTAGTGCCTGAACTAGAGGTGAGCCTGTATCTAATAATATTGTTTTTATAATGTAACATTTAAAAGGAAAATCCTTAAACTGTTAACCCAAACACATTTTAGTTCAAAAAAATATATTTAAAATTGATTTTCTAAACTATTATTAATAGGTAAATTTAATTTTTAATTTTTAGATTTTACATACAGTAGGTGGTCAAATAGGTATATGGTGAAAGTGGTACTTTTAGTTTACATTATAGTTTTAAGCTTATGGTCTTTGGCTAGGTCATTATAATTATCTACTAAAATATTGTGCTACGGAGTAACAAGGAAAGGATTTTTTATTATGCATTTTTAATACAGTTTTGTTTTTAAACAATAAATGTTTCTATTGCTTTTTATTCGGCAAATATGTGTAGTATAACAAAGTACAATTTTAAAAATTTTAATAGAGTAAACACCAAGATATCTCCTTAAGAAAAATGTTTTAAATTGAAATGTTGCTAAATAAGCCAAAATGAAAGAAAATATAATGATCTTAAATTTTTTAACAAACTTCATAAAATATGGAAAAAAATTGTTTTATGTTAATAATTAAAATAAACTTGTACGATGTCCACGGAAATGAATGGAGTAGCCCTATTCTATGACACGAACTACACAGAAAGAAGTGCCAAGTAAATTTATATCAATTGGAAGTATTTATCTGTATTTTATTTGCCCCTAAAAAGGTAATTTACGAAATTATTATACCCATTTACTTTTAAAATACTGTAGTATTTTAGTTAATATCCGTCTTTGTATACCTCATTTTTTTTTCAAGTATTAAATTTACAAAATTGCTTTCGAAAGGTAAATTGTAATTTGGCGAGATGAACCGGCAATAAACTTTATATATAAAATTTTTTTTTTCTATTATAATTATGTATTAAAGATATAAAGAAATGAGCAATTTTACCTTTGAACCTAATAATTAAATCAATTATTATTTGTTGCTATATTGGTAGTTAATTTTTTTTCATAGCATTTTTGGAGTATTCATGACACGTATCCGAATGTATAATGAAGATCAGTTGTATGAATGACAGGCGCACAAGCGACAACTAAATAAAAAGAAATCCTGTTGTGTTAAATTTTGAAGCTGTAAAATAAATTAAAATGACAGTCCAGCAGATTATCTCGAATATTACTGACGAATCAGCGAATATGGTTACCTTAATATCGGAAAATGGAATTTATAGGAGAATGTATCAGTTACTTTTAGAAAGATGTGAAGAGTTGCAACTGGAAAATGAGAGAATTATAAATAGGTTCGTGTTTTACCGTGGTATGTATACAACGGTGGTTATTTAATTTTTGATGGGATTGTTTGTTATTACAGAATAATTAAAGTAAAGAAAATTAAAAAACGCTACAAGAGGGACATAAAACTACTCGTCGAAAGGCTAGACAACCATGGTGATCTATTCAGAACATCATCGGTGGAGATGGACGTGAAACCTTTTGCGAATGCACGTACGTCCAGACTAGTAAGCAAAGCACAGCCTATCTTAAGAAATATCGATAAACAAGTTGTTAATGGAGTCAAGAAACTGGCAACTAAGAGAAAAAACAAAAATGATAAGGTGAGGAAACCACTCAACTGTCTACAATAACTGTCCTGATCAAATTACACCGTATCTACTCTATATAAATTATATCATTATATATTTAAATGCTTTTTTGCCTAAGTAATCTATGAAACTCTTAAATATGCTTCTTTAACACATTTGCTGCCAGGGCTTGAGAAAAACATCATATACCACAGCCCATAGATTTTTTTCTTATACTATGACTTTAAATGGCATTAAATTTTTTAACATAATATATAATTTGTTATAAACTGAAAAAGTAAACACGCTGATAATTTGTGGTGATGGGCTGAAATGCAAGAACTGATATGACACATATGCGGCGCTGGTAGAAAATGTGTTAAACATTACATCTTGTATGTGATTTTATTTTAATAAAAATTATATCTCATTCATGAGGTCTCCTTTATGTTTTTTTTTTACAAATAAATAGTTTTAAAATATTATGTCATCTAACATTTACTTCATTTTTGCATATTTTATGTGTGTTGTACCTCCTATAAATTTGTTGTTTATTTTCTAGCCTGAAAGAGATCCTAATGCTCCAAAAAAGCCATGCAATGCCTTCTTTCAATTTTGTCAAGAACAACGACCATTAGTTGTGGCCGAAACTACAACAGAAATGGGTGCAGAACCTACAAAGCAAGAAATAACACGCCAGTTGGCATCACGCTGGAGAGCACTATCACTCGATGAAAAAAGAGTAAGTATATTTAAAATAAATATTTCTTTCTCTTAAAATATATAATTTGTGTTTAGATAGAAATCTAAAGAAGTTTAAAGGAAGACATTATTCTCTATTGAACCTGCAATCTTTAACAATATAGTCAAACCTGATGTTGATGGAAAGCAATAAACGCTGCCCATAGACATCTAAAGAGTCTTAGGTAGTGTGGGAAGTGGTACCAGCCTTTGACAAAATGTGTAGGCCAATATAAAACATGAGCATTATATTTACAAGGTTGGTGCTTATGGTGTTGTAGTTGTCTATAGATAGAGTTGAATGGTTTTCATCCCTCAATCCATTCTATGATAGAACATGTTCTTGCTCTTATAAAAAATGCCCTTCCTATCCCATAAAATAAATACAATATTTTTTTAAAATCAAATCAAATGTTAATATATTACATTATTATCAATAAGTATTACATAAAGAACCTTTAGAGATTAATCTTTTAATGTACAAATGTTTATGCTAATGTATTTATTAAATATAAAAGGTTATTTCTTAAAAACTTATATGAATTAAAATATTTATTAATCAAAATTCCATTCAAGTCCTTAGCCATTTCCAAGAACAGATTTCAGAGAGAAGCAGATACAAAAAATATTAAAAATTGAGATTTTGAGTTTCGGTAATGTGCAAAGCATGAGTATATGAAAATGCATTAATATATTTCAATATTAGAGACAAACTTCAGTTTTATTTATACATAATTATTTATTACAGGTGTATGTTGCAATGTTTGAGAGATCAAAAGAAAAATATGTAGAAGAAATGTCGGCATATGTAAAAAAAGAACAGTGACAGTTGAAGAAAGTGGAAAAAAAAATAGCTTGTATTTATCTTGTGATAGTCTTTGTTAAGTATAAGTTATATTGTAATGAAACATTTTTCTACCTTATTATTTTTTGCAATTGTACCTAAACAAGATAAGGTATCTTTTGTATTTTATTTTATTTTATTGTATATACTCATATTTTATCTATATATATATATATATATATATATATATATATATATATATATATATATATATATATATATATATATTAGGTGTACAAATAAGTTTCCGCAGTTTTTTATAAAAAATTAGGAATTTATTGTAAAGGAAAAGTACATTACGTTTTATTCAAAGTATTTTCCATCATTTGCCACTACTTTTCCCCATCTTTCTGGCAACATTCGGATACCCCGTCGAAAAAACTCTTCATCTTTTGACGCTATCCACAAATCTACCCAATTTTTGGTGTCTTCATATGATGTGAAGCGCTGCTCAGACAGACCATGTGCCATCGACCGGAACAGGTGATAATCAGAAGGGGCTAAGTCTGGTGAATACGGCGGGTGGGGTAAAACTTCCCAGTTGAGTGTTTCCAAGTATGTTTTTACCGGCGCCGCAACATGTGGACGAGCATTATCGTGTAAAAGAATAATTTTGTCGTGTCTGGAGTAGTAATGGGCGCGTTTTTCCTTAAGTGCCCGACTCAATCTCATCAATTGTGTTCGGTAGAGAGCTCCAGTAATGGTTTCGCTTGGTTTCAGCAATTCATAATACACGACACCAAGCTGATCCCACCAAATACACAGCATGAGTTTTTTTCCATGAATATTCGGCTTAGCTGTCGATGTTGATGGTTCGCCGGGCTTAACCCATGACTTTCTCTTCTTTGGATTATCGTAGTGAATCCATTTTTCGTCACCAGTGACTATACGATGCAAAAAACTCTTTTTTTATTCCTGGCAAGCAGCATTTCACTCATGCATAATCGGCGTTCAACGTCTCTCGGCTTTAGTTCATATGGAACCCAATTTCCTTGTTTTTGAATCATTCCTAACGATTTTAAACGATGTGAAATTGCTTGTTGAGTCACTTGTAGAGTAAGTGCAAGTTCTTTTTGCGTTTGGGACGAATCTTCCTCCAATAGTACTTCTAATTCCATGTCTTCGTACACTTTCGGCCTTCCACTGCGTTCTTTGTCTTTAACGTCAAACTCACCGTTCTTAAACTTTTGAAACCATTCCTGACAACTTCTCTCACTTAAAGCAGCTTCACCATATGCTTCTAGAAGCAATCGATGCGCCTCAGCTGCAGATTTTTTCACATTAAAGAAGTAAATCAAAAGTTCCCGCAAATGATGCTTATTCGGAATAAAACTTGACATTTTTGCACGAAAAAAATTACGTGATGCTGATACGGAATCACTAGTACTTTAAGGTTATGGTGTTGCCAGATGACAAAACTTGGGATATTACGTTTTACATCTGACAATTTCTCCATAACCTTCTGGTGGGGCCATCTTTTGACAAACCGCGGAAACTTATTTGTACACCTAATATATACATATATATACATATACATAAATATATATATATATATATATATATATATATATATATATATATATACACAGTCTAACTGGGGCGTATTGCATTATAAAAAAATCCATCACACACTTCCTAAGACTAATTGTTTTAAATGTAAATAATACTAATTGTCAGCTCCCATAAGTTCAAAGTCACTCAGAGCTATAGAGAGGGCTATTTTAGGAATTTTTGTGGTACATATGATCCAAAATTAAGAAATCCAGAAAACCAAATTTATCTTCGTAGACCTTTAAGTTAGCAAACTGGGAGTGGAAATGGGCTGATTGTTTATTTCAGAATTGACAACTGTTGGTGCAGATGAGTGCTTGAGTGGTGAATGAGTCTTGGCAGTGTTATATGCTTCCACCTAGATAGTGAGGATGCATGTATGACAAACCTTCATTGACTGGGATCTCACCCAACAGCTTGATTTTTTGGCATTGTGGAGGGATGTCCCATCTCTCACCATCTTTATCATTATCGTTTTTCACACGGGGAGTACTCCGAGGAATTGTTTGGAATGATTCTTGCCACTGATTTCCACTGCCAATGTACAACTTGCCACAAGGAAAAGTTTCATCCCCAATGTCTGCATGAGTGGTGATCCAGTATGGTTTTTTTCTCCAAACCGATACAGCATTGAAACCTTCAAGAAACAAGCCTACTCATATATTAAAGGCTGGGGATGCAACTGTGATGCCTCTGGTATTGCAGATGTCTATGGGTGGCGTTGATTGCTTTCTATCAAGCGATACACTTGCTTGTTTGCCTCCCTATCCAATAAAATCCATCCGATTGCTATCCATAAAATTAAGCAGAATCTCGATGTGCATAGTCGAAGATCAGGTGAGGTTGTGTAACTTTGGGAAGGCCTATGTCAAATAGTAAACCCCCAGCAGCCTGATCGATGATGACACATTTATGGTGGATTAATTGCAACTTGGCACATTAATGGCATATAGAATTCAGACATTTTTATTATTGTACAGGAATTTTTTGAGACCCAGTTGGTTTAATTGTGATCATGCTATTCTAGCAGTTTTGTCTATGGCAACATCGCTTAAAAATTTCAGAAGTGTTGACTGCACAGAATACATATTTAAATTTATGTGCAAATTAGCTCATTTAAATTGTTATCTATTCAATTTTATTTTTTGACATGATAGGAGAATTCAGATGGAATGTCTACAAGATGCTATAGGTAAGTAAAATACATCTGAAGATGCAAACATTCATTTTGTTTAAAACAAATTTCAGTATGACAAGCTCATGTACTCTATCTACTGACTCAAGAGGACAATATAAACAAAGGCTTCAAATTCCATATGTCAAAACAAACTTGAATAAGGAGGTTTAAAAAATAACTTTAATATTAAACATAAATTTTTATTAACCAACAAATATTTCAACAAAAAGCGAATTTTAAAAAGAAAGCACTAAAATTTACCACATTTTGTTTAACCTTTAAAATTGTCTTTTTCAAGGCGAATAGCTTTCATAGTTTCCACAGGATCACTTTTGTTTGCATGTTTCATAACAGCTGGCTCTGTAACCCTCATAAATGGGTTATATAGCTTTTCCTCCGCAATTGTTGATGGCACCTAGGAATACAGTCATTATTTTGTAAAATAGTTTGTATCTTAGTACTTTAGATGGCTTAGCCTTTAATTGTAGTAAGAACAGAATTAGGTACCACACCCTCATTAAATATTGTTGTCAAGTCATAATATTTTTTGTTACCACTCTTTGTATGATGTGTACAGGGATCGAGTTTAAGCCAAAAGGCTTAAAATCTTAGGTGGCGTTATAATTTGAGGATATCTTATGCAGTACTACAAAGCTTTTATGGATTACCGTATGGCTTTTAATAGTTGATATGGCCTTGATCTCTAGAAACTTAACATTGAAACATGGATTTAGACATATAACAAGAAAGAAAGAACTTTATGTACTGGTGCATATTAAAAATAAAATATATTTTTTTTTTACAAACACATTACAACAACTCAAAATTATGTAAACAAGGTATTTAAAGTCTTAAAAAATTGTACTTACAGTTGGCTTCCCTTCCTGTCTACGTTCTTTTGACCAACTTATTTTCTGTTTTACACTTGAGTTATCAGGCTCTACATGAGAAGCAAACTTTAGATTCTGTAATGAATACTCGTGACCACAAAACACTTTGGTTTGGTCAGGTAGTTTTCCTAAAATTTCAATTAAAGCACGATGCATTTGTTCTGCTGTACCTTCAAAGAACCTTCCACAACCACCAAGAAACAGTGTGTCACCTGTAAAATATATTTGTTTCAATATAGTACTAATGTACATGTATATTTTACACATATAAAATACAATGATTTTGCTCTTTTTACCAGCAATTTTAATAAAGTTTGGAGCACAAAAATTTCATGATTTTTGTTGGTGTTATGATACACATTTTGCAATTTTACATTCAGAAATTATTAAATTAAAACAGAACTTTCCTTTTCTACACAGAAGCCAGCATTCAGGAAGCTGGTGATTAATTCCTCAATACCATATGACTACTTTTTTTCTGTATGTGTTAGTAAACATCCAAAAATGACAAAAAATGTGCTACTTATATATATCTAAATATTGATAGAATTAAAAATATTATTGTGATCCCTCCAACTCAACAAGTGATGTAATTTATGGATGGCCTCTAAGGTTATATGTGTATAAGTAATATCTCATTACATACCAGTAAATACTGCCAAATCCTCCCCCTCCTCTGGTGCTGTAACAAAATAGCAGATATGTCCAGATGTGTGGCAGGGTGTGAATAAGCAACGCACATTTAAGTGACCAATTTTGAATTCAGTGTTGTGTTCTACTTTTTTAGTTATTGCTCCAATACGGTCATCACCACCATAAACTTGCAAACCAGGTTGCATTTTTACTAAGTTCTCATTACCACCAGCATGATCCCTTAAATATTTATAAATATTTTAATAGAAATAAAATATTAAATATGTCCATTTTGCAAATGAATTATATTACTTCAAAGAAAATTACCAATGGTGATGTGTTGTCAGTACAGTTGTAAGTTTTAAACCTTGCTCTTGGACAGCTTTGAGTACAGTGTTAGGTTCAACTGGGTCAACAATAGCTGCTTCATTTGTTGCCTTGTCCACAATTAGGTACATATAATTGTCTTGTAAAGCTGGTAATATCTTCACATCCATTGTTTTGTACTCAAGATGCTCTTGGAAACTATGGAATCCTTGTTGCTTCCAAGTCAAAGCTGACATGTAAATAATATATAGGAAAAATTAAATCTCAATAAATGACTAATTGTATAAAAAATGATAAATCTAAGAATTAGGCACATTCAATCGATTAGTGTATGTGTTTGCAAAAGGCCAGCAATGCATCTCAGAAGCCTTCAGTGTTTTGTGGATATCTATGTGTACTGGTGATCACTTACCAGCAGATGACTCGCCTGTTCATTTGCCTGCTCTATAATATGTATGTTTGTATGTACTATCAGAGCTGCAGTAAGATTTTTCCAGTAATAGGAATATATTGACCGAGTGATTTATTGATAGTGTTTTAAATCGCAACGTATTATAAAACTTATTTAAAAACGCACCTTGAAAATAAAGTTTGGTGATTCCTTGTGAGAGCCTCAGTGGCAGGGAGTTTATAACTCTAGCAAGCATTGAACGAATCAAATTTATTGGAAAAGTTAAAATTAAATAACTGTGAAACGCAACATATGCACCCACAGAAAAGTAACTATTTAAATCTTTAATAATTTATCAGACGTACTATTTATTTCTTGTCATTATCAAATTATCAATGCAATTTTTAAATTTGTTTATGGTAAGTATTTATAATAACAGTGGTAAAGCATCAAATCAGTGTCTGAGTGATAATACCGAAAATAAATCGGTACGTCTTGAATATGAGTATTAATTAGAAACAACGAAAACTATAAATTTTATTTCATATGTCTCTAATTTATATACATAATTAAAGTAAAAACATTCACAAAGATTTAATTTGTGAATGTATTTACAAATAAAATTGAAAGTTTTATCTGTAAATATCAACTAAAACTAACTTTGTTGACACAGTGACCCAATTGTTGTGTTTTAATTTCATTTTTATTATTTCATGTTATTATGATTTGTATAAATTATTTATTTAAAGTGGCGGATTGTTGTTGAGTGAAATGAAATAAGTGTGTTACACACACTTATTAAGTTGACTCATTTGATCAAAATTTAATGTGACAATTTGATTTAGTACGTTTTGAGATACTTTTTGTAATTATATTTTAGGCACTTTTTACACTGGCATAATAATTATACCTAAATGCCAATATCGAAGAACAATCACAACTGACAGATGTCACTTGCACGTGTTGTGTACCGATTTTTGTTTTAAATATAGTTTTTGCGGATTTATTTTTAATTAAATAAGTGTTTAAGTAATGCACTAGATAAATGAAACCATGAAGAGCAAACCTGTAAAACACAAAAGCACGAACACTTTTAGGGTACGTAATAAATAAAAACAACACATTGAGATTGAACGCTGTTAATAATCTCGTTTCATTATTAAATATATTGTTACGATAATTTTATTAACGATAAACAAGTTAGACTGTATTTTAATTTTAACATTTAAATCTATTAATTTTATTTACAGTTTGTTCCCTTTGCGGAACGGATAAATGCCATAGATATTCGACATGCAGCCCTATATCACATAGAACATGCTTATACAAGCTATCCAGTAGAAAGTGAGACTCACTTTAGTTTGGCTATTCAGAAATGGTATGGCCTTAATTTAACAGAGAATTTCAAAAAATTTAGGAAGGAAGTATTTGGTATTATCACTATACAACAATTGATACATAGGAAAGATGAAGTTCTAGATATCATAGAAAAATATTTGAAATTGGAAGATCCATTATGTCTTCAGCCATTATTAGAGTAAGTTGTGAATTGAAGATAATATGTTTTTGTTAATCTTCTTATTACCACTCACTTTCTTTTGACATAAGAAATTACTATTTATTTGTCAAATGACAGTCTGTTAACCATTAAACATATACTACTATTTTGGAAGGAGGTTCTAAATGAAGTAGAAATGAAAGAAATTCTAGAGGTATCTTCTTTTACATACATTTCATTTTATTGGTATCATCTTTATTCTCAGCCTAAGGCAATCTACTACTGGACTCAGATCGGCAATCAAAATGAAGAATGTAAATAAATAAATTCATTATGTCTCATAGATACATAGAAAGATGTTTAATAATATAAAATGAAACATAATATACTAAAAAAAGAAAATAATGCAAAAGAAGACTAGAATAGAACTTTATATTTAGATAATTGTCAGTTAGACTTTTTTTTTATGGGATAGGAAGGGGTTATACATGCAAGTGTGCCACCTGATGGAAAACAATCAATGCTGCTCCATGGGCTTTGCATACTACAGGCATTGCAGAGGCATTTGAGAAATGTTTTTAAAACTGACTTTCATTCTCACTATGAAATTCTTTAAGTATTGTTTAAATTTATTACTTTGCAGAATTTTAGTTGCCTTGGCAAAAGATTTGAGAAGTGACTTTTATCCACATTTCGGAAAGTTTCTGGACATTCTTATTAAATTGTTAAACACCAAAGATTCAGAAAGGTTAGAATGGACATTGATCTGTTTGGCGTTTCTATTTAAAATTTTAAAATCATATTTGAAAAAGGATGTTGATATAGTACTGAAGAGGATTGTTCCACTGCTTAGTGAGGCACACCCACAATACATCAACAATTTTGCAGCAGAAAGTTTTGCTTTTGTTGCTCGTGATATAAGAGATAAGAAAAAATTTATAGAACACATACTTAATTATTTGCAAACAAATGATGATGTATGTATCAATCTTATTTTATTCATAATGAGAACAGTTTAAAAATAATGATGAAATTATATTAAATTTTTTACTTCTTTCAGGCCATTACTGGCACAGGTCATCTTATATTTGAAATATGGAAAGGAGTTGGAAATAAATTTCATAGTTGCATAGAGACTTTTCTACCACTTTTACTACAACATTTAAAAGAGAGTCAAGCGCCTGAAATATTATTCAAAGTGTTAACTCAAGCAGTTGATGACAGTTTAGAAAGTATATCTCACAAAGAATTCCATGTCTTCTGGTCCAACATATTGAAATTCACAGAAGACCTTATCAATAAAGATGATGTGGTAAAATGCTTGGAATATGTCCTAAGATTGTCTGGGCAAATAATTGAACACCAAAAAGGAAAGTTCTTAACCAATCCACAACAGTTCTCTGTATTGCTGGTAAAAGTAGTTTGTGAACAATCATCAGAGCAAGTGTTGGAAGTATGTGCACAGATAGGAGCACTGCTACTTTTGTCACCTAATATTGTTCTGTCACAGGAGCATGCTGGAATTATCATTAAAGCTCTTTTGCCATTACCATTTCCAAATATTCTTATTAATTTTGTCCAAAATGTTACAGATTACGCACAATTTGAATTGCATATACTACCTCCATTCATAAATTTTGTTGTTCAATCAAATTTCAGTGATGAGGCTATGTTTGCATTATCAAAAATTTGCTTGACTAAGGCACCTTTATCCATTAATGGCTTGAAATTATTTGAATGGGTGAAATATCCCTTGAATTTTGGAAAATGTCTTCCACTTATAATGGAACATTTGGAAAATATATTCAATACTGATATAGAGCAGCATATCCTGTGCCCTGAAAAGTTATTAAGTATATTATTTTGTTTGCCCCATATTGAAAAGTTAGATCTGGAATTTTGTATTAAAAGAATAAGTAAGGTCATTAATAAACTATTGAATATGTTGGATGCCTATAATATAATTGAAGAATCAAAGACCAATATATCCAAATTGGACGGTAGACCTGAATCAAAATGTGCCAGAAAAGTTTTATTTGTATTAGCAACAGCATTTGAATGCATTGTGCATATATCTGGTTGTAAAAAAATTCATGAAATTTGTGTTATTGATAAATTTTTGCCAGTGATTGTGCCTCTTGCTTCAAATCCTAATTATTTGAGTGCATTACATATATTAGATTTATATTTGACAGCATATGAACAGGAAAATGGATTGAAATATCCATTTTTATCATTAATAGATTCCTATTTGAGATCCAATGTGTCATCACCATTTCATATAGTAAGTATCATATGATTCATTAATATGCTATTCTTTTATACCACTAATGTTGTTACTGTATAATTTCAAATTATTTCAGGTTCGTTTGTTAACCACACACATATACAAATTATTTGAAAATATTCCTGAATTTCACAAGTCTATTAATGTTGGAGGGAATGTTGAAAAATTTTCAATTTTCAGCAAATGCTTTGCAACAGAATCTATAACCCCATCTATACAGGAATACAGGACTCAGTTAAATATTTTGCAGAAAATGACATTTAATACAACTCAGTATGCTCTAGCGAAGGAGACAGAGTTTCATCTCTTTGCTTTGAAATATATGCTTGGTGTCTTGTATATTAATTTTAAATTACTCTGGGAACCAGTTATTGAATTTATTGCCAGTTATGGCAATGCACTTGCAGTAGATGATTTCTGGCCTCCGTTTTATGAAACACTTGAGTATTCATTTACAAATGCAAAAAATAATTTGGACTTGTTTCATTTTGATAATGAAATAGATTTCAAAAATGAACCTCTTAAAGAATTATATGCAAATTACAATAACATTTTGGAAAAGCCTGATTTCTATAATTATAGAACATTAATGTTGAAAACTATGACAAACTGCATTCAGGTCTGTGAAACAAGAAACCGCGATGTAGTTGTTTTATTCTTGAAATTTATTGATGAGGAATATAGAAAAAATGATAATACCAATGCACTTAAAATTGATATTGAAGTTCATCCCAAAACTAATGATGAGATGGAACCGGAAGAGTTACAAGAAAACATTGAAAGTACTATAGATGAAATTTCAGACGTAGATAAATTAGAAGATTCCATCTCAGGAAAAATGATATTTAAAACTCTAATAAAGATAATGCAGGTTTTGTCACAATTTAAAAATCCTAGAGCTCTGCATAAAGAACCTGTTTTTTGGGAACTTTACATGGAGTTTTTGAAAAATAAAAATCAAGGCTTACAAAAGTATGCTCTTGAGTGTGTACTTAACTATAAAAACAAAAGTGTTACAGCATATAAAGCAAATTTGTATAATTTAGTTGATGACAAGAAATTTAAAGATGAACTTACACTATTTAAGATAACTGAAGATTCAAAACATATTCAACCTGACGATAGAGAACATGTAATACCAATTATACTAAGAATTCTGTATGGAAAAATGACTTCCAAATTAGGTGCTGATAAAAAAGGTGGTGGACAAACTAAGAGGTCATTGGTAATGAGGTATTTGAGTGGTTGCAAGGAAGAAGAGCTTCTTATTTTTATTGAAATGGCATTTTCATATCTAAAGGGATACTTGTCAATGACTCCTAAAGAAATTTTGGATAGTGTATTAACCAGTTTAGATTTAAAATCTGTTACAAGTCCTGGAAAGCTACATAGTATTTTAAATTTATTTGATGTAGTTCGTGAATATTTTGGAGGCTCCATGAAAGAACATTTACTGTCTCACTTATTTAAGATACTATATGTGGTTTCTACTCAAATAGCATGTGTGCTGAATTGTTCTGACAAGGTACATAATAGCTATATTAAAGCAATGAAACATTTGAGAATTATAGCTATTGGCATATTGGGAAAGTTATTTGATCAATTTGATAAATATGTATGGACAAAGGAGGAACTATTTGTGATGTTTGAGACGCTTATATGGCCTTTGTTACTTAAACTACATATTGAAGGAATTCACAATCCAACTGCATTGTTAAAGTTGTTAAATGTGTGGTGTCAGAACCCTAGATATTATATTTTGCTGGTGACATGCTCCGAGAAAGATAATACTTTAAGTGCATTGCCAGCAATATTTAAACTACTGTTAGCTCCAAAAACTACACCTGGTGTTGTTAATATGATTCTAGATATGGTAGAAAAATTGTTGACTTTAACAAATGATGATGACGAAAAAGATATTCCTCCAATAGAATCCTTTAATTCGTTAAAGATAAATAATGAAGCACTACCCGATATTAATTTTGGAAGTAGAATTTTGATCCCACATTTGCCGAGTATATTAGAAGTGATGAAACGGCGTATTGCAAATAGCGCTAAATCTAATACGGTAAACAAAAGAGATCTCTTGATACTTTCCAGGGTTACTGAGATAGTTAGAACACCAGAAATGAGCGATGAATTGTTAAGCATGTTACTCCCTATATTAATTAAAAAAGTATGCATGAATATGGCAGAAGAAAATATGGAATATGCTGTTAGCATAATCATTAACCTTTTAATGAATAGTGGCAATCCCCAATGTTATATAAAACAAATCGCTATATTGTTTTATAAGGTTAATCCAATAGAAGTTAGAAAACTTCTAATTAAATTGCTTGAATCTATAACTGAAAAAGAATCAGTTAATAACATAGCACCGAACAAAATAGCTTATATAATAACAGAAATGAATGCATTTAACAAACGATGGATAGAACAACCAGATTTTGACCGAAGATTGAATGCATACAAGGAAATATATCAAATGGCTGAAAATAATGAAATTGGGGTAGATCTCGCTATTCTTATTGTCAACAACTGTTTCTTCTTTATAAGAACGGAAAAGGATATTGGACTGCGCGATGGTGCTGGTTTATGTTTAAAAAAAATACTACCTAAGTTGTTGATTAAATATTGGTCGACTACTGATGGTCAATTTTTAGTACGGGACACAGTATTATCTCTCATTTCTGCAGGAATAAGGGATAGAAAAAATGAGTATTTACGTACAGAGTCTATTTTATTGCTTGGAGAATTAGCAAGGGAGTGCCCTGAAACTGACGTAGTTTTATCAGACTTGGCTTATTTTGTCAATAAAGATGACAAAGAAGTAGATTTCTTTGAAAATATATGCCATCTGCAGCTTCACAGACGAGTGAGAGCTTTGTTGAAATTTTGCAAAATTTCCAGAAAAATTGTAAAATGCCCAACGCCAAGGACTCTTACCAACTTTATTTTACCTTTAGCTTCTATATACATATGCGATGACAAATACACGGACAAAAACTCTTTGATAGATGCGTGTATAGACGTCATATCAACATGCTGCAGGTTATTACCATGGTATCACTATGAGGTAATACTGAAACTATATTTAAATAAAATGAGGCATTCCACTGAACATCAAAAGCAATTGACTAGAATTTTAGTTGGTATAATTGATGCTTTTCATTTTAACTTTTCTAAAATACACAATATTGAACTACCTAAAGCCTTGTTAACAAACATTCATTTGAATAAATCACAAAAGGAAGAAAAATCAAAGGATAGTTTTGATGATGGCGGTAATGAAAATGCGGAAGGAAAAGAAAAAAGTGATTCAGAGGATGAAGAAGAAGTTGTTGACTTAGAAAACGACTTGCATATAGCTGAAAATAATGCAGCTACCGAAGAGCAAATACCGAAGGATATTATTGATATACCGGCTTTTGAGAGACTTACAAATGTGTCGCCTTCCGTCGCTAATAGAATAATTAAATCTTTGACGACAGCATTATTGCCACAATTAAATAGGTGAGTTAAAAATTCATTTGTTACGTAAATTGAACAAACTGAAGGTACTGCCAACCAATTTCTTTTAGCAGACTTGTGCAGATCTTAGTTCCATCTAGCTGAAAGCTTTCCACACTACGCTTTCCCAGATATGGGCTACTTTCGGTAACTTTAGTGCTCCAGTGGGAGCTTTAGAAAAATAAATCATTAAGAATCATATCTACCAGAGAATCTTTAAGCATAGCCCTCTTTCCATTGCGTTCTGAGCAACTTTGAGCTTGGGAGCAGATGGATTTCAGTGTCCACGTTTTGGCATTATAAAAGAGTGAATACAACAATTTCGCATTTAGCTTCTGAGGTGTGGACAATAAATTAATTAAGTGCTAGTTTTTCGTTAGCCGGGCGCAAATGAGAATTCGGCCAATTTTCTTACAAACCAAACCTAACCTTTATTTTCGCCACGTAAAAAAATCTAACCTAATAAATCCCAAGTTTTCGTTGTTATTTTAAAACAAAAATTAAGAAATAGGTAAACGTGCTTTGTTTTGAATGAATTCAGAGAATAGAGCACATGGCCCCAAATGATCTTTTGCTTACGCCCGGCTAGCGGAAAAGTATCAATTAAATTTTAGATGGCTGAACATTATACCTCTTTCAATAAAAATTGAGCAAGGTTTAAATAATTTACAATCGTTTTTATTTCAAGGGCCATAGGAAAGATGACGGGACACGAAGAATCACATAAGTTGAATCGTAAACGTACTGGTTTCGCTCGCCAAGAAGAGGATATGACTAAAGTACCAATAGCTCTAGCGCTTGTGAAGTTGTTGCAAAAAATACCTGGGGATCTTCTTAAACATCAATTACCAGGGTAAATTGCTATATCTTACGTACATACGTGGGGTAGTGGACAATTCATGAACGGGTCGCCTGACATTAAGTTGGTAACTAAGTTGTTCATAAACAGTTCTCCCTGTTGTTTGTGAGAGACTTAGTTACCAACTTAATATCAGGCGACCCACTTGATTTCTTTCCTATCGCTTCCATAAAAAAAAATCATCAAATAAATATTCAGCTATTGCGTTCTGTATGACCTTATTGGAGAGTATTTGAGTTTGATGTTTATTTTTTAATCTACGTGCCTAATTATCTTTAAAATATACTTACTTGAAGAAAGGGCGACCTTAAGATCTCACCGATCGGCTTGATTCTCTAGCGCTGCAGAGAGTTTTCTCATCTCTCAGCATTTTTTACCGCTTTTATCGCTGCGGGAATTATTCCTAACAACTCCTCGGAGTATAATATTATATATAATAATTCCTGCCGCCGAATTCCACAACCGCACAACTTGCCATAAAGAAAAGTTTCATCCCCACTATCTGGATGAGTGGCTATCCACTACGGTGCTGTGTGATAAGGGAAAAGAAATTAGCCCTCTGGATCCTCCAGATCCTCTATGCCGTGCACTCACCGTAGTAATCGCGGTAACGAGGTAAAGTACTACCACTTGACGTCAATATTCTGTGAGTGTGTAGTAAGTAGCTTCACACTTTTACATGGCTCACCACTATATAAACTTTTTTTTCACAGAATTATAATCAAGCTATGTTCTTTTCTCAAGTCGCCTTTAAAACAAGTGAGGATAGCGGCGCGAGATATCGTCAAAAAGATCATGATCACTGTTGGAACGACGTATTTAGATGTACTACTCGAGCACCTTACTTTATTGCTTACAAGGGGTTTTCATGTACACGTATTGGTTGCGACCATACATTCAGTGCTAGAGGCTTTAAAAACTGAATTTAAACCAGGCGACTTAGATGAAAACCTACCTTACATACTTGACGTCTGCACAAATGATCTATTTGGAGCATTATCAGAAGAAAAGGAAGTGGAAAAACTGCATTATAAAACACCAGAAGCAAAACCTAGCAAAAAGAGTTATGTGACATTGATGATTGTGTCCCAGAATATAACTGAGAAGTGTCTGATCAACCTTCTTTTGCCTTTCAAGGAAGTTTTAGAAAAGCATCATTCGAAAAAAATAGTTTTGAAAGTTCAAGAAGCATTAATGCATGTAACGAGTGGATTAGTTTCAAACAAATGTATAGATATTGAATCTTTATTTATATTTTTACATGGCATAGCATCTGAGAGCATACCTGAATTCATTTTGGGTGCGCCGAAACGAGAACTAACAGTAAGCCAGAGGGAGAAAATGTTGTGTGCTAAACCAGATTGTTTTATTATAACAGAAGCGCCAAAACGTAATAGAGAATCTCAAGCTAAATTAGTTAAAACCTCATCAAGGACAAACGCGCATGTTCTTATAGAATTCAGTTTGAATATTCTATATGTTATACTTAAGAGAGAGAAGGTTCCAAGAATGGATTGTAGAGCGTTCGTAGATCCATTGATACCGTTGTTAGTGGATGCTTTGAAAAGTGACCATGTCAAACTAACAACGGTGGCAATGAAATGTATAGCAACACTATGGACCATAAGGGTCAATACGCCGACGTTAGAGGAAATGGTACAGGATATTGTGAAGACAATATTCACGATATTGCACAAATATGCTACATTTGAGATTAGCAAACAGAACGACAACTATCATTTAGTGAGAAATGCTTTTAAGGTAAATGTTTTAACTAAAACTTCACAATTTAATTATGATAATATTCGCGATGAAGCCGTAGAGCCGTACTGTGGGATTTTTAAAAAAGAAGACAAGCAATGTTTTTAATATTATTAGAACTCTTCTCAACCATTGCAAGTAAGCTTATAGTGTTTGCGCTAAGATATGGTTTTATAGGAAAATTGTACAGAGATTATTTGTCCCTATAAATTACGATATAGTGTGTCTGCTTTCAGTCAAAATGAGTGCATATTGAGAAGACCAAAATTAATTAATAATAGAGTCAAGCGTTACCTTTCCGAAATTCATTCTCAAGATGGACATGCAGAATTTACTTAGCTAGAAAAATAATTTTGTGTCAATAACTAATCTAATTCTTACCGAACAACCGAACGGCCGTCAGTATATAAACACATACTACTACTTTGTCACAATGTGTACCGCAGGTGTTTTGTCTCGACACGGACCACGCCTCGTATTGAGTTTGTGTTTTTGGCGGATCATAGCTAAGTAAATTCTGACTTAAGACAAAAGTAACTCATTATATTTAAAGAAATTCTTTGTTTTTTTATTAGAGCCCAAAAAGTGTTTTTAACGAAAAAGGTTTCATATTCATGTTCATTACAAAAAAACGTATATATTAACTGTTTATTTTCCATTTTTAGGCAGTAACAGTCTTGATCCGGAACGTGAAATACTACAAATTGGAGGCTGATCAACTTAAAACTTTATTACTGTATGCAGAAGAGGACTGTCAGAGCGATGAAAAGCAAGCGAATTCGTTTTCGCTTTTGAAGGCCATTCTTGAAGCGAAGCTGGTGTCATCGGAGCTGCATGAGGTTATGGAGAAAGTCTCTAAGATTTGCATACTCAGCGAATCAGCGCGATCTAGGTATTTTATATTGCTCTTGCATTAAATAGCAGTTTTTTGTCATTTGATAACTTAGGTGGATTATGTTCGATTTAAGAGTACTTTTCCGTTAGTTGGGCGCAAGCCAAAATCGCCAAATAATGAAATATTCCACCAAATTTCTTGCAACCTAATCCTTTCCCCCCACGTAAAAAACATAACTTATAATAACTAAAAAACATGACGTCGGTACTCTAACGGTTAAACATGATCAACTTTAAATATTTTTCAGAGACGAAGCTCGCGCTCTATTTGCGAACTACCTAACTTACTACACGCCGGGCAGGCGCATGGACAAATACATACAATTCTTCGTGACGCAATTGAATTACGAACTGCAACACGGTAGGGAATCCTGCCTGAAGTTCATTGAGATGATCATCAATAAACTGGACGTGGTATGTTACGTTTTATATTGTACAGAGGATATAAAATCCAAAGGCTGACTAAATATCAAATCACTATTTTTTATTATATATCAATATTTTTATTATAGGGTAGGGAGGCAGTCGAGCAAGCTTGTCATCCCATGGAAAGTTATCAACGCTTCCCATAAACATCTGCAACACCATAGGCAATCATAAATGCGTTGCCATCATAAAATGTTGTAGGAATATTCCTTCAATCTCCGCAATCATTTGATATTTTAGGCACAGATATCGAAAGATAAGCTATTTATTTGGTTTTAAGAAAATGAAATTACTTTAAACAATGAAGATTAATAGAAATAGGCGTTACTTTTAATTTTTACTTAGTTAAGATCTGCAATAAGCAAACAAAAGTAGAAAAAATAATGTGTGTTTTTTACTGGAGGAATTGAGTTTCCGACACCACTCTCCACCTCCCAACTACTGTCCAATACCAAGCCCACACCACCACTTTTCCACAATATCGACACACACGACACGTGTCGTGTATGCAAGCTTGCCTGTTAAGTTTACTCTTGACCTGACCTTTCCTAAAAATTTCGACCATTTGGTTAAGGTGTGTTTTCCTTGGTCTTCCCCTACCGACTCTTCCATTCGCATTCGCAATGTAATTTTTTTTTATCGTCGTAAATCGCCTTTTAATAACTCTCTCTATGTTTAAATGTTGTCGATTCTTTAAAGTACGATTAAACACTATTATTATTTCTGTTAACAGGCGCAGTTATCTAAATATAGTGATTTTATGTTCCTGGCGCTGGGCGCGAGCATGCTCAACGACGGTGCTCCCGAATGTCGCGCCTCGGCTGCTTCCTGCATAGAGAGCATGTTGAAAAAACTACCCGCATTAGAGCGGAACAAACTGTTTAATTTAGTGCTTCCGTTCTTCGAAAACCCTCAGGTAAGTCAATTTACTTAAACATTATCATCATTAATACCGCTTTAACACTCCACTCTCCACAACAATTATTTTTAATGAGTAAGATTATTTCAGTTCGAAAGAGATACAGAGAGATACAGAGATTACTGTGTGAGTGAAGGAGAAAAGAAAGATACTTATAGAGATGTAGAGTTAATTTTGATTTTTAGTAAAATATTAAATTATATTACAGCCAGTCCACTTGGAGTTTGCGGCACAATTGACGACGAGATTCGTTAACGTTGAAGCCGAAGAATTCAAGAATCGTTTGAACGCTATTCTCCCGCTTGTAGCAAGCAAAATATTGTTGCTTAGCAATGACGCCACTGAAGGAAGGTTTGTGAAAGTAAAGTTAGACCAAGGCGGCAAGACCGATGAAGAGAAACAGAAAGAAAAAGACCATAGTCTGATACAAATATTGAATTTAATCGAAAAAATCACAGTCCAGTGCTCGTCTAGTATGAAGAACAAAAATCATTGTAGTGAATACGACGATATAGCGCAGCATTGTCAAGCGTTGTTAGCGTATCCACACGCGTGGGTTAGATTGAAATCAGTCAAAATATTGGGTCATATACTTTTATCTGTGAATGTCGAAGAGTTGGATGGGTTAGTGAAGAAAAAATTGGACAGTGAAAGAGGTTTCATATATTATGAAACGGTAAACTGTTTCAGGAGTCTTGTCTTGGACTTGTGTGCTCAGTATACTCCAAATGTTACCAAGGATATGGCCGATAGTGTAAGTATTATTGAGTCTATGGTAGAAGATTTTTCTGACATATAACAGTTAATTTAACGGTTAATATAGTAGGATAATTAAAATTTATTTTAACAGATTATATTGTAGTAGGTCGGTTGTTATCGCACATTAAATATTATTGTTCTGTTAAATGCACTCAAGTCCACGAACAGGTGCATTAGCGTTTAATATACTATTTGCTAATGTGCGAAGAAGAAGAAGAATGGGGTGCGAAGATAGATGTTTCAACTCTTAGAGAAAAAAATGTCGCCATACTCACGATATTATAAACGTTCTAATAAAATCGAATGACGTGAATTTAATATAGAATGGAACGATGTGATATTTTAGGAATTCTATTAGGTTCTGTCTTTATTGTGTACGTTACGATATTAATTATGCGTATGCATATGCAACTTTGCTCGCTATGCAAATAAAACACTACATATCTTAAGAAGCTGAAGCTGAAGCAGCGTGAATCTACTGCTTATACATTATTCTAGCAAAATGTGCTCGTTCGTTATGAGGAATGAACATTAACCCATTACGCTTGGCCAGAATGGATTAACAAGGCACCCTGAATTATGAATCTGAAACGGGATAAATGTATTTAGGGCATACATATATTTTAGCATTTGGAATTAGAATGAATTTCGCCTCGACTACATTTTGGCTTTCATACACAAAATCGGGAATGAACGAAGAATCAAAAATAGATTTGCTTCGGCGTAGCGACAATATCATTTTTAATAAACAAATGAAATTATTGCAATTAAAAAAATTCAATAAATAAAAAAAATCATAAAATACAGCTCAATATTCAATATACATATTAATATGAATTTTACATAATTTAAAATTCTTTATTTTACAAAAATTACAATTATGATAGTTACTTTGTATAAACCAACATTTTTCTTATATAATCTGCCAATAGATGGCGCCACAATACATATAAAGTTAAATTTTTAATTGCAGTTAAATATCGCTTTAAAGAATTAAACGATAATATTAATTCTAATACGCTGAAATATATTTATACCGATGCGGAAATCAAACCCGCAAACATTCACTCAGAAAGTGGCAGCGGCTTCAACACTGAGCCAATCAGGGCGCTGGATAAATGGCTTTTTAAATTTGGTATATTTTACCCTATTTGCCACGCATGTGAGTCGGTATCTTATATGGTTACAAAGTCTTTTTATATTACAGGTAACAGATGTGTTGTTTTTGATATTGAAGATGGTGGATTCAATTCATTCCTTTAAGATGACAAATAAAACGGATTCGGACGACGCCGACACGGAGACGGGCGGGAAAGTGAACATTAGATGGATTCTGTTCAAATTGAGGAAAGCTATCAATGTTGAGGTCGTTAGAGCACCAAATTCCATGAACATCGTGAGTATTTGGAAACTACGCAAAACTAAAGGCGTGTCAACGTTGAACTGACAGCTTGAATATATAACGTGAAGCGTTCAATGAACTCTTTATAAAATAAAGGCCATCGACGTCTTTAATGATAAAGGAATTAATGACATCTGTTTAACAGAAGCGTGTGTTTCTCGTTAACTTGTCCACGTGATACAGATTGTCTATCTATACGTTTTTAAATCTATGGAACAATATTTCTAATTTTGAACAAAATAAAGAAATAGTACCTATATGTTAAAAACAATGTTTTGTGCAATAAATTATATTTATATATTGCTATTGTGATATATATTGCTTTTGTGATAAATTACAAGTGGATAATTTTACAATATTACAATAATACGGTTAAAAAAGATATCCTTTTCAATTTCTGGCATTAGTTCACAGTCTCCCTATATATATTTACATATTTGGTTTAAAATTTCAATCATTAATTAAATACTTTTTATTCATCCACTCAAGTTCAAATACAATATTTTTTAAACTTGTAGTGGATAACGCTTGATGTTAATACATTTTTTTTTCAAATATTATTATATAATTCATTAATTAAATTGAATTCATACTGATTTATCTCCTTCGTGTCTTCTTCATTCTAATACGTGACATTGGCGAAATCATCATTTTGGAACTATTCAAATCCATTAATTCAAATGAATGAATGAAATTTAACTGATAGTGGAAATTGACTTCAATTTTTTTTATATAATATAGTACTTATTTAGGATAAAAGCACAATCGATTCATTTATTTATTTGTTTTACTTTTCATTCCCTCACAGAGGACTGCGATATTCACGATGTGGCTTCACATTATTAGCGCTATAAGTGTTGAAGACTTGAATAGAGTGATAGACGTTATACTTCCGCCGATAGTACGTGAGTTGTCCACCGGTGATGCTAACTCACCGGCGTCAATCGCCAAACAGCTGGCGGGTAGATTGGGCAAGAAGCTCAGACGGAAGATAGGCGATATAGAGTACAGCAAGTTGGTCGCTGAGGTCCAAACCAAGCTTAATATAAAGAGAGCTGAGAGGAAGAAGGTATGTCATTTGATTCTTTGATATTTATTTTTATTTTATATAAGGTTGAATTGCCGGTGGACTCCGAACCGGACGATTGCCTGTATCTGGAGGACCCAAACATTAATTTTCAATCATGACAATGTATGTATCTTAACTAATTTGTAATAATTATACTTATATTTATATATGTATATATAGATATTTATCTAAGTATACTATAGATATTTATATAAGTATATGGTTCCAGCTTGAAAGATAGGATACTTTGGTACCGATAGGTGGCGCTGTTGTTAAGATCTAAATTATTATTTTTCCAATGAATTTTCTTCATATTCATGATCCAGACTGCATTCAATTCCTTCATAAAAAACAATCTGTGATCCATAATCCGTCCACACAATCGTGGCGATTTCGGCAACGACCCCTTAAACAATCATTTTGATATTTTAATTACTTTTATTTAACTTATAGATTCTACTACAAGAGAAAGTAAACAATCCGGAAAGAGCTGCTAAAAGAAAACTGCAATTAAGGGAGAAGAAGAAACAAGCAAAGAAAATCAAATTAGAGATGTTGCACGGGAAGCGACCGCGCGCCAAGAAACGGAAAGCAGAAGATATTGATATAGAAGAACAGTTGTTAAACGACAATAATGATTGATTTGAAATTAGTATTCAAATATCTATTCTTTGATTGTAAGTCAACTGTAAATTTTTTTTTGTAAATATATTTATATTTTGTTAATAAATATAATACTATAATAAAAGTTTTTATTTATTGCATCCATACCATCTGTTTTTTTGAGATTTTTGAATTTAAATAATGTTTCTAAATTAAAAAAAAAATTTTAAAAACTATTCAGTATCATTATATCATCAGTCCTTTCTCCCGTAGGGGTAGGCAGAGACCACAGACCTCCATCTGCTATGATCTCAGCACACTTTCTTTGTTTCATCCACGCTCAGTAATCTATACAAGCTCGCCGGTTTATATTTTTTAACTTTTGACCTGGCCTTTCTTAAGAAATTCAGCAATTTGTTCAACGTTATTCTACTTGGTCTTCCCCTACCGACCCTACCGTCTACACCCGCAACGTGAATTCTTTTAATCAGTCGCCTTTCATCCATGCACCTATGTGTTCAAACGATCTTAGCATACCTTTCTCAACTTTTGTCACGACACCTTTTCACATCGCTCTCTTATAACTTCATTCCTTATTCTATCATCCAAAATTGCCCCATACATACTTCCTAACGCTCTCATTCTGACTTTTCACAATGGTGTGTAGAACTCTGAAGTTCTGAAGATGCCTCGTGTTGGGGCGAAACACGTGTCGTTAACAAGGTGGAAAAGTGGGTTTGGTGTTGTGTTGTTGGTGGGTGGAGAGTTGCTGACGGCTGTTCTTCCGTAAGTTTTTGGTTTAAGTTCCAAATAAATCCACTTCATCCAGCAGGAAAACACACATTATTAATTTTCTGTTCTTTTCTGTGCGGATCTTAGCTAAGTAAAAGTTTTGTCTGTCCAAATAGTGATTGATTTCCGCAAAGTAACGCCTGACTCCATTAATCATCTCTGTATATCTATTTCGTTGTACGGACTTATCCAAAGAAGCTAATGCCATGCCATGTTGACATATTTTTGTATGAATATTTTGAAAAGTATGCACGCAAACTCATTGGTATGTCATTTCAGTTTGCCCCAATTCCACATTTTAATATTTGCGTGCAGAGACCGAATATGTCAAGGTGGCATTAATTATAATTCCACATGTAAAGCATGTGAAAGTTTGTTAAGAACGAAGCCGAACTGAGAACAACTCAAGTACCTACTACGTCAAAATGAAAAGTGTAGCTTAAGTAGAATTACACACCTATAATTATATACTTATACCCACAATTATATATCTACAGTTATATACATATGATGAGATTGATAAGAAAGGCTCTGTTGGAGAAGGATCATAATTTAGGAGAAGCATAAATAGTAGCTTAATTATTGCGCTTCACTCCCTCTCTTCTGGTTATCATTCCACATTTAGAAATTAAAAGGCAATTAAATTAAATACTGCCATAAACAAAAGTTAACACCCTAAAACTAACGTAATCTATTGGTGTTGCAAGGCACCAGGATGTTCTGCCATCGGTTCGCCGTTAGAGCATAGTTTGTTGTATTGCACCGACATATACGACATATAAAAATATGTGTCACTGTACACGGGGCCTTTCCATTTCTGGACGAATAGATATTAACCCATAACCTGCGTCCAAGACGAATTGGCGGGGCATCTAGACTGAACAAATATCTTTAGCCCATACATATCGATGCAAAAAACGACAAAGTAATAAACTGTAGTAAAGATGAAACTTAAGATTTCTGAAAATTGTATCTGATTACTGAAAAACAGTCACTTCCAAAGCTGTATTAAATTTTCTATTGGCCGTCGAGTTGAGATTCGGACCATTCGACGTGGTATTTTTTTATGATCTGAATATGCAATAAAACATTTTGGTATCCGTGTCATTTACAGCGTTTTCCTTTTTAGTGCCGGTATATTTATCTCGATGCGACAATCGAACCCGCGACCATTGACTCCTAAAGTGGTAGCTTCGCCGCTGAGGCAAGTTCATCGTTCACCTCCTTTATTTCTTCGTATTATTTTACGATTGTACTACAAGGAACGAGTTACAAAGGCAAAAAAAAACTTTTTTAATATATGTGTTTTTAATATGTATATTTATTTTATATAAAATTTTGTTGATATCATTGCTGTGTTGGTTTTAAAACTTTATTTCCTAAGATCTTCGACTCATTGTTTTTTTCGTTCTAATCCTCAATTTGCTGGTGAAGAGTGAAGCAATAATACTCTAATCCTGGCCATGATAAAGAACATTATTTCTATTTGGAAAAAGGTTTCAAAAGTTGCAATTTATTATACGTACATAAAATAAACAAGGTGACTTATAATGGAAGTTTTGCATGCCATATGTAATTAGCTCAAGGTCCATATGCAAATATCTTAACCGTTATTTATGAAGTCCTTGAAGTAATGGATGCAAAATATTATTAAGAGCATTTGTAACATTCATTTTAAGACTCCTTCAAGTATTCTTGTAATCAATTCCAATTTTATTAAAAGTATACTTTTGCCCTTCTGAAAAATCCTGATTGGCTGTATTTTCAAAATAAAAATGATATGATTAATATAACATATAAAAATGATAGTTAAAAAAAGTAACGTTCATTCATCGCGTATTTTATTATTATAATAATTATATTTAATGGCTATATATGATTTTCTCCTGCGGTTTAAACCGCGCCTATGGTTTTCTTAACTTATTACAAATTTAAAGTAGCCTATATCCTTTCTCACTAACACGGCCGTTGTTCACAAAAGCTCCATTCAAATTTAACATAATGTTAGTCTGTTATGCATATGGTGTTGTAGTTGTGTATGGGCGACGTTGATTGTTTTTCATCAGGCGTTACGCTTGCTCGTGTGCTTTCCTATCCCATAAAAAAAGTTATGCGAGACGTGGTGCGCCTTGGAGAAGGCCTATTTCAGCAGTGGATTGCCGTAGACTGAATATGATGATAATGAAATATGAGGCTTAAATCGAAATGTTTTTTACAGGGCAGTAGCATCACTTGCTGGCACTTATGTTCTTTTATTATGGGTATATATGTATAGATATGTATATTTTATGTGTATGTATGTGTGTATAAATATATATGTTATGTATGTATGTACTTATTTATGTGTAATCATATATGTATTCTAAATTTGAATAATGATCGAATCGGAAGGTCTCAGCAAGAGTCTGCCTAGTGAGATCTACTATCCTCTATCCAAGTTCACCTTTAAATTGTCAGAAATAAAATAAAAAATCATCTTAAAACAGGGTAACGTGTCAATAACCAATATGACTTATAACTTTTTTCAACACTTTCAAGATACTTATTTAGATTGGGTTATGCCGTATAAAGAAAATGGCTTTTGACTACGAATTATATTAAACAAAAACACATTTATAATAAATACATGGAACGGCGCCAGGCTTATTTAACTTTTCATATCTACATATCGTTGTCTCTTGGAAGGGAGCCACTTAGATAAGTTTTTTCGTATTTCCCAGCGGTTAGTGTATTTGAATTCTCAGTTATAGTTTTTGGGTTCAAATTCCGTTCGATAGTTGTTTTTTTTTAAGGATGAAAAATACACAGTTAATTACGTACCTAAGACGAAGAAACAAAGTATCTAAGACGAAGAATTTTTGTCATCAGAAAGGTTTATTCTGATGGATAAGGGAATATTCGGACGAGAGAATGTTTTTTTTATGTTGGTACAACATACAGACATACAAACACCTAAAATATCTTCCAAATATGTACACAAATTGGTTAGAACAAACAAATCATCATCAGAATCAATAGTTTTTACACGAGTATAAACGATAATATATTCATAAATGTGTGACGGCGAAATTTTTTGGTTTTGTAGGTTTTTATTTTTTAAAACATGTATTTATACTAGTTTGCTAAAATAGCCCAAAAGTATTTTTTATTTCATGCAGTAAAATATAAGTAAAGGTATACTTATATTTTATTGTATGAAATAAAAAGTACTTAAGTAGTAGTAAGTACATTTAACATTATTTTTATAAATTGTTAATTGCAATAATAATAGAATTCGGAAGAGCTTACTCTCTTTTTAAAATGTTATAAAACTTTAAAGCAATACGTCAGGTAAGTTCGTGAAACATCAGGAATTACGTAAAATTTATGACATAGTACTAATAGAGATTTGCGCACCAACTTACGAAAGCGTGTTTGTACAGTGCGAGCGTGTGCACAAGTGAGTTTATATATTGTAGAAAGCTACGTTGTACGGCTGTTCGCTACATGCACAAATGTGACGGATTTCTGATGCAGGATTCTGCCTAATACAGTGCACGTAGAACGTAAACAGTGTCTGTATTATTCGTTATTTACAATGAACGACATCATAATATTAGATTAACTAAAAACTTTTCATGTAAAATTCTTCGAAAGATCTTTGTCTCAAAGCAGGTATCAGATTGAACTTGGAGTATCATAGCACACAGATTTTATTGGCTCGGTAATTTCGAAAGAACGCAAGAAACATCGCACTGCCAAAAGGGTCTATATCGGTCTAACGGTTCACATCCGGTCGTTCGTCCTCTTAATACTCCAGTACTCGTAATACTTGAACAGGTGGGTGTCCATAAACGTACGAGTCAGTCGTAATTATCAGCCACAAGCGGTGCATCAGTGTAAAGATCTACCGCTGGCGGTGTTCCTTAACAATTGGGATATAAGAGTATTCAAGACACGGGCGTATGTATCCACAGAAGGCCAATAACGCATATGTGACGTGTTCAGCGTTCAATCGATTAATCATCAACAGCCTGCGGCAGTCCGCTGCTGGTCATAATTGCGCAAAGCTTATACGTTTTAACAGATACCGCGAGCGCGCAGCGAGGGTGTAGTCCAACAATAACCTCATTAAAAAACGGCTCAGCTTAATTTCATACAGCCGGCGCCGCAAATCGCAAGCCTTGACCCAAATGCCGCTAGTGTTGGGTACGTTTGAGTCGGTAGGGAAATAATAAGCTCAGATATACCACACCTGACGCTTTTCCCACAGCGAATGAAATGCTGATATTGAAAAGAAATTTCTCTAGTTTCCTTCACCCTTTTGTGTCTTGCTATTCAGCAATTCATTCATATTTTGATACAATATTTCTTTTCTATCTTATTATATACTATTTTACATTATACTATCCATGTTTTAGTGATAAAATGTTCGTTTCCGAAGCTAGAGGTCGTACGTTCAATTCTCGCAACTATAAGTAAAATTTGTATGGCGTGCACGTCTTCGTTTCGAGTCTGGGTATTCATCCATTACATCCATTACATTTGTATATTTTGATAGTAACTACAAGGAACAGGAAATTTTTGTTTTGGGCTACGAGTTTTCAGTGTTTTTTTTATTTTATAACATAATTAATTTAATTTTAAGATTGCATTCTTTTACATAAAATACATTTTTAGACTAGTTATGGTATTCAAATTTTTATTTATTTAATATGTAATTCAGACAAAATTGGCGTATTTTAATAAAATTAAGCTTAGGTAAATCTAAAACTAATTCACATTAATGTTCACTCTTTAAAATAACTAATAATAGAGTTTGGCACAGTGCCAACACTGGCTGCATTTGCTTGATAAATCGGTATAGCTTATTCTTTGTGCGAGGAATAAATAAGTTTCTTATAAAGTGCAATTTCAACAAGCAGCAGAGAAAATCTTTTAAATCAAGCCAGTAGCTTGAATTCTAATTTTTTGTTATAAGTAACTTTTTATAAAACTTATATCATCAGCTTGCGGCGGTCCGTTGCTAGGTTTAAGCATCAAAGGTGTTTCACCTAGCCGGATCTTTGGCTATGTGTATAGAATTCATGCCAGCCGCCCCGCATAGACAGGAAGTGTTCCACACGTTCTCAAGACGCAGTCTTAACTCCAGCACCCGTCAACACCAACAATTCTTTGATAAACATATTTCGCACAATACCATAATTTACAAAGGCTGCGTCAGTGGTACTTTAGTTCTCGATGGATTTCTTCATTCTAAATCATATTCATCAGAGGAAACTCGAGCATAGTCCTCTCCATAGTTATCTGAGTGTTTTTGAGCTTGTGGAGAAGATGGATCTTTAATGTTTACCTGAAGGGCTATGCTGGTTTATTTGATTTTTTCATTACGGATTTCTTGAGATAAACTCCAGACATATCCCTCTCAATAATTATCTGAGCGTCTGAGCAAGCTACCCCTCAGACGCCGGTTTTCTGCGGAAGTGCGGTACTGTAGTGATACATTAATAAATGTATCACTAATGCAATAAAACTTTTTGTTTTATTTTTTTTAAATTCGGTTTTTGAAATTAAAAAGAAATAGTATTGTGTTCCGATCCCGATCTTCGGCTACACGCATCCAGTCTCTGCCAGCCGCCTTGCGCAGATCGTCGCTCCATCTAGTAGGAGGGCGTCCCACACTACGTTTGCCGAGTCGCGGTCTCCACTCCAGCACTCGTCTACTCCAACAATTGTCGGTTCTCCGACAAACGTGTCCAGCCCATTGCCACTTCAGTCTGCTAACTTGAAGAGCAATGTCGGTGACTCTGGTTCTCCGGCGAATTTCTTCATTTCGAATTCTGTCCACCAGAGAAACCCCGAGCATAGCTCTCTCCATAGCCCTCTGAGCGACTTTGAGCTTGGCGAGGAGACGGACTGTCAGTGTCCATGTCTCGGCACCGTAAGAGAGTACGGGCAGGACGCACTGGTTGAAGACTTTTGTCTTCAGACTTTGTGGTATGGGCGACGAAAAGACTTGACGGAATTTCCTGAACGCTGCCCAGCCCAGCTGTATCCTTCTGTCGGCTTCTTTCTCGAAGTTGTCTCCGTCTAATCGCACTCTTTGGCCTAGGTGGACATATTCCTGGACAACTTCGAGAACTTCACCATCGATCGTGGTCGGTTCTGGCTCAATATGTTGGTTTACCATTATTTTAGTTTTATCCAAATTCATAGCCAGACCGACCAGTCTGGAAGAAGAATAAAATAATATAATTTTGAAGAATTTTATTAGAAGATAAAAACCCCCTAAAGATCCCGGGTGTCGCCGTGAAGAAGAACAGCTGGCACGCCTCAGTACTTCTTCGGGCGAGCCGGCCCATTCATGCTACAGATAAATATTATGCCATTCTTGACAAAGTATTTGTCTACAGCCTGGCTCTACCACTATGAACGTACTAGCAGAACGTACTGGTCGAAGACTCTCGTTATTTCAGCAGTCAATCTCTGAGTTGAGGTTCGTGTAGAGAGATAAGATGCATGTAGATTAATCTCCACCATAAACTGCATAATTTGTAGCCTATTACACGTTCAAGTAATAGTCCGTTCCAAGTACGGTGTTGCTCATTAATTCAAGCTGACCTCGGTTCGGATGCTTCCAGTTTGCTTAATTTACAGCTTTCCCGTAATTAAGCTACGGTTGCTTATACTTCCTGTGCGTGTCTTGCTTAATTAATTATAGCGCTGCAGATAGTAAATAATTTTGGCATCCAGTGTATTATGCATTCAATATTAGACAAGATGATAGGTAGATGAAAATAGGGAGGAAATACAAGATATGCAATACTTAATTTTTCAGAATATTATATCTATTTATAAAACTATTTGCATATCGGCGTTTTGTTATCGGCAGTTGACTGTGGTTCCGCGTTTCGAGCTTGTTTCCGGAGCCCCACATGTTCTTCCTTCCTTTATCATTCAACCTTATTCCCCCACCATTTTTTAACTCAAGTATAGATCATGCATCTGCAGAGCTTCTGCAATACCAAGGGTATTGCAGAAGTCCATGGGCGGCGATTTTTACCATTAGGCGATCCGCCTGGTCGTTAACCTTTTTATTCTATATAATAAATGTTTCATTCAGAATCCGATACATATCATCCTTCAATAAAATCTTTTTCAAAACGGGTAAGGTAAACGTCGATTTTTGTGCTATAATACCTTATACCTATTAGCTTTTTAACCGCCCGATATTGAAAATCTTGAGATCTTACCTACATTTTAATAATAGATATATAAAAAACGTCACCTTGGGAATTATGTGTTGTATAATTCCCAAGGTTACGTATTTTTCTATATATACATTTAAAAAATATGTTAACACGTTAATAATAATCCTAAGAATTTTTTTATGCGATACAAAGGTTCAAGGCTTGTTGTTTTTAAGTCTTATCGGTTCGGAAATATCGCTGAAGGTAACTGATTCCATAGAGCAGCGGTGCATGAAAATAAGTATCAGGTAAAACGCATCGTATTGGAACAACATTATTTATCTAGATGGTAGGGATGACACATTTTTCTGGCGATTTATGCGTTAGAAATATAAAACAATGATTACCAGTGATTACCATTTATAATGTGTAAATTTTTCTTGAATAATAATAATAATAATTCTTTATTTTCATAACGTGAGGTATATCAAGATGAAAAATGAATGATGACGACCGATTGGCTCAGTGGCGCGGCCTTTCGCCCGCGGAGTCAATGGTCGCGGGTTTGATCTCCATCGGAATAAATATTAAGGATTTATAAATATTTATTCCGAGTTTGGTAACCCCCCCAATCCGCATTTCCTTTCTTCTGCCGTTCCGGTCTGCCGTGCCAATAGATGCGTGGCTAGGGGCGAGCCTAGTCGCAAACGTGCTGACTGTCCCGGGATCGGGTTCCCCTGGGTACTATAGTGCCTTACCTCAGCATGCAGGGCTCTGCTGGGGCTGACCTCCATCCTCCCTTGCGGCTCTTGGGATTCACTAAAGAAGAATTTAATATACCTAATTTGTTGAAAATGACGGCGACGTGGTTCGCCACCCGTCACGTCCTGATTCTCACGAGGGCGAAAAGCGACTAATTTCGCTGCGATGATTGGTAGCGGACGGAGATCTGTGGTCTCTGCCAACCCCTGCGGGGGATAGACATGTCTCTCAAGACTCATGTCATGACATATATATATATATATATATATATATATATATATATATATATATATATATATATATTAAATTAAGGATATGAAATAAAACGAAGATTAAACAAAATATTGCTTTATGCTTCCAATGTACAAAATAATGCAATAACACAATGAGTTAATAACATTGATGGAATAAAATTCTTTACAACATCACAATTTAAATAACGCCTTTTCCGTGAAAAGTGCATTAAGCTATTATTCGAGTTAAACACTTATCCTACATTTATCATAGCAAGTAGATAATGCGTTATATTGTGCACGAAGAGATTAGTACATTAACATTTTACTAACGGCAATAGTAACTATTTGCATGTGACATTTGACTAGTTATATATAGTTAAACAAAAAATGTAGTGAAGATAATTTACTGACTACTGCAAATTAGAAAGTAAGTGTGAATAAAAATTACTGTTGTATGTGGGATTAAAGAGATCGGTGCATAATTAGTTTAATTCTTTTCAAAGTAATTTCTCTGTTTCCTAGTTATAGATGGTACATTCCAATCAAAGTAAAGACGACGAATATACGTTTGTATATTTAAAAATAATATTTGCTCTTGTTTTTGTAGCATCTAATCAAAAATCTGAATCATATTTTTTAAATACTAATTTTGCATATAGAAGTAGATAAAAATATAAACATACATCGTGTTATCTTAAATACCACCAAGGTCGACAAATAATATATGAGTTAACAAACTTAAATTTATTAATTTTATTAATTTAAGAAAACTAAAGGTTTAATTTTTAACAGATAAGAAAACCCAAAAAGGACACTTAAAATACAATTATATTATTTGTGACAAAAATTACATTTTGCATTTTCTATCACAATTAAAACGTATGTATAACTATGAATACATCTATCACAATTAAAAAATATGTATATCTATGCATACACCTATTACTTAAATATGTAACATATCGTTGTTATTTTTGCACTCTCTTAAAATAATAAAGCTATAAGACATTAATGATATCGAAAACAAATAATATTAATATATTTCTAGGTACATTAAGTAATCTAGAAATATATCGATTTAATAATAATGTTATTTCGATGCAAAATATTTAATTTACAGCACCAATCTTACAGAATAAACTCTCTAAGTGTGTGATTATATAGACTACTCAAAGGTTGAGATTGAGAAAATTTATGTATTATACATAATATAAAAGCAGTTTCAATGTATCTATTTTGGCCTTTAAAACAGAAAGGGTCAGCATTTCAGATTTCCATTTGATTTATTCGAAGAAATGCGCATTTTCTTTATCTAAATAATGACACAGGAGGTAACTTATAAATAATAACAACATTAATAGCATTGGACGGCAGTAAATTCGAATATAGCCTAAGCTTTTCATTTAGAAAGCCTATAATTTAAACCACATCAAAATATAAATACACGTAGGTTTTTGCTTTATTTATTTTTTATAATAAGGCTTGGTTTACAATTTACATAAATGGTATAAAAAGCATACGTATTTTTGGGTACACAATATAAGGGGCTTGTGCATGGAAGTAATAGCTATAATTATTAGTATTATAATAGCGCAGCCAGATATTATACCTTTGGGTAAAACAAAATTTGTGTTAGACTGATTGTTTAAGTTGGCCACCATAATGAAACATTTTATGTTTTTTTATAAGATAAGAAGGCAAAAGAGCAAGCGTGCAGCCCGATGGAAAGCAATCATAGACGTCTCGCATATCTTAACTAAGAACTAGTTAAATATATCTGTCCACGTCTTAAAACTATATACCAGTATTATAACATAAACTAAATTCTTGTAATTAGGAATTCGTTCTTTTTATAATATTAATTTTGTCTGTAATATTTTCATTAATATTGTATCATTTGTAACAATAATAGATACACTTAACCGTTATTCAATTATTTATTATAAATTATAAAAATTGCATTTCTGTTGCAAAAACGCGACGTTCATTACACATGTTTTCCGATGAATAATATAAAGTATAAAATATTTTAAAGTTATCATTTATTATAACAATACTTAATTTTAATAAACCTGCTTTTTAAATTCAAAGTAAAAACAAATAAAAGTGTAATAAATCAATGATTATTGATGTATTACACTTTTCACATAATTCTTTGTAGCATACTCCTATTCTTGTATGTATGTATTTTATACCCCTATTCAATATATATTATAGTTCTTACTATTTTTGAAGCACGTTAACTATTACGAAGTAGTTCTGAAGCTATTGTAAAGAAGTTCATACAGGTATACCTAAGCAAATACAAGAAGATAACATTAACTTCATTTTTATGTTAAACGCTATTTGGATAATTGACTGTGACATTTGAGAATAAAGTGAGAGTAGAGCCTATTTCGAAATAATTATAGTATATAATTAATTTTGATGATAATCTTAACCAAGCTATATGTTTTTACCACGATCTTATACACCGGTCTTGCAAAGTGGTTCAATTACAGTGCTGAGAGATTAGTACGATCGTGTCATAAATTTTTTTTCGCATCAACGCTGCTGTACGTCGTTCCTGTCGATGGGTGCACGCCGGTTGAGCGACTGTAGTCGGCTTGTTCGATTGGTTTATCGCTTTATTTGTTTTATTATAATTGGTTATATTAAAAGGAACAAAAGACAGAATGCTATTCTGTCTTTTTTGCACAGCACACCCATCTATCGTTATGCACTTTTCGGCTGTAAATTAAGAAGAATAGACCTGTGTATATGACCGTGGTTTTGACACATCTGATTGAAAAAGATTGCCAGTATTTTCAGATTTGTCACTATTTAATTTTAGAAGTTTTCTAAGAAGAAAGTTTTCTTTGGAAGAAAAAGGTTAGGCACGTTATAAATCTATAACAGCATAGTAGATATAGGGTTGTATCTCATTATTTTAGATAGCAGTATCCAAAGTAAGGATGTAGTGGTTGCGAGAGCGACCCCTCCCCAACCCAGCTCGAGAGACCAGGATGTCGTGAACTCTCTGGCGGAGAGGAGTGGTAACGCCGGAGCTCTTGGACCGACAACTCCATCTGCTGTATCATCACCGTGTGTACTGCTACGCGTGGAGACACGCTGAATGCGCTTGAAGTGGATTATCATTAGAGTGAACATAGCGAATAGACCTGAAAAACAAACTACTAGTGTACTAGTGTACTTTAATCAGTGCCAGCTTTAGGGCCACTGACGCTCCGAGCAAAAATATTCTGACGCCCACTTAAGGAAATCAAAATCGAATATTAATTTTTATCATGAAACAATATGAACCCATATTTACAATAGAATTTCATCTTTCCTTTAGCGTAACGCAGAGCTACAGAGAACGATATTACAGAGAAAATAAGACAAAGAATTCTGCCCTGTATAGTACTTAAAATATTGTAGGCGATTTTCTCGTTGTACGATCGAGAGAGACCCACCCCCACCAAATTTGGCATCCTGGGCAGTCGCTCCATCGCACCCCCCCCCATCGCCGGCACTGGCTGCAATGTACATGTGAGGTGCGAAAAATGATGTAATATGGATTATAGTTGTGATATAGTGATATAGTTAAAGCGTGCCGCTGGAAGAAAAGCAATCAACGCAAGCCGCAATCAAAAGATCTGGGGCATTGCACAAGTGTTACTGGCCTTTGAGTAATTTGTAGGCTTGTATTTCAAAATGTTTCTATGTCGTATCGGTTTGAAAATATCATATGTAACTCATTTTTAATATACTCAATAAAATATTTAAAATATTGAAATTTGTTTAGTAGTTTATTTATCTCAATTGCAATAAAAAATTATTACTTATTTTAAATGTAAAAGTTCAAATAAATAGAATCACTCTAATGTCAAAGTCTAATCACAGAATAGACTTTAATACTTTTAAGAAAGTCTTATGAGTTTACATAATATTGGGACGTTGATTATTTCGAGAAACCGTTTAATAATGCATAAATAGTATCAGTTTTAAAATAATAGAACCCTTTTTTATAAACTCGTTTTAAATTACATAATTCTAAAAATTTAAATATAAAATAAAACAATTGTTCTCGAAATAACAGAAAATATTTCGACATTCCTCCCTGGCACGTCGTAGTGTTTGTTTAGGAAATTCTCGGTATAAGCGTTCATTGTGGTAATGAAATAAAAGTTAAAAGTCCAGTACGAAATTTCAATTAAACAGCCCCCTAAAACAATTCAGCTTTACATAGCCAAATATATAATACTTAATTTTTTAATATTCAAACAATTCATTACATTCCTTCAAAATAAAAATAAAATATTATGTTTGTGATGGTTTTTTTATCATGGACGCTAATGTTTTACAGCAAAATTATATTTTTATTTGAGTACAGGCACCATAAATAAGCCAACAAGGCCCGAACACTCACCCGCTAGCAGATACATGACGCCGGTGATCAGCACAGCACTTATTTGGTGTTTGCAGACACCAAACGCACCCACCAACGCCGCACTGCCCAATACTATTAAGCACACCAGTGCGCAAGATATGGACAGATTCTGCATACCTGGTACAAATGAAAAATAAAAAACTTAAAGTTAAGTTTTTTATATTACTTGTTTTATTTCAAGGTAATAAAACCAAAAAACAACTTACGGTGCTGCCAATCCGCCCTTGGCTCTTCGTTCTCGCTATCCGCTAAGTAATTTGTGCAAATCGGTTCAGTCGGGAAGCCGACATTCGTCAAAATTGTAACCTCCTCCTCTGAAAATAAAGACTATTATGGCTGCACGATAGTATTGCACAAACGAGCTCATAATAAAGTTGTAAAAGAATAAAATACCTTCGAGCGACACGCACATAGTCCAAATACCGCCATTCATAGGCACCAAGAATGTACCTCCGCCTTTCCGATTGTTTGCCACTTCGATCTGTAATAAATCGTACAAAAATAAATAAATTTAAGTACATACATACATACATATCGTCATGCCTGTCTCTATCTGCTACGATCTCGGCATACTTCCCTTGCTTTCTCCACACATATTCTCCTCCGCCGATTGAGGATACTCTTCACCTGGGCTTTCTTGAAAATTTAAGTAATTTCATTATATCAAATATTCGTTTATGCATATTTTTTAAAAGAAGACTAGCAATGTTTTTAAGATTACTAGAAATTTTGTTAACCATTTCAACTAAGCTAATAATGACTATATTAGGATATGGTTCACATCAATAGTCCAGTAGAAGATGCAGACGACATGCAGATCGTAAGGCTGAGGCTTACTAACTGGGCTATTGCTGTTTAAATATTGTTTAAAATCTGTATACCTCCCACTGTTCTTTTTTTAAGGAACGGGTAAGAAAACAAGCAAGGGGTACGGGTCCTAAAGTACGGACTTTACAAATGCATCGCCTACCTTAGATTAATGATGTGAATATGATGTGAAATGTGAAAAATGGACTTGGAAGAAATACCTGTGATTTTTTTTAAATCTATATTTCTTATAAAATTAATTTTGCAGGTCAAATTAATTAATGCATAGACAAAGTACACAGATTTCCGCGCTGCATAATTAAACTCCCATTTGTGTAGTGTAGTTCCCGGTGAAGTTTCGGTTCTTAGCGGCTAGAATACAATAACTTAAGCACACGTTTACTCTAGAAGTCTCTAAGACGCGTTCTACTTGAGTGGTTTCTTAGAAAACTTACACATAGCTTTTTCTTTTCTTTTCAGACAGTTTTTGTTTTGTCTATTTTACGTGAAGTGTTTGTGACATTTGTGAAAGTGAACTTTGAAAGGTTTTAGGCTTTCGTTTAACTTTTTGTTTTACATTTTCAATACTTTTAAAGGAGCAAAGTTTATAAGGACGATAATACTTTGGTAAATCAGTTTCGTTTGTAATTAATACTGTACTCTTAGTACACGTTTTGCTAACGCTGTAGCACGTACTGTAAAGGAACATAAAAAAAAACAATCGAAGCGAATCGAATTAACTGACATAATAAGCGAATAAAAATTTGACATAAAAAAATAAAAATAGAAATTTCAAACATTACATCTTTTTTCTACAGCTATAACTATTAGCTTTGGTTACTAAAGGTTCAATAATCCTTTGTTTGCTAAATAATCCTACTGATTACTGAATATGCACAAAACCTTACTTTCCTTGTTAGAAGTTAAAATAATTAAAATTATTTATAGAAAATTTGAAACAGACCTATGTAGAGAAATAGACTCCCGTAGGCTGACGATGACGATGATGATATACATATGTTGGAAAAGGTAAGTAATACAATTTTAGCCATTTTACGATGGCACGCTTTAAAAGTTTATCCAGCTGAACAAGAAATATTTTAATTTAATAGAAAAATCTTTTCTTTAATGGCAATTAGTTATAACTACTATATCAGTTTCAAGTAAAATACAATAATATCAAATCTATATAAATATAGGTAGTCCGCTTATCACGTTAAGGCATGATAATATCGTGGCTATTCTCGCAAAACCTTCTAAGGACTTTTTCAGTCAACTTAAAAAGTCACGATACGCGCATTTATTTCATATCACTTCACTTATACGCCTTAATCAACTGCATTGTATAACATGCCATCATAATTAAACAATGTAACTGATAATAATATACGATTATGAAAATGAAGTAAAAACGCAACGTCACTGATGTAAGTTGGCGGGAAAAGTCTATTCACTATCTGTTTTTCTGCAACAATGCCACGTAATGAAGCAGAATATTATATTTCAAGGCTTTTCAAACAAAAGCCTTGTGTAATCATCGTACATTTATTTTACTCTGGAAATAAAAATAGTGTGATATGTATACTTTTATGCCTTTGGCAAATAAAAACAATAGACAACATGTAGTAAAACCAAGATAGATGAATATTATTGTTTTCTTAGCTTTTACCAGTGCATAATAAGAACTTGATCACTATTCTAAGTTGTAATACTTAAAGTATGCGTATGTAAGCTAATGAATGAGTGGCCAGAGGCGAGTTTAGTCGCAAGCGTGCCGACCGTCCCGGGATCGGGCTCCTCCGGGTACTATGGTGCCTTACCTCAGCATGCGGGGCCCTGCTGGGGCTGACTCCATCCTCCCTTGCGGCTCGTGGGATTCACTAGAGACGAATTTAATATACCTAATTTGTTGAAAATGACGGCGACGTGGTTCGCCACCCGTCACGTCCTGATTCTCACGAGGGCGAAAAGCGACTAATTTCGCTGCGATGATTGGTAGCAGTCGGAGCTCTGTGGTCTCTGCCAACTCCTGCGGGGGAGAGGCGTGAATATGATTGCCAATCTCCAGTAGGAGATGGGAAAAGTTAAGCAAAAGACGCTTTGGTCGGAGAAAAAGTCATGAACGTACAACATTAATTTAATTATATTTTAATAACGAAGCAAAGCTTGGAGTGTGCGAGAAAAAGGTCCGTCGACCGTTGCGAGAAGTCAAAAGCACGTACGATACGTGAACGAATTAAGAATGTATCGTGAACTGGACACACTCATCCGAAAGAGACGATCGTCAGATTCTGCAAGTCACAGAGGCGTAGATGGCCACCTGGAGAGGATGGAAGACACCAGAGCTGCTATCACTACTTGGATTTCACAGCAGAAAAGATTTAGAGGAAGACCCAGAAAGAGGTGGATAAATTGAGTTGAGAAGGATCTGACAAAACCTGGAAAAAACATCTAAGAGAAGGGAGGATAGAGATAGAACGAAGTAGAAGGAGAACGTTGAGGAGAGCAAAACCCATTAAGGGTTGTAGCGCAGAAGGAAGTAAATAATTTAATTACCTGCATAGTATATCTGTGTGGTTTCCCGGCATAGAAAAGGTCGATTCCTTCGCTTGGGTGTCGTACAAGGAAACTATGCGAGCATATACCAGTAGATGAGTAGCAGAGTGTACTTGAATAATAAAAACGAATGTGCGAATCCAATTTGACTACTAAGTAAGAGATTACGGCAACATCCCTCAATTTTGAGGGAGGTCATTGCCCAAAAGTGGACTATTAAGACTGTACTGATGATTGATAATGAAAATATTTTGCCATCCGCCATCGCAAACGGTGAACGCAAGGGTGTTCGAGTTTAAAAAAAGGCGGGTACAAGAGCTCCACGCCAAACGAGCAGAGATTACGGCCAGACTATCTGCGGACTATTATGTAGGTGGAGTGCTAACTTGCAGTGTATGTGGAAATACATATCACACACATATAGCACACCAACGAAGCTCTCATTATATTTGCCAGTCGCCATGGCCGAATACGGTCAGGATATATATATATATATATATATATATATATATATATATATATATATATATATATATATATATATATATATATATATATATATATATATATATATATATATATATATATATATATATCCTGACCGTATATTCTTTCTTTTATGTTTGCAATCTTAGATATTTTTCATACAACCCCATTAATTTGGTATAAGCAATTTCGATCAATCAAGTTTCGATTCGTTTATCGATGATAAAACTCTTACACTTATCTAGGAGTATGTCTATGTCGGATAGATTAAGCAAGCAGGTCGTAGCAATATCGAAAAAGAAGCTGATAAGGTTAATTTGGGTTGAGTAGCTTCTTGGAAGCTCCGTCAGTATTTTCAGCGCCCATACTTGAAAACGAAAGACGTTGTCCAGTTTGATTTCCCTGTTACAGATTTGCCTGTAGATACAATAAATGCGTTTCGCAAAATAATTCCAATCTAATCTAGTTTAAACAGGAGTCTTTAACTAGTATTACAAAAAAACTTGTTATATAAATGGTATATAAAAAGGTTGTGGATTTCATAAAATAATTTCGAATTAACGACGGAACAATACTACCTGAAGTTTGCTTCGCTTTGCCTATATTAAAAAAGCCGTCGAAGCCATATATCGAGCAATACGCAGATTACAATGAAACCTGTTGTTCTCCCAACCACTCACACGTCGGTGTTTGCGTTGATTTATGCAATTAGTGTATTTATAGCACGTATGTACGTTTTAAAAGAAAATAACAAGATTGTGCTACGACGTAGGTACGTCTACGCCGAACATGGATAATAGTTACGCTTCTCGTTATGTAAGGCGTAGATCTTGAGTTCTATCTTTTATTTTAAAAACGTAGTAAACGTATAATATATATATTTATGTAAAGAAAAGTACTTAAAAACTGACAATATTTTTAAAAATATAAGGACAATTTATAAATTTATTAACCAACATTGTTAATTTACAACTGCATTTTTCCACCATAGTTTCTCAATTTAAAATTATATAATCTTTGAGTCATCGTACTACGAAAGGCCCAGCTAGACCGGGGAAGTACCACAACCTCACAAAAAAAAACGGTGTAAATATTCTATGGTGTTACCACGCTTCGTTCGATAAATCCAGGTATCTGGAGTTCCAAATTTTTTCGCCATTCCTTTGATTCCTTTAAATATTAGAATATTTGCGTTCCGTATCACAAAATATGAACTCAAACTTTTATATTTATAAGATATTATTAAGATATATATTTTATAAGATTTAAATATCCTCATAATTTGTCGCCCCTAGAATGAATATTGTGTCTGTTGAGAATGTTCGCCTGTGTAGCGCGCTTGCAGCATTATGTGGTCGTATAAAGGCTCTGTTCATTCCAGAAATAGAAATGTAGAAACGTTTGTCGCAAGTAAAAGAATTTTTTTCTTGTAAATAGCGCAGCCAAATTGTAACAAGTATATATTTTTTACTTTAAATCAAACAACACTATGTCCTTACGGGCAAAGAATAGGGGCATTGAATTTCAACGTGCAGTGCTGTAAAAAGTGAATTTGAAATAAAATTTTATTTTCAAACGGTTTTATTTATGCTGACCCCTTATATTTGTTTGTTTCAAATCTTGCGTCAGGTTTTCCAACTATTACTTCTACTAAACCGTTTCTTACGAAACTTTGCACACACATTGAGTTCCCATGACAATACAACATTATGATTTATTTATTTTTTTTTGCATTGTTTGGTTACTAATAATGTATATTATCTGGAGCGTAATAAATTCTAGAATGTACAGTGTAGTCATTGCATTGGTTGCCATGGCAACAGCGCCGAGTACAATGGCGCGTAAATCGGGGACAAGCGTTCTTCGTACTATAGGAGACAGTCACTATTTCCATTACTTTATTATAAGATTTATTTCTTTCAGACGTTGAAATTGTTACATTTTAAAATTAATTTTATTAATACATATACGACCCAAAAATATAATCAATGGACATTGCACTGCAGCTTTTAAGTGTAGTAACTTACCGCTACATTATTTTAAACACATGAATCCCCCCCCACAGGTATTTATTCCAAGCGTGATTGTTCCATTAATCGTCATAAGGAAATCGTGGTGAGTTAATATCTAATCCTCGAAGGCACGCAAGATCTTGAGTAAACAAAAGTGATAGTCATAGATATACCATAGTAATATTTCTATCTACATACATAACGCATATTTATATCCACGCTTCCATTACAGAGGAAAGCGGATTACGAATATGTTATGCAACAAACATTTGGATTTGCATACCACACGTGTTCAACTATTGATATAGATTTCCCTCGAGAATACTCCATATTCAGCACTTCTAGATATTATGCGATGATGTTCACAAGTTCTCGTCTCTAGTTTAATATATGTAATTATAAATATGAATACATGGGTGACATCTGAATAACAAGTATATTACTTGTTATTCAGGTGTCACCGATGTAAATTAATAATTAAAGTTAATTTCTATTGATCTACAAGCTTCACCACTGACGGCTCAATATCTTATATAAGAGAAAAATTTTTCACCCATATAAAACTAAAATTAATTAATTAAATTATTTAATAAATTAATATTTGAATAAACTGTACTAACGTCAAGTGTCACCCACTATAAGTTAAAAAATGTATTTGAACTTGAGTGGATGAATAAAAAAAATTTATTAACGATTGAAAATTTGTAAAAGATATGTAAATATCTATTATAGGGAGAGTGTGAACTAATAGTAGGAATCGAAAAATAAATCACTATTTTTTTATTATTTACAGCCATACTTAGAATAAACATCATGTACCTGTGGGCTATACATATTATTATTTTATCCCTATGCGAAAAATAAACCCGCGACCATTCTAAGTTGTGCAGACCCATTCATGTTATTATGGTTCTAATACTGAATGTTTTTTTTTTACAAAATCAATTCTGTTAAAAAACTTGAGCTAGAGCGTGTTTTTATTTTAAAGCGGCTTTAAAACAATTGAGGATAGCGGTGCTTGTAGTACGTACTTTTCCAGTTAAGCTAGTTCAGGGATTTCCAAACAATTTGGGATAAGTGACCCCTTTTCCAGAATGAACTGATACCTCATAGCCAAATTAAAATTTTTCTTTTTTATCCTATTGATACAAAATACAATACATACCAATTTTAAAACTTTACGGTTGGTGGTCAGTTTCGAACTTAAGAGGTCGATTTCAACCTCTTTGCTAGTCCATTAGTGTTACTATGGTACTTTACCACCGTGTCTCATACCTTGGCGACTTTCTCATCCAGCAGCCACTGCAGCACCGTGTTGGAGGTGTTGGCAAGCGCGGCGAGGGCAGCCCGCTCCCATGTGACGTGCTCCCAGTGCTCCGTCATGATGGCCGCGCACAGCATCGCCGTTGAACAACTGCAGAAAACAATCTTTTCATTGCATCATGTTTAAATGAACCCTTTTTAGGGCCTAAACAAGCGACGCGGCTCCGCCGGTTTACGCATTATATGAAGCGGCTGTGGGACGGTACTAATCAGGTACAAATTCGCAAGTGTGGCCGGCAGCCGAGTCGTTGTTCATATGGTTGGATGCATATGATCTTGTGTATTCTCACTATATAACGTCCGTGCCGCTTGGCCGCGCGGACACATATAAATATTATTGCCCTTTTTTTAAAAAAGAAAAACCATCTATTCTTTTATCAAGCTTAAACAAAATTAAACGCATCTAGACTTTTCCCGCCAACTTACATCAGTGACTTTGTGTTTTTATTTCATTTTCATAATCTTATCTTATTGTCAGTTACATTGTTTAAATGTGGTGACGTAATTAACAATATAGATTAAAGAGTATAATTGGAGTGATATGAAATAAATGCGTGTAACGTGAATTTTTAAGTTAATTGTAAAATTCCATAAAAGGTTTTGATAGAACAGCTACCACTTTCTAAAGCTGTAATCTGACAAGCTGACTAGGCAGGACATTTCAAGATAGGTTTCAGGACATTTCAAGATATTATTAAATTTTACTTGACAATGGCATAATAGTTACAACTAATTGCTATCAAAGAAAAGAAGAGATAAGACACATCTACAATGCGTTTGTTAATGAGTAGCAGAGATTATTAAGGTGATTAATGGAGTCAGGCGTTACTTTGCGGGAATCCATTACTATGTGGATAGTCAGAACTTTTACTTAGCTAAGATCCGCGACAAGCAAACAAAAACAGAAAAAGGCTCAATTTATATATAGCGCCCACGGTAATGGCAAGACACTTAATGGTTTTCTTCCGTAGAGTCTTCTATACGTGATGATGCCTCTTGTTGGGGCGAAACACGTGTCGTGTGCAATGTGGAAAAGTGGTAGTGTGTGTTTGGTGTTATTGATAGAGTCTGGGAGGTGGAGAGTTGCTGACGGCCGTTTTTGCGGTAAGATTTAGTTCCCTGTAAATCCACTTCTTCCAGTGTTTTTTTTTCTGTTTTTGTTTGTTTGTCGCGGATCTTAGCTAAGTAAAAGTTTTGTCTATCCACATTACAGATATTACTTAACAGCATGTAATTCTTTGCCAACGGTTTTAAAATTTCAAAAAGTCTATTGATTTTCTCCTCACCTTTAGGTTTTATTTACGAGTACCAGTACGTGTTTTATACCTTTAATCGTAAATTCAAGCGAATGGGGTAACCTTTTTCAGCGAAATTGCGAGACACGACTCTCCCAAAAGTTCGATGCTACCTTAACTCAAATCAGACCTCTCCGTCTGCAGAGGATGTTTACCTCGTTCAAAACATCTTTTATCTTGTTACGTCGATTCAATTTAGTGGATGAGCATGAGGTGCGAGGTAAATAACACGATGAAATTTGTTCGACGTAGTTTGTGGCCATGTAGATATAAAAACATAATGAAATTATTTTATTACTGGCTTTTGTGTAACACTTATTAATGGAATAGGAAAGGAAACAGGAAAGCGTGTCGCCTGAAAGAAAGCAATCAACGCCACTCATAGACTTCTACACCGTAGCCATTACAAAAACATTGTCGGCCCTTGAGATATGTGTAAGCTTTCTTAAGATTTCAATGTGTTTTCGGTTCGAAAACACATTGAAATCTTCAAAAAACACTACTGAAGGTAGTTAGTTACAGAGAGTGATAGTGCACGGAATTAATTCTCTCCACAAAAAAAGTTTATCCTTACTATGTGAACGAGTGAAATTGGGATTGGGCTTGTCACTTGACCTCGGTGATATGTTGTAGGTAGAGATGAAACATTTTTTGTAACGAGTTGTGAGGTAAGGAAATTTAACAGCAGTAATTATTTCGAACAATTCGTACAAGAACACCCTATAAAAAGAGCGATAGAAGACATCTCTCCGCATTGCCAAAGTACCTACTTTTAATAAAATCTAATCCAGTTACGAGAAATCTTGGATATCAACTCTCAGAACTGGGTTCTTCCTTTCTAGGTGCGATATGTATTGTTCGAAGGTCGCCAATTCGCGTGCCCAGCAAAACCTCACAACTTTGGAGAGGCTTGAGTTGAACAGTAGATTGCTATAACTTATGTATATGTGTCTATGTAAGCTTCTAGTAACTAGCTACTTGACAAATAATTGGCTTAGTGGCGGGGCTGCGTCTACGGAGTAAATGGTTGCGGGTTCGATCCCTCGATAAACACATACGAGTATGTGTATGAACTAAAAGTATTTATTCTGAGTGTGGTTATCGCGGGGCAATCCGTATTAGACAAGCGTGGTGGGTTAATATTCGTTCCCTCAGAAATGGAGAGGCCCATGCCCGTCTATGGGACTAAATAATAAATGGAACTAAATATAGATAAATTTGAGGTTATTTAAGATACATTTACAACCATTTATTTATATCAATAAAATAAAATAATTTTAAGCGCAGATAAATTAAAAAATTTAAAATGAAGGTACCAACGATCAACTAACTATACAACTATATAGATCAAGTTTATTTTAGACTATTAGAGGACATTTGTATACTTGGTAATTCTATTATAACTATTCGATAATACAACAATGCTAACTAAAATCATTCTGAAAATTAGCAAGAGGTGAAAAAGTAATAAAAATAAAATCCTGTAAGAAACACTGGTACTATTCAATAACACAAATTTATTTCGTAGCATTTGAGATGTCTCAAGTATTTTTGTATAAGGTTTTTCTATATGGCGTGAAGAAGTCGGCGTCGACTGGTCTATCTAAGGGAGAGAAAACTATACCGTTTGTTATTTATTGCACTCTTAGAAACGTGTTAAGTGTCTTCAAGTTGGTAAAATTAGTATTTGTATTACTTGGTAAAATAGTAACAAAATTATCAAATGGTTCTAAGTTATAACTTAATAACTGGAACCCTAATACAATCCAAGATTAGATAATAATTTTTATGTACTTTTTATGAGATAGGAAGGTAAACGAGCGTGTAGCCTAATGGAAAGTAATCAATACCTCTTATAGTCAACTTCAAAGCTATAGGCATTGCAGAAGGTTTGCTGTCGTCTAAAACTTTTGTTTATAATTTAAGTTTTTAAGTTTCCAATGTCGTGTGGATGCTGAAATACCGCTGAAGGTAGTGGATTCTATTAAGTATCTGTAAGTAAATATTTAATTCTTGTATATACTGAAATAGGCTAGGTGGCGCTTTTTGGGGGAGGCCTTTGTTCAGCAGTAGACTGCCGCAGGCTGTTGTTGGTGATGTTGATAGTTAATAATCTACTTTTTCTAACTACTATAAATTGCTAATACTTTTCTATAATGTGATATTCATTTGGCCTCGTTTTCAAAATGAACCCTATGTACGCATTGGTACTTTTGTTAAATAAAAGCGTATTATCTTTGTATAATATATGTACTAATTTATCCAACTGGTACAAATGATGGAAACAGAGCATGAAAGGCAAATATTTAACATCTTTGTTCAAGCTGACATTTAAAGGCTGTTTACATTTGAAACCCTTTTCATAATAAATGCAACAACACTGCATTTACTTTGAAACGGAACGAAATCTCGACGTTTATAAAAAATACTAACATTGTTAAGGTCATCCATTACCTACATTTAAATTAAGCGCAATATAGAAATTTTTTTAGAGTATATTTACATGAAAAAATAATGGCTTTATTTTGATTTATTACTTTTATAAGGAGAACAAAACCAATTGTATTAAACATCTATTTATATATTAGCTTTATATATACATATATATATATATATATATATATATATATATATATATATATATATATATATATATATATATATATATATATATATAATAGCGGGTTTATTTGCTGTTGATTCGCGGCATAGAATAAGGTCATTCGGTATAAGTATATTTTTTTCGGTAGGTGGCATACATGGCGACTAAAATAAAATACCAGTTGATGGGCAACAGCATTTATCTGAGAATAACGATAATCAAACGTGGGGATTGTGACAATTAACGTTTATGAAGTAGAGAAGGCCGTTTATGAAGTAGAGCATTTTAACACTTTTAGACTTCTCTTCGTCTACACCGAGGTTACAAATAATTTCCCCTGCTGTTCAAGATGTCCGTTGGAGGTGGTAATTACCTTCTTATAGATTAAATATTCCTGAAAGTATGGATATTTATTTACCCAGATTGGCGACGGATAAAAACGCTTTCACGACTAAATATTTCATAGGCGATGAATAAAAATGAAACACGACGCATATTTTTAACACAAAAACTCAACTACCGCCACTTTTTGCGTGAAATCTATAAATTATCCTCGAGCGTAACTTAGGGTACAAGAAAAAGCACTAAGTCATTTTTCACGTTAAGTACATTACGCGGCTTTCGATTCTGGATTTTTTTTTGAGTTAAGTAAAAAATAATGTGGACGCTAATAGTCCGTCTGCTTCACAAGCTCAGAGTCAGAGAGCTATGGAGAGATCTATGCTCGGAGTTTCTCTGATAAATATGATTCAGAATGAACAAATCCGCTAGAGAACTAGTCACCGACATAGCCTTTCGAATTAATGAAGCACACGGCTCGGCGTAATAATTTTCGCCTGTGAACAACTGTACAAGCGGCAAAAATGAGTTTTCTTCATAGCATCATGATGGGTGATGAAAAATGGATTCATTATAGCAATCCAAAAAAAGAAAGTCATGAGGACTGCCCAGTCATGCTGTGTATTTGGTGGGACCAGATCGGTGTTGTTTATTATGAGTTGTTGAAACCAAACGAAACCATCACTGGAGAATGGTATCGACTTCAATTGATGTGACTGAAGTACTGCGCGAAAAATGGCCATAATACGAGCAAAGGCACGAAAAAGTGATTCTACTGCATGACACCGCTCGGCCTCATGTTGCCATTCTTAAATGGAAACACTCAAATGGGAAGTCCTACCCCACCCGCCATATTCCACAGATATTGCGCCGTCCGATTATTACTTATTCCGTTCGATGGCACATGATCTGGTTGATCAGCAGTTCCACTCATATGAAGATATCGAAAAATGGCTTGATTCGTGGATAGCCTCAACAGACGATCACTTTTATTGTAACGGTATTCGAGCTCTGACAGAAAGATGGGCAAAAGTTGTAGCTTGCGATGGGCAATACTTTGAATAATATATTTATATGTACACATTTTTGCACAATTAAGTTGCATTTTTATATAAAAAAAAAAACAAAAACAGCGAGAAATTAGTTACGCACTAATACTTAATTTCTATGGATGAATTTTTCAAATTTATACAAAATATAAAAAAATAATGTCGACAGCGAGTCTGTTAAAGCATTGTTTCAACTATATTGCGTGATATTATATGAATGATCCAAATTTCGTAAAACGATTGGCGCCGACTTGTCTGCAAGGAGACAAACCCTTGCAATGAATCTCTGCTCCGTTTTTTTTTCAAGGACAATTTTTTAATCATAATGAATGGTTGACACGAATGTATCTTTCTATTTACGATAATATTATTGGGATATACTTGCTGATGAAGTTGGCCTTAATAATTGTTGGAGTCAGGCGTTACCTTGCGGAAATATATTATAATATCCAAATAAGTATTTTACACGGTAATTTACTGTTGTCTTTTGTACAGTGTATTAGATACACATAAGGAACGCGTTTCGCCTCGACAGTATTGTGCGTTTGTTGTTGTCAACGTAATTGACTATGGCGAGGTGTTGGAGGATTTGTTGACAGTATGGAGAAGTCCATACACTTCTTCGCAAACACACGATATTATTTTTTCTGTTTTGTATTCGCAGATTTTAGCATAGTAAGTTTGACTGTTCGTATTTGGCGCTTGTTCATGTTTCGGCACCGTAAGAAAGTAAAGAAAGGACGTGGTGCTCGAAAACTTTGTGATCAAAATTATGATGGCATTTGAGGTATTTTAATGAGTATTAATTGAAAAAAGAAAACATTTTCTTATTTAATTTTATCACTGAATTTCTTTATATAAAATTACGTATTCCTATCACATTTTGTAACAAAAAAAATTATTGCTTCAAATTTGATTTATCACTCAATGTCACCAAAGGCGAATAAATACTGAATATTTTATGACTACGTGTCTCTACGAAATCTACTTTTAAGTGTCTGTCGACACTATTTGGACAAAGCGATCATTATTTATTTAAACCGATTAGTCGCTTAAACTCAGATACAAAAGGTAGACACAAATTGAAGTGAAAAGCGCATATAATTCTACTAATGAATATTCTAATTAATACTAATTATGAAGTATAAATGCTGTGAGTGTCATAAAAGGAGACTAACGGAGGGAATACCAGTGAATAGGAAGCAGCGTCCACTTTTATAATAAAATCTAATCAACGATCACCAATCCGCTCATAAATTATGGGGTATACGGCAATATCCCTCATTTGCTAGAGATCCCAGTGTTTCACAGTCTACAATTTTTTTATAGTGGTAGAGCCACACTGCAGACGAATACTTTAGCAAGAATGGCATAATATTTGTCTGTAGCATGAATGGGTTGGCTCGCCTGAGGAAGTACTACACTCCCGCAGAAAAGCGGCGTCTGAGTGGAAGCTTAGCTACTGCACTTCGTATGGTGCGCAGCTGAGTTCCATCAACATCAACTTGTAATGGCACTTGCCAAGGCACTCTAGTACTTTTTTTAAAGGAGGGCCTTTCAAAGTCGACAAATTTTGAAAATTTTAAATACATAGTTAAACAAATAGTCTTAATTCTTGGAAACTTGGGGCAATTGTGTCATTATTTTTACTGTGATTCTAGAAATGTTATTTAGGGTCACGGTTCCAAAATTTAAATGAACAAAAATAATAAAAATTAAACACAATAACCGAAAAATGGTTACAATTTCACCAAATTTCTAGGTTTTTTTTTGAAAAGCATTAGCTTTTGATCGCTATCCTAATATTCTTGAAAGCTTTGAATTAAAAATGACTATTAACATGAAATACTGTTTGAATAAGTGTAGGCTTATATGTACACAAAACAACCTACCTAATAACGTTAAAACTCGCCTCACGCAATTGGGATTTGGGGTCCGGGACAGAGCTTTCGTAAGCTTTATTAACTTTATATGTGGCCACAAACGTGAAATACACTTCATTATGTAAGAAATATTTTTCGAAAAAGCGTTTAGTTAAAGGTTAAAGGTATCTATCACCGATTGCATCCGTACCGAATGAAAATGACAGACAATCATAATAAGAGTTTGGTAATGTTTATATCCAAATAATGCTAGCTGTACCTCTTTTGGAAGCTTCCATATAGGATATTATACGTATTACTTTTAAAATAGTTTGATTTTTTTTAGAATAGCAAAGAATAAAAGCATTATGATTGCTTTAAATATAAAAGTATATAACGTGATACAAAAATGCTTTTAGTAATTTTTCTTGAAGATCAGATACTATTTTATTTACTGTACATTGTCTATAAATAAAAATTATAACAAAGTTAAATCGCTAAAAATTATTGCGTTGTGTCAATAAAACAACGGATTTCAAAAATCGTTTTTAATAGCAGTGGCAACGGTAGATTTGTAAAATCGTAGAACCTGTGCTACGTCGTAGCAGCTTTATCGTAGTACAATTAATTTTGTCACTGAAGTAGATACTCACAGACTGATACTGATAAGAAAGGTTTTAATCATAAACTCATAGTACGGCTTTTTGTGTTTTCCAATATCGAGATTAGATGTACTTTTTTAGAACAAAGTTTCGAATTACACCAGCTTTTCACTATTCAGAAATATAAAGGTTAAGTTTAATATATAGATAACGTTGATGATCCGTAACTATAATATTATGTTGTAAACCGCCTATAAACGCCTCGACTTAGATAACTGCAATTGAATAGTAATCGGAAGTAATTGTTTTATGTACTTCTGAAGTAAGGATATATGGTCTTCAAAAGCCCTATTCATAAATTTAATTAGCTATACCTAAAACCATACTTTTTATATTTTTATCGATTCATATTGGGCAAATGATTTACCACTTACACGGTTTCATTCTTCTGTTGCCGACTATACATTCTATCTTTAATCAATACAAATGTACACAAAAGTTAATGGTACTCGTGTAGGTTTCATTATGTATCGATTAGTACTCGCTGAATGACACCAATACTTTAGGTTTTTAGAATATTCGGTAATTCGTGGTAATTTAGTTAAATGCAGACGTGATATAAATTAAACTTGTCTGGAGATTAAGACTTGTAGTACAATATAATAACTTAAGGTCAATAATGCATTTGCCTTAAGTTATTATATTGTACTACAAGTCTTAATCTCCAGACAGGTTTTTAGAATATTCGGTAATTCGTGGTAATTTAGTTGAATGCAGACGTGATATAAATTGAACTTGTCTGGAGATTAAGACTTGTAGTACAATATAATAGCTTAAGGCAAATAATGCATTTGCCTTAAGTTGCAGACGTGATATAAATTGAACTTGATTAAGACTTATAGTACAATATAATAACTTAGGGCAAATGCATTCCATTTAAGTTCCTTGGAAAATACGCAGATAGTGTTCCATTTTATAAATTTTAATTTTAATTACGGTTTTACCTCAAGTTCTGTAAGCAAGCAATGTGATGCATTTTATAAAGTGAAATTTAAATAAAATCAATGTTGTTTTTTTATAACAGAGCATGCGAGTCATCTGATGGTACCAATAGAAATCCTCAACTCAGATCTCATATGCGTTAACGGTTTTTTGTGAACAATTATTTTGGTATACCGCAGGTAGTAAATTATTCCATAGTTGTTGTTCACATAGTTCGTTACAGAAAACTGAATCGCACGGTGGTTAACTGACGGCCATCCAGGTGATGAGAATGGATCCAATTTATGTGGCGCATAGTCCGATATTATGAAATAAAACTGATTTATTGAGTCGTCAGATACACATAAAAAAATTATCGGTTTATACACATTCCATTGCTAGGGTAGAAGGTTTTTGTTACAAAAGAATAAAACAAAGTCACCCATTTTCTACAGAAAAAGTAGATTTCTATTTGACAGAAGTCATTAGTAATAGATTGATCCAATGAGTAAAATCAATAGTTAAAAAAACTTATTAAATATAAAACGTAAATTTGATATTTATTCCTTGAATTCCTAAACACACTACCAGCCAGTAGTTTAAATGAAAAATGTATGCATGTCAACTCTTAATATTTTGCTTTGTTTGACAAATGTTATTTTACTAACATTGTAATGCTCTTCCGTTTAGTCAAGCGATTCCTTAAATTCGGAAAAATGGTTTACAAAAATCTTTCTATGACATCTTTTTTTTTATATATCATTACTCTTTTTTATATATATTTTTTATATATATTTCACGCCTATGCCCCGCAGGGGTTGGCAGTGACCACAGAGCTCCATCCGCTGCCATTCATCGCAGCGCAACAGCTCGTCATTGGTCGCTTTTCGCCCTCGTGAGAATCAGGACGTGACGGGTGGCGAACCACGTCGCCGTCATTTTTTCGACAAATTAGGTATATTAAATTCGTCTTAGTGAATCCCACGAGCCGCAAGGGAGGATGGAGGTCAGCCCCAGCAGAGCCCTGCATGCTGAGGTAAGGCACCATAGTCCCCGGGGAAGCCCGACCCCGGGACGATCAGCACGCTTGCGACTAGGCTCGCCCCTAGCCACGCATCCATTGGCACGGCAGACTGTGGATTGACGGAGAGGAAGGGAAAGGATAGAGAAGAAAGGAAGGGGCAGGAAAGGAAATGCGGATTGGGGGGGTTACCAGACTCAGAATAAACATTTATAAATCCATATAAATATTTATTCCGATGCGGGAATCGAACCCGCGACCATTGAATCCGCGGACGGAGGGCCCCGCCACTGAGCCAATCGGTCGTCTTTTTTAATATATTGTAATATGGTAAATCTCACTGTGGCTGTAAAGCTCCCGTTTTCAAATGATATTGACTTATAATAATTATAATAATCTTTATTTCAGACAATTTCTTTTTTGGTCCATACATTTTACATTTTAAAATTTTTATATTTTTACATTTGTGTTAATAATTATGGTACACCTTAAAAATTATGTTAGTAAATCATTTACAGTGAAGCCGTTTTAGCTGTTTCATAAGGCGCAAGTTGAATATATCAACATCGGGTTTTATTATAGGTTGGAGCTATCGCGCACTCTGTGCAGAAACGAGGCTGTTCGTTTTCGCAAAATGGCCCAAAAGCCATCGGTGCGGGCTTTAACGGACAAATCCGATGCACTGCAGAAACGGGACAGCCCCAACAATATTCTGAAACCGTTGTTATATTGGACTCGCAAGGCGTTGATGGTTCGCTGCGTATAAACACACCACAAGCTGCACGTGTAGAAGACTTGGCAGTACGCTTGAAACAAAGTTATGCTATGCTTACGCTTAGCCACAAGAAGTTCTGTAGGTTCTCGATCTTTTACATTACAAATCGATATAAAACACTCTCGGATATAAGTATGTATATACATATTTTTCGTATATTTAATATATTCGCTTCACCATTACACATAGTTTATCACTTCCGTTGACAGACACATTTATATTGTAGAATCGGTCACGCGAGCATAAAAATAATGTGATGTGTATCATTTTCGAATGCGAAGTTAATATACCGTATATTCACAATAGTTAGAATTTTTATATCCTTAGATAATTTCGTCAGATGGACTGGTGCTTTGTTTTTTTTGTGAAATAGAAAGGCAAACGAGCAGGCTTATCACCTGATGGAAAGCAATCAACGCCGCCCTTATACATTTACAGCGGCAGTAGCGTTGCTTGCCTTTGAGAAATGTATCGGCTTGTTTTTTTTAAGGTATCCCGATGATACACGCGTTTGTCTCATTTTTGATGTAAATAAAGAAAACACAAGCATGAGTGTCGCTTGATGGTTAATATTCAACCCCTCTCATGGATACTTAAAACATTGTTGCATTAGTTGAAGAAAGATAAAAGATGAAGGGAAGTAGATGACGAAAGGAAACAAGATACATTCGGATTAGTCAACGACAGGATACAACTGATGGATATATCCAATAGTGGACTGTAGTGGGTTTATAATATGATAATTACGTTATTTATTGCATAGACATAACATGCATTTTATCGTTATAAAAACTTGAAATATAATAATGTAGGCTATAATTTCTTATTATACGCAGATAAAATTTTTGGTATGAGAATGGCTTATTGTTAAAAAAAATCAGTGAGGTAAAATAAAATCTAATAGTATCAGAAAAATGCGAACGATATTGTGATAAAGGTCCCGAGAGAGAGATTTACGACTTGACGTAGTCGTATAAAAGGTGGTGGTATTAAAGCAAATAACAAATAGAACGGTTACGTTTGAGATACTGTATGCGACTTAATAATGGCTTATTTAAAAAAACATATAATATATAATGTTTAACTTTTATATAAAATCAGGGTAGAATAGTAGAGTCTGGTGTCTGTATTAGGCTTTAGCCTGTGCTACGGTGTATAAGGGCCGACGCTTGAGTATAAGATTTTAAAAAATTGAGTGAGTGAGTGAGTACTCTCGGAGTTGGAATTATAATATTTATTTCATATGTATACATGTTTATGTATGATGTATGTATGTATGACATGACGATTAATTGAAGTAGTTATAACAGAGTCATTGGTCGTGAGTTAGATCCCCGCATCGGAATAAATATGGGATATGGCCAATATACATTTATTCCGAGACTTTTAACCCGCCAATTCGCATTGGACACGCGTGATGGAATAATTTCCGCATTGATCAGTGTGTATGTGTGAGAGAGATCAATTTATGTATAAGTATAAATATTGTTGTAATAATTAGTTAATCATCATATACTTAAAAGGCACTTGCCTTTTAAGTATATTTAAAATTTTGGGCAGGAATCTAATTAATATTATTAAATTATATCGGGGTAGAAAGTCTTATCCTTTCTTACAATATTCTTGACCTTATCTTGAAAGTCAAGTAGTTTTTATTGGACACATTCCTTGGTATTGTAGTAAATTTCTAGCACGTAGTGATGTGGTGAGCGATGCAATTTGTAAGTGTCGATGTCTATATATACATTGTAATGTGTAGCGGCATTTTAGCAATATCAGCGAGTTTGAATAGACAACTCACTTAATTTTTTAAAACTCTATATGTTCAAAGCTGCAGACAAAAAAAGTTGTGTTATTAATATTAGCTGTGTCACACAAGGTCACTATTAAAGGTTGTATATAACAATGTGTAACATTTAATTTCGTTTGGAATTTCATCGTTCATAAGCATTAAAACTAGACACACCTTATAAATGTTGGTAGCTAATTGCAATGCTTGTTACCACGGCATTTAACTAAATTTATAGCATACCAAACTTTAAAACTGTCCCATTCGTTTGAAATTAAATTACTTTTGAAATTTATTAGAAATTTGTTTGATATTATTATATTATTTATTTAATATTAATATTAAAAATCATTTAATATTATCAATTATATGGAAAATGTCCAAAACTATCGTTTACATCTAAAAATACGCATAAACGCATAAAAAAATTTGAAAAATGAAAACATTTTTTTCTTCCTTTTACTTTCAATAGATGCCGTATGTGAGGGCTTTATCATCTAACGGATGTATTGTGATACAAAATTTGTGTTTCTTTTTTGTGAAATTTTGAAAAGTATTGTATACCTAAGTACTATCATACGAGGAAAAGATTAATACTGCGGAACATAAATTGTAGGGGAAATGAAGTTCACAGGACCATCTAGTACCACATATATATAAGTATTTAAATAATACCTAGTTTGTAATCAAAACAAACACATTGAAAGATTAGGAGAATGTGCCAAACAAAGTGGGGCCAAACAAACCGTTTTTGGATTTTAAAGTTATCTAATCCTTTTGCTATCTATATTTACTACGGAGGTAGACTCCGACCTCAAGCATTTTAATATTTTTCGAAACGGTTGTTCCATCACCATCATCATCATGTGATTTTTTGCTATATCACAATATTCTTATGAGACACAAGTGATTAAAATAGTAAAAAGTAATAAACTTGATACCTTATCGCGAAAAACTTTTTCATTACTGCCTGATTGACTACAGATAAATATAGATAGCAAAAGGATTAGATAACTTTAAAATCCAAAAACGGTTTGTTTGGCCCCACTTTGTTTGGCACATTCTCCTAATCTTTCAATGTGTTTGTTTGGATTACAAAATATATATGTAGTATTAGATGGCCCTGTGAACTTCGTTTCACCTACAATTTACGTTCCGCAGTATTAATCTTTTCCTCGTATGTTAATACTTAGGTATACAATACTTTTCAAAATTTCACAAAAAAGAAACACAAATTTTGTATCACAATACATCCGTTAGATGATAAAGCCCTCACATACGGCATCTATTGAAAGTAAAAGGAAGAAAAAAATGTTTTCATTTTTCAAATTTTTTTATGTTGTTCCTATATTTTTTTATTCGTAAATCTTCCGTGTATTATAGCGAACCAAATAAAAACTTTAAATTGATTGAAATTGAACACGGAAGATTTCACACAGTATTGACTGACTGGTTTGTGTTTTGATATATGTAAATGTAATGTTTTTTCTTAGATTTAAAAGCTAAAGATTAGGTAAACATCTTTATAGTAATCTTTTGAAAGAACAAAACATTCCAACACTATGTGTTTACTAGATGGTTATCTAAAAGATTAAGGGTGAAATGATTTTTGTCGAATGTCACGTCATTATAAAACAAAGAGATAATATAAAGAATGAGAAAGAAACGCCTGATAATATTGAGAGAGAACTACAGACAAAAATTCGTTATATAAGTTCACTCAATAAATTTTAATTCAATCTACACTTATACTGATAATAAGCTCCTAAATTAATCTATTTTACAGCGGGATATATGTATATGGGCTATAAAAATGCCGTGAGTGTAGTAGGACTTTTCGTCTAAACTACTTCAGCTGTTCCCGAGAGTAAACTATATTTTTTTAAAAGAGGTATGTAGATTACTGGTGTCTTGTAAGCACATCAGCTTATATAAAGGTAATTATTTTTATATCCATAACCAATAATTACTGGCGCATTGTCGTAAAGTTACAATTTTATGTTGAAATTTTACCAATGTGCCTGATTTTTTCGTTGTCATGGCGACCTGCGCATATTAACCCTGGCCCTCCTATTTTTACTTCTATATACGAATATTTCCACATAATACATAATTTTAAAATTACAATAAACGAGAAATGTAATGAGAAACTGTGAAGCAGGAGACCACTTCAGAAACGTGAAGTTTTTGCTTTACTTTTGTAGTTGACTTTATTTATGTCATGCTTTGGTTACCCGCAGTAGGGGTAGCTTTGTGCTTTAACTTTGTCATTATTCATGTCCCGTATCAAAGTTTCTGAATGTTCGACGTTTATAACTGGCACAGGGCACAGAGGTCATTGTTGAATGGTTTACGAGACTTAAAATATAAGACAGTGAAGTGTAATGAAATTATGCTACATCATCAAAAATTGGTATTAAGTGAAAAGTTTCTATAGAAAATATTTTCAAATTTTGAAAATATGTTATACTATAAAATTTTCGTATATCTTTTGCTCAATCTGCAATAGCGTAATTTGATAGGGTATTGCGCATGTTTTCCTGACGTCATATTATAAAGAAAAATTCTGCCATGGAACATATTTTAAACTAGGCTACCAAGCCGTTATTTAAATAGTGACTGACAAAATAGTTTGCATGTTTAACCATTGGTTCACTTCCCAATTTAGCGCGCTTTTTGGTATTAATTTTTTTAATCTATGACAATATCATAATAAACTATTATAAATAACATTATAAATGATCTTGTCAATATAACCCTAACACAGAACAATGCTGGGCATGCCTTCCCCCTACAAATAAGGTGTGTTGCCCGTTCCCACGCAAGTCAGGAGGAATGCAGATAAATTTTTCATGCTCCGGTTGACGCTGCTGCCTGTTTACTAGTTTATGTATATATTATGTATTCCTATAGTAGCAGACACTGACAAGAAAAAATGGGCTTTCAGCGCTGCCTGTCAATATTTTGTAATACTAAAGGCACTTTTGACGAGTTGCCTACTTTAGATAAAAGTTAATAATAATAAATGGAGAAGACGAACAATTTTAGATTAGAAGGAAATAAATAAAGTTCAATTTTTTTATGGGATAGGAAGGCAAACGAGCAGGTGTGTCACCTAATAGAAACCAATGGGATACGAGATTTTTTTATATTAGATTTCTGTTTATATATGCACTGACCTCGTAAGCAGCAGTGTGGCAAGAAGGTAGAACACGGATGGGTGTACGCCACACTCGCATTCACTGGGCGGCGTTGTGGTCTGGGCTTCCATGCCTGCCAGCTTGTGATAGGCGATATACGCGCGTGCTGGACTGCCGTGGGGAGCAATTTTCGTGGCCGTGAATCTCTTATGGTCACACTGAATCTACTCATCTGGTCGCCGAGGAGACTTAACTCCTCACCTGAATAAGGAAATTAAAAAAACTATTAAAAGTACAAAAAAGTATTTATTCTTTTGACGTTAATATTAAAACTAATAAACTACATAGATAACCAATTGGTTCAGTGGCGAGAGCCCCCCGCTCACGGAGTTAAAGGTCGTGGGTTTGATCCCGCATTGGAATAAATATGTATGGCTTACAAACATTTATTCCGAGAGATGTTTTCTCTTAGAGAGAACAAATGACATAAAAAACCCTTACATTCTTTTATTGGTGCTTTTTTTAAAAATAACGTATTTTATATATAACTATAAATATTATATTTAGTCTGTGATTATTTTGGTAATCTACAGTTGTATTTGGTAATCTACAGCTTTATTGTAATTTTTTATAGTACAACTTTTTTTTAATTGCTTAATCTGAAGCTGGTAGGAGACGTCACTAGAAAATTAACCACTCACAGGAAATTTTTTTGAAACAATGATCTAGTTTCGGCAGGTTTATTAATTACTGTGATTTAAAGATATCGTATATAATTTTACAACTGTGTTTGATAATGACAATGGACAAAACAATAAATATTTATTAAATCACTTATGATTTGTATATTACTTGATTTATAAAGTCTTTATTCCAAAGATTATAAACTGACATAGAATTCAACTATAAAAAGAAGAACTAAACAGCATGGTTAGAAGGAAGAAAATACAAAACAAACCGAGCTTTTTTTTCAGAAGTTAATGACAGCGATAAAAACGTAGTTACTAATAAGAAATATTAACTAATAAGTTATTACTAATAAGTAAAACCTTACTTTTAATTAATTTTTTTCTTGTATTTTCTATTTACTTTTTTATATCAAAGCAAAGAGTGTAAAGACATTTATTATTTTACAAAGTATTCAATTAATAAGTGGCCTCATTTCACGCCGTGTGAACTGGAAGCTAAAAAATATTTTATTTCAGGTTATTGACCTTTATTTTTATACTGCATGATGCTAAATTCTTATAATCATCACTTATGTCTACATTAAAACTAGGTGGTATTTTTTTTTATTTACTATATTTAAATGAAATATTTAAAATAGTGTAGTTATTAAAAACAACTATATTATGATGTCCTTTTGGGCATATGGGCATTGCATAGCTTACAATTTCATTGCACCCTCCGCACTTCTGTCCGAAAAATATCCATTTAACCTCACATTTTTATTTTTAAATCGACGTTGTAACTGAAAATGTTATTATGTCACAAAACACAGAGTTCGTTAGTTCGCGACGACCAAATATCGAGGATTATAACAAACACCACCTTCATGCGACAGCCGAACACTGACTGGCTAGGAAAAAATGAAGCAATATCTAGTGTTAAGCTAATGTACGTGAAAAGAACTTGTCGATAGTAGAAACAATATGTAATACAACTTGTATGTTTGTTTTCCTTGTCATTTATATTTTTCTACTTTTATATAGAACCCAATAAAAATAGAAAAATATAACTTTTTATGTTATACATTTCATCGACACAAATTGCTACTCAAAATTGTTTTTTTCGTTATATGGCATTAACGCCGCTTAGTTTAGACGCGACATGCTATAGTGATGAAAATGCATCGACGAACTATACTAACATTGAATCCTCAATGATAAATGGAATTCAAATGACTTGTTCCAACACCAATATGCCGTCCATGGTTTAACCTTGGCGAATATTTCATGATAATGGTAGCATAATTAAGTTATGTTGATTTCTCTTAAAGGGCTTGTATATTTAAATAATATTGTATTTATTAATATCAATTTTCATTTACATTAAAGAACAATAAAAATAAATACGAATTAAAATACATTTTAAAATGTCAGACCTTCAAGTCTGACATTTCAAAATGTATTTTTATTCGTATTTGAAGAGATTTATCTTAAAACAAGGTTATTTTACATTTTAAATTTTAATCTGTTCTGAAATTATTTGCACTTTGTAAAAATTAAATTAAAAACTAGGAAATATCGATGATCACACACAACACTAGAGAAATATTGGGCGGGTAATCGCCTCAGCAGGGGCTGGGGAAAAGTCGATACCTATTGCGTGTCATTACAAGATGCAAGCTGCAATGTCTTGAATTTATTAATAATTAATTGTTTTTATTTCATTGGCTTTCTTTATGTCTATTTCAGTTCGAATACTTATAGTTAATTACTTCCTTACACAAAAATTTGATTTCAATTTTTATACGTCTTTGTTTTCTGAATTTTGTTTTAGAGAACAAAATATACCGTTATAATTGTAATTTTTAACATCATATTATTAATATTTCTTTTTAAAGAAACTATTGCAATGTAAATTTTGCTCGTTAAATTTAATAACAATATAATATATTTTAAATCTATTATATTAAAAATTAATAGAACTTTCATATGTGTTGAAGTCTCTGTTATGTACGAAATAAATTATTTGCTGATAAAAAAACTTTGAAATTTGAAACCTTTTTAAAATTTTCGGGTGATGCGTGTTAAAATGTTCAAGTAAATAAAAATATTAAAAACAGTTGTATATTTTATATTCATATCTATAACCTTCTCAATAAAAATTGGAATAAAGATAAATGATATGAATAGTTTTTGAGTTATTCTTTTTTACCCAGTAATGGCACCTTGATACAGTAGTATCTAGCGTTTGAGCTAATGTTAATTGATTTAAATGCCTATCGAAATTATTATTTATTTGTCTCTGTATGTTATTTTTACACATATTATGATTTTTTCTCAAATACTTTCAACAAGTATTTGTCAAGAGAGGAGTCATGGTGAGCGATGTACCCCTTCTTTGTAAGTGCTTATACGTAAGACATTTATTATACAATATTATATTGAACTTATAGCGTTATGGGATTATTGTAAAAAATCGAGTTCTGTAACTGTAAAAATTCGACTGTAATCGAATATTTTTTTTATTCGATGTGATCCCATGCCTCGCATTTAATAATAATTGGCGAATTGGCGGCAATATTGCATCGTACGAGTCTACAATAAAGGTATAATTTAGAAACATTGCAGCCGTTCTAAGCAATATATTCAATAATTAAAAAATATAAACGAAGGAAAGCATTCCACACATCAGCGTATTACGCTTCACACTGACCCACAATTAACCATGATCTATTAAAAAGATTTCTGTAAACGAGACTACCCTATCGCAGCGTACAAACGCACCGCAAACATTCTATTCATATTCTATTCTCGATTTTTTATAATTAATGTTAACTTGATACAACTCGATAATTATTTCAGTTTATATTCTCAAATATTACTAAACTTTGTACTAATAAGTTGTAATATTGCATCCTGTTTCTCGAAAGATATTACCATAGACAAAAAAGCTAGGAGAATATTAATTACCGCTATCAATGGATCTGTAACATCAGGGACACTGTACCTTTTTTTGCTTTACTCCGTTTTTCACTTTTTTAGTATTTCCAGTTGATCGGCAGCAATAGATTTGTCTAGCAATTGATTGAATAATATATATTATTTCCAATTACTATTGCAGTATATACAATCATGTAAATCATGGTGTGTGGTGACTGTTATGAAATATGTACGATGATTTTAAAATTATTGTTTATCCTATCATTCAGGTATTTTTGTATAGATAAAATACCTGAATGATGAGATGATTGCATTAGGAATGTTGTCAACGTTACTAAAAAGATGAACTGGTAGATTTTGCACTGGTTACGCATTAAAGATTTGAATATGAATAGGTTTTAATCCAAATATAATTTTATTGATAAAATTTGAGTTGTTAATTTCCTCGTATTTTATTAATTAGCAACTAGCTTATACATGATAATGAACTTAGAAATAATCTTAAAATTTATTAAATTTTTTATGCAAAAAATTAAACGTTTTACCAATCAAGTCAATATTATCTTTCATGTTAATTATTTTATAAGTAAAAAAAAGAAAATTTAATTAGTTTTTTTTACAAAAGAAAGATAAAATAATTGTAGTTTCGTAGGATAATTTTTATTTACATATTACGGATTAGGCAAGTGGCAATACTGATAAATTTTGGTTTCATATTAATTTACATTAGTGATAGTGGCAGCACAGAGAGCGAGTAATCAAATCGGAATCTTTGTGGCACGGTGAAATACGTTACAACTTAAAGTGAATTTTTATTTCGATTTATATTTTTTTTGTAGTAAATATTTTAAAATTCATTATAAAACTCAGTGTAGGTGATAAGTTAAAGATAATTGATATCCCTAATCTGTTGTAAAAAGTAATAAATGTGAGTAGATACCTTATAATTAAACATTAACGATATGCTTGACATTCATACTTTTGACTCACCGTGATTATTTCGATTCACGTAGTTTTACAAATACTGATTTTATGGAAATATAGTTATAGAATTTTAAAATAACTGCAAATTTAAAATTCCACAACTTTAGCACGTGGCCATTCTCAATCCATTGTGTTCGAAATGTCACACTAACCGTTAATCTTCGGAACGCGGGATGTAGGTAGTTCAAAATTACTTTCTGTGATCAATACATACATGGAATAAAAATAAGTATTTAAATAAATAAATTATTAGCATATGTTTGTCTTGCTGTAGATGGCTTGTTCTTATTTTCATGACATTTTATAATATTCGCCGCGGAATTACAATTAGGATGGATAAACATTTCCATGTGAATATTTTATAGCACACAGGTGCTTCACGATGTTTTTCTGTACTCTAAATCGCGTGGTAACTAAGTCTACTTTAAATTTTAAATAAGTAACTTCAGTTATAGGAACTTTGTCTTGAATCTTATCAACCACATACTACAGATCTTATATCGAACACACCATCTACTAATTTAACATGGTTCAAATAATCCTTTAAGTGTGACATATTAATGACAACAAATACTTTTTATATAAGTCTGCCGCGATACAGTATGTAAGACATTACATTTTTTCGCTGTCAATTTCACCAGCATGCAATATGTCTAGCAATAAAAGAGATGAGGCTCTTATGCATGACAAAGACATGTCAAAATAGTGTTTTGCAGAATGTACATATGGAAAGAAAAAATTAAGAATAGTGAGTAGAAAATATAACGACTATTGAAACAGCGCATTTGACAATTTGCTATGGACTTCATGCATTTGACAGTTCGCTTTGAATAATGTTGTGTATTAAAAAGCATTACAATAAACACTTTGTTTTTGAAATCCCTTGTTTTAATTAATTAAGGTTAGATAAGATTATTTATAGCTAAGACAGGACAACATCTGTCAGGTTAGCTAGTTCATTAATAAATCTAAAAAAATGGGTCAGCTAGAAAGAAGGATTAAGCTGTATCTAAACATTAGTAATTTTATTAATTAAATTTTACAAAAACTTATTTTAATAAATACTTTTTTTTTATCAGATGGTTGATGTACCAGAAGTAAGCACATCATCTCCAACAGAATTGCTGGGAGCAGGCAGACGGCATCTAGCTGTAAGAGATTACAATTTGGCAGTGGAAACTTTAGCTAAAGCATGTGAGCTTTTAGCTAAGGAGCATGGTGATACAGCAGACCAATGTGCTGAAGCATATTTATGGTAAGTTGATTAAACATTTATGAAAGAATTATTTAATTTTGGTTTACTCGTTTTAACTTTAGGTGATTCTTCTTATGCTTACTAAAGAAGACCAGCAATGTTGTAATATTACTAAAAGTAATGTTAACTATTCCAAATTCTAAGCTAATAATAATGCTCATGTCAGGAAATATGGTCCACATTTAATAACTCAGTGAGGATAGAATTGAACCTTAAACCTTAAACCACAACCTTAAACCTAAATGTAACCCTACCCATTGTTTAATAAGGATATGTTACAATTTTGTGGATATTTAAAAACTGTTTTCTCTGACATCTGCCTTAAAACATTGATTTGTATGTATATAAGTGTTGTTTGTGATGACTTTATTCATCAAAGTTAAGTACAGGTTAAATTTAAGATGGTTCTTTTAAAAAATGAACATAAAAATCTTTATTATTTTTTTCTCTAATAATTTGTCAAATGTACTTTCTGACATCAGGAGAGAAAACAATAAATGAGTTAGTGATATATAGCAATCAATGCTGCCCAAAGATATCCGACATCATAGCATAGTGATGGTAGATGGGCTGATTATGGTATTGTAAACTGATTTCTGCAACTCAATGCACCTTGCATTTTGGCTGAATGGACACATCAGAGTAATTACTTATTTTATGCGTTTCCAAACCTTGAGAGAACAGAGAATAATTAAATATCGTTTGTTTTAAAAATTTTACTGTTTAAAATGTTTGATTTTACACAGGTATGGAAAAGCACTTTTAGGTCTGTCAAGAGAAGAGAGTGGGGTCCTTGGTGACGGTATGCCTGGAACAGGAAATGCTGAAGAAGATGATGATGAAAATGAAGGTGCAAAGTTCTTAATTTCTCTTGTGTTTCTTTTTAGATTAACATATTTATTGCATGCACAATGCGACAGATTGCGACAGGTGCGACAGATTAACACAACAGGTAAATATATTAAAACAAGATTCCTTGTTAACAAGGAATCTTGTTTTAATATATTTAGATTTGAAACTATTTCTATAATCATGTTACATTACAATTTATTAAGTGATAAGACTATTTAGTCTACTCGTATCAATTCATACATCATTAAAATACTTGATAGCAAAAATAAAATCAAGATTTTTTTTCAAATTTTTTAAAGTCTTAGAGTTAGGCTTCCTTCTTTTCTTTACTTAACTTTTCCCTATCATTACTCACATCTCACTCTAAGGTAGGTAATGTATCTGAAAGAGGCCTTGGTGTCATGGATAGCAGTAATTCCTTCTATAAGTTGACACTCTTTTTTGTTGACCTGCCTATTTCATATTAAAATGAACGAGGGTTTAATTCTGAAACACATTTTACAAAATTTAGATCAAGAGGATAATGAGGAAAACAGTGAAGAGGAACAAAATGGAGAGGCAGAAGTAAAGGCTGAGGAGAAGAAAGAAAATGGTGACACTGGCACTAAAGAGAAAAAGGAGGTGGAAAAAAGTGAAGCAGAGTCTACCACTAAGGAAGATGAACCTGTTAGCAGTGAATCAGCTGAAATGGTTGAAGATGAAAAACCAGTTAGTGTCAAATTTGTTACTCGATTTCAGGAGTTGTATTGTTTAAATGCTTTATCCGTTTGTATATCAGAGGGATTTGAAAAAACACGATTGAAAAGTGTCAAGGAGCGCGATTGCGTTACTTCGATTACATGTCGACAAATTTTGAGCGTGTCGTCTTTGTGTGGCCACCTAATAATTTAGCTTATTTTCATACTAAATCTGAAGAGCGCGAAAGTGGCTCATGATACACAAACAGTTTATATAAAAATGTATTGTAAATATATTATTTCTATAGAAATCTATATAAATAAAAGTAAATCGACGAAATGTATGTAACGCATAACTTCATAATGATTGCACCAAATTAGATAATTATTTTTTGTTATTATCACGTCAAGGTTTGTATAAAAGATAATTTTCAAAAAATTGTATTGAAAGACAAGAAGCAATTTTTCTCTTTTTAAATCGCAATATACCTAGTAGATGGCGCCAATAATGGCCATCTATTGATGATTAACAAAAAATCGTTAATTAAAAAAATAAATGTCAGGTGTTGATTGATTGACATCATTCATATTCAATTACCTTTTCTTTTGTATTACAAAAGCAAAGCTTTGTTTCTGTACTTCGTGCTGTTCTTTCCTCTGAGGTTTCGTGTCTTTTCGTTTTCGTCGATGAGGATTATCGTAATAAGAAAACGGAAGATTGTCTCATTTTTTTCATAAAACCTAGTGTAAAATAATAATGAACAGGATTGATGCAGGTTTCAATTCTCCCTTTATTTTATTTTTTTTAAAAATGCCTCCTGTGTTTTGTGTTGCTTAATGGTAAATCTGAAAAATTTAATATAATTTCTGCAGGGTACATCAACTGGAGAAGCAATGGATGAGTCTATGGTGAATTTAGAAAATGAAGATGATGTTGATAATTTGCAGTTGGCATGGGAGATGCTTGGTAAGTGTCCATAATAAATTAGAATGTGGTCGACCATCGTATTTCAACGATAACAGATGCTTATTTTGCACGATTTTTTTCATTTCTTTTGGCACAAGAACAAATTAGTCTTAATAAAAAAAAATTAATAAATAATTTTATACCAATGTGCACTAGTGATTCATTATCGTACGCATATGTACGATAGTATTGAAATATCCAAAAAAATATTTTTTTTTGAACAAAATCAAAGTTCAGATGGTAAAGAAGCTTTATAACAACGACACACAGCGACACGGTGTCGATGTTACATATTTAGTCATTTTCATATGTGTATGAAAAATGTATTTTTATAATTTAATTGACTGATTAAATTTGGAATTAATTTTCGTAAAATTTTTGAATCGCACACATTTTCGCGCCATGTACTACGCGGCGCACGCGTGTGTATCATAAAATTCGAACGATTATGTGTCGGTAATAAGTTCATGATAATATCGATTTTATTAATAATTAATGCTTTTTTATAACATTTGAACATGTAAGATAATTTTTCGCAAGGTATGATACTCTTTAAAGCCTAGATTTATTTCACACCACACATAAAAAAAAAGTTAAAAAATTATCTCAAACAATAATTATTATGAAATGTACACTCTTGACTCTGACACATGCACACTGACACTCACACTACACTACTTACACACACTTTTAAATAAATAATTTTTTTATAGATTAACCGCTGTGACCGACTAATTTGTTTATATTTTTACCTTAAGTTAAATAAATCAATTGTACTATTATTATTTTGTTAAAGATCTGGCACGAAGCATTCTCCGACGCCGCGTGGAGACCGCTGGTAATGATGCTGCACGCGCTTTGCTTGCCGATGTGCACCTTGCTTTGGGTGAGGTAGCCCTAGAAAGTGAAACATATGACAAAGCAGTGATTGACATGGGTGAGTGGATCACACTTTAATACTACAAGTTTCTTCAAATGTTACCTCCTTACCAAGTTTGTTACAAATACTTTGTTTCAATTAAGTGACGTTACAATGGTTTATTTTTAAAAACACAATGACATATTTCGTTGAGGCTGAAGTCTTTTTATGGTATAGGGAGGCAAACGAGTTGGCGTTCCGCCTTATGAATGCAACCAATGCCGCCTATATACATCTGAAGCACCATAGGCATTAGAGATACGCCCTTGAGTTATGAGTAGGTGTGTTTTTTGAAGGTTTTAGTGTCGTATCGATTCTAAAATTCCACTGAAGGTAATTGATTCCACGTGGAAAAAGAAGTTTCGGGAAAAACGTACCATCGCACTGCATCACTAGGCGTTCAGTTGCACGTTTTTTGAATAACCGAAAGTCATTGGAGTTGTATAAGACATCTCACTATGCCCCTGGTTCCATCTAACCAGGGGTTAACGGAATTAAGTGTCTATGGTCGAAGGTCAGGCTAGGTGATGCACCTCGCGAAAGACCTATGTTTAGCAGTTGCCTGCCGTAATTGGATGATGGTGACTACTTGGTGCCAGTATAAATATTATGAAGATGAGGGTTGCTATAAATTGCCGTAGGATAGTGATGAGTTTTAGCATTAGTAATACGAAATGCTTGTCATAAATATCCAATAGGATAATCCACTACCTTCAATATGTCCAGCAGTGGATTTCCAAACATTGTGATGATACTCATAATTTTTTTATATATTATTAAAAAATATACAAATTTATGTACTTATACTAATATATACTCTCGAGACGCGCTCAATTTTATTTAATTACTACTATAATAGTACGTATATAATACGTTTTAGCTAAATGAAGATCCGACTGGAAAAATTTACTGGACCAGGCTAAACCCACCCGCGGCTGTAACGCCTTGATGACGATGACGATACTATATTTTGAAACAATATATACTTTGTTTTAAAACAAGTACTAGCCAAATTATAGTTTATCAAGAAATAACTTTTAAAATTAAGAGTTTTGATTTTAGGACAATTTACTTAACTCTGGACTTCTTCTTTATATTAACATGAAATATGGAATATAATATATAAATATACCTAATAATCTACCATTTTCCACAGTAAGCTGTTTAGAAATACAAAAGGACCTCTACAGTAGTGACGATCGGCGCATTGCCGAAACACATTATCAAATTGGTAAGTATTATAATAAAAAAGTAATTAAACAAATCTTTAAAAAAATCTGCCATAAACATATAAAGAAAGAAAGAAAAATCTAATATAACCTGATAGAATTATGAATTATTTTATATACATAATACATGTAGAAATTAATGTGCGGAGTTAAAAAACCAATTTAATTTACCCAAATTTTTACGAACCATAAGAGCTCTTTCATACTAAAATTTTCTGTCAGAGCACTCCATTTACTGCTGACCATTCTTATTATTTAACTAACTGATTTGTTTCTAAACAGGCCTTGCAAATTCTCTCGCATCCAACTTTGAGGATGCCGTCACCCATTTTAAGAATGCAGCAACAATTCTTGAAACGAGAATCAAATCACTAGAGAATGTTAATGCAGCTACAGAAGATGCCACTGTTAAGAAATACTCAGCGATGGACCCATTGTACTCAATCGAAGGAGAAATTAAGGAACTGAAGGAACTTCTCCCGGAAATTCAGGAGAAAATACAAGATATGGTAGACTATAAGGCAGAGGTAAGACCCTGCATTTGCATTGAAGAAACTAAAAATATGCTTCGGGACATGATGTTGAAGGAGAAAACCTTCCGCATTGTTGATGTTGAAATGTAAACTGAATTTAGGAACTTAGAACTCTAATGGGAGGATAATTTTATCTTTCCCTTAAGTTTAGTGTAAGATTACTCTTATGCCAGGTTTTCACTGCAAAAAAGTAATAAGCGATAGCTGAGCAGAATGAAGTCCAGTTAACTAAATTAATGTTAAGAAAGTGAAATAATAAGCTGGAATTTGGAAAAAAAATATTTATATATAATAATTTGTAGAAATTAATTTTTTAATTATTACTAAACTATTTGTATACATTCAGTCCTTTTTACTATACTCTTCATTGATCAAAGTACTGTTAGAAATATCCACATCTGCCTGCTGCGCTTACGTGAAAACCTGGCTTTAACATTCCTTATTATGATTTATGTTAGAGTAGACTTAAAAAATGAGTTCCTAAAAATGTGCCAAAATTTTGATTGATATTGATTGACATTAGAATCTCAATTCTCAGTATTAAATTGAAAGACTGTGCCTTAAAATTGATATAGCATTTAAAAATACTCGTAGATTGTAAGTTTTAGTGTTTTAAGTAAGCTTTTGCAAATCATAGTTTGTAAACATTTTACTACCACAAGGCCATTTTTGTATTGCGTTTTTAATACATTTTTACAAATAAAAGTGAACAAACCAAAGCCTGTGTATTATTTCACGAAACCCAATACAATAATGACCATGTGGGTGTATTTTGAAACAAAAAAATAGCAGAAAACAGCCAATGGTCTAAAATTTTGTACTTATACTAATATACTTGCCAAATTTTTATATTTTATAGCGAGACGCACTCAATTTGACCTAATTATCATATTATATACAGATAGTATATTTTGAAACTATGTTTAAAACAAATACAAGTGAAATCATAGTTCATCAAGAAATAACTTTTGAGTTTTTATTTCAGCATATTTTTACTTAATCCTGGACTTCCTCTTAACATTTTAAATTTAATGAATATCTTAGGTTCTAGAAATTTTGGTAATCTTTCCCCGTATTAATTGGTTGTTCTCAGTTTGACAAGCATTTTACACTTCTTGTATCATATTTATTACTTATATTTTATAATCGTTACTATTGTAGTAATATAGACCAATAAGGTATTCGATTTTTTTCCCTACAGGTAGTATTTTACAAATGGGAAATAATGTATTACAATCCTTTTCAAATTTTTTTAACATATATATATATATATATATATATATATATATATATATATATATATATATATATATATATATATATATATATATATATATATATATATATATATATATATATATGTGTATGGTCGGTAATGTATACGGTCTACTTAGTAAGCTCTTAACTAGCTCAGAAGGTTATGGAGATAGCTATGTTCTTAGTTTCTCTTGTTGATATGAACGAATTTTGCTGGAAAACCAAACACTTCAAAATTCTTTATTTCGACATAAGAAGTTACATTTCATTTATCTACCGTCAATCTGTTATTGATTAAGCTTTACCACCATTTCGTAATGAGGTTCCTCTGAATAGTGAAGAAATGGCGAAAGAAATTCCACAGGTATCCTCTTTTTCTCAATGTGAGTATATCTATATAAATAAATGAAAGTTATAGTCTATTTTTATGGTCACACAGTTTATTCTTTGTAGTTGTAGTGGAGACGGTATTAGAAAGTTCTGGTAAACATAGTATTCGAAAATCCCTTGGTTACATGGAGTGAAGATACTCATAGAGAGGCTGCCTGAAACTGAATGCGTATAACCGAAAATGGGTAGATGAGATGAGGTATTGCTTGCCTAGTCGGAGGCCTATGTATACGAATATATCGGCGTCGACGGTGGCTCAAATTTGAATGAATCTTCTCGACTGAATTTCGGCTTTTATACATAAAATCATGGAGGCGAACAGAGACAATAAATAATGACAATTGAATCTAAAAATAGATTTGCTTCAGCATAGCAACGATATCTTTTTTTTAATAAACAAATGAAATTACTGCAAAAAATTCTTAAAACATATATCAATATTCAAATTTCATATTTATGTGAGTTATAGATAATTCTAAATACTTTATTTTATATAAAATACAATTATTATTAGGTGCTGTAAAAAAGTTCTCGCTGTTTGTCTGTAGCTGCATTAGATGGCTCAAACAGTAAGTGTTAGTCGATTTTCATATATCCAAAATGTCATGAACCAAGCTGAGGCATATAGTAAACACACCAATCTGACACGTTAGTGATTTTATTGTGGCGTCATATACTTTTAGTTGTGTGAAAATGTCTGATTTTGTGACAAATAATCGTCATCTTATTTAATTTCAGACCATAAAACGCGTGCGGGAAACCCTTTGCCCAAGCAATGGTGAGGGTTCGTCGACGTCTAATGGCGACGGATCTAGTACATCACAGCCGAAACCGGCTGCCTCAGACATATCCCACCTTATAAAAAGAAAAAGGAAAGCCAGCGAGGGTGAGGAATCTGTCAGCAAGAGGATCAATACGTAGTGTTATTTTTATAATTTGAACTTTAAGCCTTATTTAAGAGGTTTTAAATTACGAGATTGGTGTATGACTAAGCAGTAATACAATGAAAATAGCAACATGGACCATACTTTAAATTTACAAACATGTAAATATGTGATATCTAATATCTGTAATTTCTGCTTATTTTCATTATAATCACAGCATGCGGCAGTTAGTATAGGTCTTCTCTAAGACGCGCCATCTACCTCATTCTAAGGCTTCGCACATGTTCGGAGTGAGCTTTACGCCAGGGATTGTCAAACTTTTTTTGATCATCGACCCCTATATAATTTTTCGAAAACATCATCGGCACCTCAGAAAAGTAATTTTCATTTAATTAAAATAAAACTATTAGGTACTGTGTTTGTACAATTATTTTATGGTTTTAAATATTTATTAAAGTCATTTTATATCACTTGTTACTTTGTGAAAAATATCTTAATGTTGAAATTTAAATACCTTAATATTTTTTAAATAATAAGTAAAATAACAACATATTTATTGTTCTTAATCAATACTATGGGTGTGTCTGGTAATTCTTGTTTCACGAATCTTAAAAGATAAGAATTTGTGTTAATTAAATGTTTGGACCTCACCGACCCCTAAATCATTTTTCGTTTATGTCGACCCCTGGGAAAACCGCTTTTATATATATCTACCACTTTGGGAATCCCTGCTTTACACTGATTAAAAATGCACATCCGCCTGATTCCTTTAATATATTGTATAATGATTTATAACTGCAGCTAAAATATATTGAAGATAGAAGTAAATGGAGCGGGATATACATTTAATTGTGTATGAAAATACAAGACACTCTTCAAATTCTAATGAAAATAAATTTTGATCTGATTACGAAATAATTCGAGAAAAATAACCATTTGAAAAAATATTTTAATCTGCTAATCTAACTGTTACATCTGGCTCATTCTTCTTTACGGATGTGAGGCTTGGACGCTTAAAGAAGACCTCGGAAAACGTATAGAAGCCTTCATGGGCATACAGACGAATGCTCGCTATTAGCTGGGCTCAAAGGGTGGCCAATGTCGAGGTTCTCCGACAAGTCAAGCAAAAACGTGATTTGCAGAAACTTTTGCAGAACGTCAAAGGTAGAAAAGTTGCTTATCTGGGTCATATCATGAGACATGACAGGTATAAGTTGTTGCAACTGATCATGATGAGAAATGTCGCGGGCAAAAACAAATAAGAAGGTGGAGAGTTGTGCTGAATTTGTTGCCAACCTTTACAAGTCAGAGAGGCAGTCTTAGAAGAAGAAGAATCTACTAATTTGTAATCAGAACCTCTGGTAAAAGTTAGGTACGATTGGCACTAAACCAAGCAGCCATTGAAGTTTTTAAGGAAACTATTAATACTATTAAGGGCAGTAGAAATATTATTTTTAGTTTTCAAACTTTCCATGAGTTCAAACGAGTGATTTTTATGATATGATATTTGTCTAGGGATATAGAAATTTATGTAGAAATTTCAAATAATATGTATATATTACTTTTAAATAAGATAGTACTGTTATGAACCCATATGTAAGATAATAATAATAGACGTTATTGATATTTATTTATGATTTGATTGACCACTGTTGCTATGGATATTGTTGGTCGAAGGCTATTTGGTTAGAAATTTGCGTGCTTTGGTTAGAGTTTGTGTGAAATGGAAAGAGAAAAATACTACCTTAAATATAATAGTATAGGGAATTAATTTGCTTGGTGAATTATACTTACGTGTCAAAAAAAGTACATTTTATTAATATTTATTTATGGCTGACTGACCACTGTTGCTATCGTCATTGTGGTAGAGGCCTATTTGGTTAGAGATTATGAAAGAGAAGAATGGAGATCGTGTGAGATGGAAAGGGAAAAATACTACCTTAAAAATAGTATAGGGAAATTATCTTGCTTTTCGTATTAGACTTGCGTTTCAAAGGAATTAAATGACTTGTTTTTTGTACACTTTGTAGTTGTGAGATTTGTTTTTTGTCGTGTCAATAAAGATAATTCCTTTGTTGCTGTAAGAGACAACTGAATTAGATGTGTGTGAGTGTGTGAGTCAGTTGAGAATCTTTTAATTTTAATAATATGTTACAAAGTAATGATTTGAGTAATTATCATATTTCGATTTGAAAAACTCTTGGATTAGACGTTTTGAAGGTGTTTTTAGTTTATACTTTGCGTAAGTTCTAGTACATATTAAGAAGGTAAATAATTTTTTTCCATGATAACGGTTGGCGTACAATAAATCCACCAACAGCCGAGCCACACTCGTGTACAATTCATGTTATATACAAATCTTACTACTATTGTTTTTATTTAATGTAGATGTTATTGGATTTACAGGCGACATTTTTATCATTGATTTTGACGGATAGTCAATTATATTTATAAACTTCTAGCAACAAATAGTAATAACTTATTTTTTTCCCTATTTGCCAAAAAATAAATATTGATGTTTCTTGAAAAACACTTCATTTACATAATTAATAATTATTTTATTCAGCAAAGATTAGCAATTGAAGTAAATAATTATTAAATCTATTAATTACAATTAATTAGTAACTTTTGGGACAGATTATTAATTTGAATGGAAACTAACTGTTGTTGAAACTTATGTTGTAAGTTAGTCTTATGTCTACATATATTTTTAAAACTGTGTATCAGTATAATTAGTATGATTTTCAAAAATAATTTTTACATTTATAAATTGTTTTATTTGTTCCGAAATGTTTTTGGCGAATTCACTCGCTGTGTGGTTCCTAGTATGAAATACCAGATTTCGTTACGCCACTTTTCTCTGTGGGAGTAATCAAGGCGACTATGGGAGCAAATATTAGTGAATAGTGGTTATCAGCGCCTAAATGAGCAAAGCAAACAAGTCTGCGATTCGTAATCTAGTGCGGGGATTACAACAACACCCCTAAAATTTTGAGGGAGTTTTAATCACCGTCCTTTGTTTCATTCAATTATTTGCCTATATTTATTTATTTTAATTATTCTCCCTGTACATGTTCTTGTACAAAGTGGACTGGATCTCAATTATTTATAATAATAAACTTAAACGCTCCCTTACTATAAGAAAATATAGACACTATTACTACTTAAAGATGCAAACATTTCATATAGTCGAACCGATATCATTATATTATATATAATAAAGGATTAATATATAATAAAGGACTAATATATAATAAAGGACTAATATATAATAAAGGACTAATATATAATAAAGGACTAATATATAATAAAGGACTAATATATAATAAAGGACTAATATATAATATAGGAGCAGCTGACAAGTTTGACTGGTCCGACAAGCAGTGTTCAAATAATTCATCATCAACAGCCTGCGGCAGTCCACTGCTGGACATAGGCCGGCCTCTCCCATGAAACGCCACCTAGCCCGATCTTCGGCTTCACGCATTTAGTTTCTGCTAGCCGCCCTGAACAGATCGTCGCACTATAACCACGACCGATACCTGTTCAGGAATAATGGGTCAGCTGACTGAGGGCCGTGGTTTAATAGTGTGCTTCATGAAGTGTTTGATCGTAGTCGCCACACTGGGCAAGTGGGTTGGTGACCGCGGAGCAAGACGCGTCGCACCCAACGGCGGTGCGCGTTACCGGCTTGAGTAACTTTAGTCTGGTATTTTGTGTGATGGTTATACCGCCATCGATCGGTCGTCATTGCCTCGTTAGTTGTGTAGCAAGATGCACCACGTGCAGGTGAGGTTGACAGTTGGAGCAGAAGGTTTAAGTATGTTCCCTTGTATCCCAAATACTACTATTATTACTGTAGGGCTATTATCATTGGACTATGGACTAAAGTGGGCTTCTAATCCTATTCTGCTAATTCCCATTTTCTGGAATTCAGCTCTAGGACAACGGTTTTCCTGATCTATATATATATATATATATATATATATATATATATATATATATATATATATATATATATATATATATATATATATATATATATATATATATATATATATATATATATATATATATATAATGATTTTGGGGCGTTATTGCTTTTGGATTGTTTATCATAAACATACATACATACATATCGTCGCCTGTCTTCCGTAAGGGTAGGCAAAGACCACAGATCTCCATCTGCTACGATCTCGGCATACTTCCCTTGCTACCTCCACACTCATTATTCTCTTCATGCAAGCCCGCCGGTTTATCATAAACATCTTAATTTTGGCCAGTTTAAACTAGACCGTGTTGTTCAAAAATGATAAAACCCTTTTATCATTTTTGAACAATACGGTCTAGTTTTATCTGTGGTATTTGTCTTTACACAAATGATTTGACATTGTCATTTTGTAAAATGTCAATAATTTAACTCATTATATCTGGGAATTTCATTTTTTCATTTTCAAATCATTATATCTGAATATCCAGTTGGAATAAAAATGGTGTCACACATCGGTTGGTGCGATTATGGAATAATAAAAATAGAGAAAGACCCCTTGGCCAGACTGTACAAATTACCTGATCTTAGAAATTTACCTACCTCGTACGGGCTTGGAGCTGTCGGTATGACTGGTGCTACTGCCTATTTTGGACTTTTAGAAATTTGCAAACCAAAAGCTGGAGAAACTGTAGTCGTTACTGGAGCCGCAGGAGCTGTAGGATCATTGGTAGGCCAAATAGCAAAGATCAAAGGATGCAAAGTGATCGGCTTCGCTGGTTCTGAAGTCAAAGTGAACTGGCTGAAAAATGAACTCGGATTCGATAAAGCATTTAATTACAAGACTGTGGACATTGGGAAAGCTTTAAAAGAAGCGGCTCCAAATGGAGTCGATTGTTACTTCGATAATGTTGGTGGAGAAATGAGTAGCACTATTATAAGGCAAATGAATGACTTTGGAAGGGTGTCAGTGTGCGGCAGTATAAGTTCTTATAACGAAAGTGCAATAGATATACCACTAGCTCCTATTTTGCAACCAATTGTAGTAATGAAACAATTAAAAATGGAAGGATTTCTCGTGCACCGATGGGCGGACAGAATGCCCGAAGCGTTAGAAAATTTGACGAAATGGGTTGAAAGCGGACAAATTAAGGTACAAGAGCACGTTACGGAAGGGTTTGAAAATATATTTGACGCGTTTGTGGGAATGCTTGCAGGAGAAAACATTGGTAAGGCTGTCATTAAAATATAAACGGGTAACACTTATGTATATAACTCATTGTTCATAATGTTAATGAGCTATTTTATTTGTTCACGTTCCTTAATAAAAAACAAATTATAAGAAATTTATTTCTTAACTAAAATTTCAACCCAATTTAATTCTTAGATGATAAAATAACTATCACCTAACCAAACCTAAAATTTCTGTTGCCTTCCTTAAATTTAACCTCACCTAAAATTTGGATGTCACCTTCCTTCCTATTGATACTTCCCGATATCTTCTATACATGCGTAACATTTCACTCCTGGATATTGATCTCTTCAAAATATTATCTATTGGCGAACGAATTGAGGACCGCAGATTGATTTTTATTCTTGGGTATACGGTGGTACCAATCTACTACTATTTGCTCCCATAGTCGCCTCGTATAAGAACAATATTCTACACTGGGAAACGCACAGAATGTATTGGTACTTATGATTTTTTTTTAAAGAATATAATTAAATTTACCACATTCGTGGAGGTCAAAACAAACAAACAGCTTAAAAGTATCACAACGGTGTCGGAAGCTTCAATACAGCACAAGATTTCTGAAAAAAAAATGTCATAATTGATTTGAAGCTCAATACTGTAAAAAAATCAATTATTTAAATCACAGTTTCAAAACGGCCCCTGGGGAGCTTTTCATTCAATTTAATATATTGTAATAACTTAATATTCTCAAAGGAATGTCTTTTTTATATATGTAAAACAGAGCAGGCAAACGAGTATGCGAATGATTTAATGGTGGGTGATCACTGCCGCCCTTAAACATCCGCAACGCCGGATGCGTCACAAATGCGTTACAGACCTCCTGTGGTAACACATACTCATCTCTTAAATACCAAAATGTTGTCATATTGAAAGTTCTCGATATGTAAAATATAGATATAGTAAAATTTTACTTACTAGATGTATCTACGTCATTGACATACAGTCTATATACTTTGCTCATGACGACGACATGCATATCATTTTCCAACGGTTTCCCATCTAACGTGACGACTTCCAATTTAATATTAGCAGCGAGCCCAAAGATCAAACAAACAAATGTCATGAATGAAGCGGATAGATTAGATGGATATGTTTGGACATACAGTTTGTCGGAATCGACAAACGTTTTCGTCCATAGATATTCTATACTAGTGTCGATGTAGTCGATCAAAGCACCTATAACAGGTACGCGTGATCTTGAATAAGTCAAGTGATTAGGGTCAGGGCAATCACCGCTATCCATATCTGTTGTGACAGCGGTAATAAATACAGTGATCTATTGACATTAATTTAGTTTAACGCTAGGAACAATATTAGTTATTGTTCCCAGATATAATGAGTTAAATTATTGACATTTTACAAAATGACAATGTCAAATCATTTGTGTAAAGACAAATACCACAGATAAAACTAGACCGTATTGTTCAAAAATGATAAAAGGGTTTTATCATTTTTGAACAACACGGTCTAGTTTAAACTGGCCAAAATTAAGATGTTTATGATAAACCGGCGGGCTTGCATGAAGAGAATAATGAGTGTGGAGGTAGCAAGTATATATCCCATCCCATTTTCTGGAATTCAGCTCTAGGACAACGGTTTTCCTGATCATATATATATATATATATATATATATATATATATATATATATATATATATATATATATATATATATATATATATATATATAATGATTTTGGGGCGTTATTGCTTTTGGATTGATTATCATAAACATACATACATACATATCGTCGCCTGTCTTCCGTAAGGGTAGGCAAAGACCACAGATCTCCATCTGCTACGATCTCGGCATACTTCCCTTGCTACCTCCACACTCATTATTCTCTTCATGCAAGCCCGCCGGTTTATCATAAACATCTTAATTTTGGCCAGTTTAAACTAGACCGTGTTGTTCAAAAATGATAAAACCCTTTTATCATTTTTGAACAATACGGTCTAGTTTTATCTGTGGTATTTGTCTTTACACAAATGATTTGACATTGTCATTTTGTAAAATGTCAATAATTTAACTCATTATATCTGGGAACAATAACTAATATTGTTCCTAGCGTTAAACTAAATTAATGTCAATAGATCACTGTATTTATTACCGCTGTCACAACAGATATGGATAGCGGTGATTGCCCTGACCCTAATCACTTGACTTATTCAAGATCACGCGTACCTGTTATAGGTGCTTTGATCGACTACATCGACACTAGTATAGAATATCTATGGACGAAAACGTTTGTCGATTCCGACAAACTGTATGTCCAAACATATCCATCTAATCTATCCGCTTCATTCATGACATTTGTTTGTTTGATCTTTGGGCTCGCTGCTAATATTAAATTGGAAGTCGTCACGTTAGATGGGAAACCGTTGGAAAATGATATGCATGTCGTCGTCATGAGCAAAGTATATAGACTGTATGTCAATGACGTAGATACATCTAGTAAGTAAAATTTTACTATATCTATATTTTACATATCGAGAACTTTCAATATGACAACATTTTGGTATTTAAGAGATGAGTATGTGTTACCACAGGAGGTCTGTAACGCATTTGTGACGCATCCGGCGTTGCGGATGTTTAAGGGCGGCAGTGATCACCCACCATTAAATCATTCGCATACTCGTTTGCCTGCTCTGTTTTACATATATAAAAAAGACATTCCTTTGAGAATATTAAGTTATTACAATATATTAAATTGAATGAAAGGATACAGTTGGGCTGGGCAGCGTTCAGGAAATTTCGTCAAGTTTTCTCGTCCCCCATACCACAAAGTCTGAAGACAAAGGTCTTCAACTAGTGCGTCATGCCCGTTCTCTCTTACGGTGCCGAAACGTGGACACTGACAGTCCGTGTCCTCGACAAGCTCAAAGTCGCTCATTGGGCTATGGAGAGAGCTATGCTCGGGGTTTCTCTGGTGGACAGAATTCAAAATGAATAAATTCGCCGGAGACCAGAGTCACCGACATAGCTCCTCAAGTTAGCAGACTGAAGTGGCAATAGGCTGGTCACGTTTGTCGGAGAACCGACAATCGTTGGAGTAGACGAGTGCTGGAGTGGAGACCGCGATTCGGCAAACGTAGTGTAGGCCCTCCTGCTAGATGGACCGACGATCTGCGCAAGGCGGCTGGCAGAGAGTTGATGCGTGTAGCCGAAGATTGGGCTAGGTGTCGCGCCTTGGGTGAGGCCTATATCCAGCAGTGGACTGCCGCGGGCTGATATTGATATTGAAATTGAATGTACAGACAATTCACCCTGATGAACGCCCGTTCCCACGCGAAATCCTTCGGTCACCGCTTGGCTCCGTCCTCGGTCAGCGACAGACCCAACGTAGGTTCAGCCATATCTCGACGACGCGAAGTCGTTAAAAGACGCCCAAAAACCGCTGGGAACAGCGGCATCTAAGATTTGGGGACCTTTGAGTTGCTGCGCGAGCAGTGTGGTCTATCCCCGGGGCTGGATCCCACACCCCTGTGGGTGTCATATATTATTGAGTATTGCACAATTTTGGATGAAGCTCTTGTTCTTAGTTCACATACCTACTTACTACTACTACTGTGCATTTGCCCAATAGATGTTTCTAGAATTGTCTACGTATTATTGTAGTGGAATTAAGCTAGGAAATCATTACTGTTTTCATAGCCCATATATGTCTCACAGTTGGAAATGGACAATAACCCACCACGCTTGTCCATGATTTACGCAGCACCCAGACTCGGGATAAATATCTACCTGTAGGCCATATATATATTTATCCCTAGGCGGCGATAGAACACGTGACTATTGGCTCCGAAGGCGGTACCTTCACCATTGAGCTAAATAGGTTGTCGGTTTTATACATATCTTTCCAAAAGTCTTACATTTTTCGCTGATTATATTAATATTTTTAATACCAAAGACTTTAATCATTGCATATCGCCCTTACATCTAAAATCTTTATTATAGGTAGGTATATATTATAGGTATTACTTTTAAATGTGTACGTGAGTAGCGAATAGAGTCCAAGGTAATAAAGTCGTCCTTTTTTATTTGCCATTGATTTAAAATGATTGAGCTCTCGTATTTTCGGTTTAAATATTTCGGCACATAGACTTTACTATAGCATATTTTAGAATTTAAATCATAGGTTCACAAACTTTCATTGTCTACCCCAGTTATAAAAAAAATATTTACGCCATAATAATAAGATAAACATTTTAGACGGCTAGATAAAATGATTTTTCATGACATAAGAGGTATTTCATAACGCCCCTCATTTACCTTTGGACTCGCTAGCGCCCCCGTGAAAAGCTCCCCAGGGGCCGTTTTGAAACTGTGATTTAAATAATTGATTTTTTTACAGTATTGAGCTTCAAATCAATTATGACATTTTTTTTCAGAAATCTTGTGCTGTATTGAAGCTTCCGACACCGTTGTGATACTTTTAAGCTGTTTGTTTGTTTTGACCTCCACGAATGTGGTAAATTTAATTATATTCTTTAAAAAAAAATCATAAGTACCAATACATTCTGTGCGTTTCCCAGTGTAGAATATTGTTCTTATACGAGGCGACTATGGGAGCAAATAGTAGTAGATTGGTACCACCGTATACCCAAGAATAAAAATCAATCTGCGGTCCTCAATTCGCTCGTCAATAGATAATATTTTGAAGAGATCAATATCCAGGAGTGAAATGTTACGCATGTATAGAAGATATCGGGAAGTATCAATAGGAAGGAAGGTGACATCCAAATTTTAGGTGAGGTTAAATTTAAGGAAGGCAACAGAAATTTTAGGTTTGGTTAGGTGATAGTTATTTTATCATCTAAGAATTAAATTGGGTTGAAATTTTAGTTAAGAAATAAATTTCTTATAATTTGTTTTTTATTAAGGAACGTGAACAAATAAAATAGCTCATTAACATTATGAACAATGAGTTATATACATAAGTGTTACCCGTTTATATTTTAATGACAGCCTTACCAATGTTTTCTCCTGCAAGCATTCCCACAAACGCGTCAAATATATTTTCAAACCCTTCCGTAACGTGCTCTTGTACCTTAATTTGTCCGCTTTCAACCCATTTCGTCAAATTTTCTAACGCTTCGGGCATTCTGTCCGCCCATCGGTGCACGAGAAATCCTTCCATTTTTAATTGTTTCATTACTACAATTGGTTGCAAAATGGGAGCTAGTGGTATATCTATTGCACTTTCGTTATAAGAACTTATACTGCCGCACACTGACACCCTTCCAAAGTCATTCATTTGCCTTATAATAGTGCTACTCATTTCTCCACCAACATTATCGAAGTAACAATCGACTCCATTTGGAGCCGCTTCTTTTAAAGCTTTCCCAATGTCCACAGTCTTGTAATTAAATGCTTTATCGAATCCGAGTTCATTTTTCAGCCAGTTCACTTTGACTTCAGAACCAGCGAAGCCGATCACTTTGCATCCTTTGATCTTTGCTATTTGGCCTACCAATGATCCTACAGCTCCTGCGGCTCCAGTAACGACTACAGTTTCTCCAGCTTTTGGTTTGCAAATTTCTAAAAGTCCAAAATAGGCAGTAGCACCAGTCATACCGACAGCTCCAAGCCCGTACGAGGTAGGTAAATTTCTAAGATCAGGTAATTTGTACAGTCTGGCCAAGGGGTCTTTCTCTATTTTTATTATTCCATAATCGCACCAACCGATGTGTGACACCATTTTTATTCCAACTGGATATTCAGGATGTTTACTCTCTATAATTTCTCCAATTTGGTAAGAGAACTGGTCGAAGGGTGGCTTACGAAATGGGTTATAGGCGCGGATATATGGATCAACGCTAACCCATTCAGTCTTGACCATTACTTCCCCATCTTTTAACGGTGGAAGCTCATATTCAACTATTTCAAAATCACTTCGTTTCGGGATTCCTTGGAAGATTTTCTTCACAACATATTTGCGGGCCTTTACCATTTTAAAATTTGCCGCGGTACACGAGAAAGATTTGTTTAATTGGCTGTTGAAAAAAAAAATTTTCCATTAATATCACAATATTAATTAACTTATGCCATAAATGAAGGGTGTCTACGAAGAACTTTACATATATTTGGCTTAATTATAAAAATTCGTAAATCCATATGAGAAAGTTTTACAAGAACAACAAAATTTTGATTTTTTTTCATACTTCGAGAATTTTTTATAAAACTATTCTTACTCTAGATATAAAAAGCGCTATTTCATGACGTAAAAACAAACTATATTAACACTTATAGATTATCAAATAACATCAAAATGGAAAGAATGTTTTTATTTGGACTAACGAATTCTGAAAATTAGTCCAACAAAATATGTATATAGTTTAGAACTATACGGATGTACTCATAATTCTAATGTATCTAATTCTCTAAATTTTTATTTACAATTCAAAGAAATGATTAAAAGAAATTTTTTAAGTGTCCGCGTAAACATAAGTAGGTAGAATATAATAAGTAGAGTAAGTATTATACATATAGTAAATAAAGTACAAATACAAAACGCACATAAAATGTCAAAAAGTTCAATAGCATGTCGCTAATATATCCGGTATTTTTCTATCAACTGGATTTTAAACCATAATACTATTTATAATAGAGGAAATTATTGCATGCATAGCTTTAACAATGGTACGTCTTCGGACAAAATATCACATTTTGTGTATTTCCCGATTCGTGAAAAGTATATTTGCCAAACATATTTACCTTATTAGAGGTATTACACGGACGCTGTTTTTAAACATCACCGCATCTGTGAATTATATAATACGGTTTCTGTTCAAATATGAATATTTTTAATAATTCTCAGTTATTGATTTAATTATAGTGTACACGTTACTTGTAAATGAACGTCAAAAGATACCGGTCTAAAATGACAAGTCATGATTAATTTTGAATGTGCCTCAGTTTCTTCCACGATACATCTATTGTATTCATCATATCATGGTATATTTTCATGTTATGTTTGAAGTGTTCTGGGTGAAAACAATTTATTTTGCGACTTTAGGTGTAATACATTCAGATATACATCTGATAGCTTTTTTTAGACCAGATAATACGTGAATCTATGAATTGTCTTATCTAATTAATATCACCAGTTAAGATAATATAATGTGTAGTTTATCGATTGTGGTGTTACTTATACACCCATCACTAATAAAGATAAGTGTGTAAAAATGCGATGTAGTGATTAGATATGTGTAGGCGTATTTAAAGTTATCTGCTGATAAAAATACGTGCGTAAAGTTTAAAACATTTTATTTCGTTATATTTAAAAAAGAAAGAAAAATACTGCTATTGACGTTACTGTAATTATTTATTGAAAATCTTGGGGAATAACAAGCATTTAAATAAAAAAATCTAATGTTGAAAAAATTTCAACTGCAAAATGATAATCAGAAGTAAACCCATATATATATAATATAATATATATATATACTATACTATACAGACAAAGAAACAAATGCTGATTGCATTTTTTTTTGTGATGAAATGACAGTGAAATAATAGGTACGATAACGTCGATTTTTATATAAATATATCTTATATACTTCCTATATGGCGATAATATCACAATTTGAGCTCCTGGAAAAATGTATCAAATTATTGGGTTGCACTTTTCTTAAATTATTTATTACTTCCACTATCGAACGAGTTATTTTTTACGTAGTTACTTAATGTATTTCAAAATAATTATTAAAACAAAATTCTTGTACGAAAATTTAATAATAATGATTTAAATGAAAACAAGAATCATTTAATCGAAATCAAATTTCGTAATTAGTTTTTTGAAGAAAATTATTTCTTTTTGAAGTTTGATGAAAATATAATAATCCCTATTTTTTTTCAAATAGTTTTTATGATGATGCAAGACAAGTATAATTTCTGTAATATCTGAAAAAAATATTTACGCAGCTTACTACCACCCGATTTCTGAAGGAAAGAACATTAACTTATCACGCTTTTTCAACCTGGATAACATAGTTAAATCTCTATATTATAGTGTGTGACTTCCTAGTAATATACCTTGTTATATATATAAATATAATTGGACATTTCCCGCCAAGTTATATCAGTGACGTTGAGTATTCTTTTCATTTTTCTAATCTCATGTTATTATCAGTTATATTCTTTAATTCTCGTGGTTTTTTACTTTATATAGTTTAATTAAGGCGTCTATGTGAAGTAAAATAAAATAAATACGCGTATCTTGTCTTTTTAACTCGTCTGCACAATTCCATCTCATCGTGACAAGCTGAATTTTCAATTAAAGATATTTGATTATATTTAACTTGACACTGGCATAATAGTTGTAGCTAATAGCCATTAAAGAAGAAAAAGCAATATATAATTCAATTGTATGGCTCACCTCCCAGAGCAATTATTCCGAATGACGTGTTAATTGAAACTAAATTTTTTCACAGCTTAAATTCAATAATGTGAGTTGTTTAGATAATATCAAGGCGTCATTACTTGTGACATGAACGATAGCGAATGAACACACGTACCTAAAACTCTTGATACGAGTTATAAATGACAGGTCGAGTTGTGTGTAATATGTATGTTTGCATGTACGGCAATAATAACGTTGTATACTACAGATAACATAACCAATTTCGGGATTATAACAATTTAATCGATTAGTATTGATGTATTGAAATTGTAAATCTATAGCAGACTTGTTTTGATTGGTGTCGATTTTTTGTTTTACGTTCTATTATATTTTATAAATAAAAACAATATACTTAATACTATAGGTTAGTGTTTGTGACTTGCATCTTATCGAATAAAATGTTTCTAGTCATGTTTTACCATTGATAAAAGTTACGCATTATGTCTACTAATATAATAACAATTCGATAACGAGTATTTGTAGGAAGAAGTTACCGCCATTCGACATATAATGTGTCACTCGTTGTCCGCTCTAAGGATAAACTTGTACGAACAAAACCGGTTGAAGTGATCATCATCTATTGTTGAAAAACTAAATGGCGCAGTGACATAAGTTTGTTTTTTGAACCAGGGGTTTTGGGTTCGATTTCCGCTTTAAGATAAATATTTGTATGGCCATCAGATATTTATTCTGAGGTATTATATAACTTATATAGTGTTTGTCCTTGTCTTTGTGAATGACACATGATTCAGGGACACCTAGTGTATCCTATTAAAAAAAAAAAACACTAACCTACCGTCTTTGCTTAGTCACGCTATTGTGAATCGCAGGTAAGCATTTATTTAGTCTAAAGTTATATATCGTTCTTCTTCGCAAAAGTGCTTCCGACCTTAAGGCTGAGAAGATACACAAAAAAGACGAGATTTTAATTTTTTTAATTTATACATATAAACTTTGTAATTAGTTAATTTATATATTATGTATTTGTTTTTATTTATAGATCACATATGTTGTACACGGTGTCACTGGATGTTTTATCCAGACTCGGCATAAATGCTTGTAGGCCATATGTACATATTATATATTGATTCGAAGATGTTAATGCTGGTAGCCTATTGGCTTTAACAGCTTTATCGTATTCAGGGCCCGCGGGCTTTCAGCCCGCGGGCTAGTAAAATATAATTGGGAATCTGCGCAAATCGCAGACTCCATCGGCCTGATGCCGTGTCGGAGGTACACATATGTGTGTGTGCTGATTTTAAACTCGTCATGATTCTACGTTAAACATGTAGGGGAGGTTGAACTTTAGTAACTATAGTCCCTATTAGTCCCATAGACCCTAAGGTCTAGGGGGTGAAAACCGACCGGGTACGTGAGAGAATCTCGTGTAAGCGGCCGGTGTAGAAGTGTTCCCTACTCTACGTGCTCGGCTAGGGCCGGGGTGCGTTTGAGTGTTGGTGTCGTGAGTGGATCCGAACGACGCTGTTTCGTCGTCCGGATCGTGTAACACGTTACGCGGGCGTCGTCTTTTCGGGCGCGCGTTTAAATCGGGTGAATAATTTACCGATTGTACCACCAGTGGATTCGGATGGGATTCGGATCTCTCAAAATGTTTCTTAGAGAGTGTTTTAAAGTGTTGTTTGACGCTCGGCAAGTTAAGGTCGCAGTGGAGGTCAATATTGCGCTGGAACCACTGAGCACCGGTGGCTCGACGAATGAAGCGATTTTGTATCACTTGAAGTTTATTTATTTTTCTTTTATGTACGTGCGCGAAGGCGACACTTGCGTAGGAAATGATTGGCCGGACGCATGTTTTGTAAAGAAGCAGCTTGTGTCTGAGGGACAGTTTGCTGCGGGCGTTAATTAAAGGGTGAATTATATATTTAACCCGCAATTGTTGCCTACGAGAGCGGTAACTTTGCCATTAAGCCATTTAAATAATCTCTATATCTTTATATGTTTCTTATTCCATCTGTACAAAACCACGCCACAAGTTGGGTCACTTGAACAGACTAAATTAATTCATAATAACAAAATTATTGTCATAATATTATCATCCATATTATTATATTTCTGTTTTTGTAAGGTTCTTCACTTCTTATATTAATTTTATTACATACAGAAATCGCCTATGAGTGAATACTTCTTTCTACCATGGCTTGGCGCTGCACTGCGAGGCTTGCTTCTACGGCAGGCTCCAACGACTGCCGCAGTAATCTACACAATGACGATAGCAACTAACAACCTGAATCCATTGTTTTTGTTGATTTCCACTTTATTCTTCTGTGAGTCTTATTTATTTTAACGATGACTTTAGTGCCCTCTTACCTATATAATAGTGTATGAATCGACAATTGTTAGACTAGATTAAAATGGAGACCGTGTCTTGGAAAATATAGTGTAGGACGCTCTCCAGTCAGGCGAAGCCACGATCTGCTTAGTGAGGCTGGCGGAATTGGACGCCTAAAGTCGAAGATAAGGCTAAAGTCGCATCTTGGGGGGAAGCATTAAATATTTAGCTAAGATTTTACTGTAGTAAACTTTTTTGTGATATGCTGTAACCTATATATATGTGGAACACTGTTCACTGTTTTGTATGTAGTATAAATAGGGCAGATTTTTTAGCGAAGTACTAATTGACGACAGAGTTTTGCTACTGAATTTAATTTGGTAAGTTCTGAGGGTTGGAGGTTAAACCTATTCCCTTCTTTTAACTATCCGGCATCCCTTTTTACCTCCCCGTCCTCATCCTTAAATCTTTCTTAAATATTTACTGATCATATAATTGTTTGACGACCGATTGGCTCAGTGGCGGGGCCCTCCGCCCGCGGAGTCAATAGTCGCGGGTTCGATTCCCGCATCGGAATAAATATTTATATGGATTTATAAATGTTTATTCCAAGTCTGGTAACCCTCCCAATCCGCATTTCCTTTCCTGCCCCTTCCTTTCTTCTCTATCCTTTCCCTTCTTCTCCACCAATCCACGGTCTGTCGTGCCAATGGATGCGTGGCTAGGGGCAAACCTAGTCGCAAGCGTGCCCATCGTCCCGGGGTCGGGCTCCCCCGGGGACTATGGTGCTTTACCTCAGCATGCAGGGCTCTGCTGGGGCTGACTTCCATCCTCCCTTGCGGCTCGTGGGATTCACTAAGACGAATTTAATATACCTAATTTGTAGAAAAATGACGGCGACGTGGTTCGCCACCCGTCACGTCCTGATTCTCACGAGGGCGAAACGCGACCAATGACGAGCCGTTTCGCTGCGATGAATGGCAGCGGATTGCAACCCCTGCGGGGGATAGGCGTGAATATATATATACAATCAGCGCCATCTGTAGACATAGTTAACGCTAGTGGCTTTGCAGAAATGTTGTCGCTCTTTGAGAAATGTGTAGGCTTGTTTTTTGAAGGTTCCAACGTTGTATCCGAATTCGTATACACGCAAATGTTGTCATTTCTTTTTAACACAGTTATGGAACTTCGTCTGTGGCTGGAGATAGCTAGATGGGTGTACTTCCGGTGGCAGCGTCGTGAGCAACTTCAGGACGCAGAAGTAGACTGGAAGGTTCAGACTTTATGGAACAATGAGGATACTTGTAGCGTTGAAGTGCGGAACTACCTTTATTAACGAGTAAATTGGCGTACAATACGTTCGTCAGACGAAAATAAACATAGACTTTTTATTGTGCACTTCTGATACTACACAGAACTAGGAAAAAATACATTCTATCGTAAGTTCCTAGGATGACATCTTTCAAACTCCTAATCAATTTAGAGCAATTTTGTTTTTATAGAGACAAATCTTGTTTTTATAGTAACAATTTTTATATGTTTATTTACATATATTACATATATTTCATTAATTACTACTAATTATAATTATATTAGTCATAATTTTTCGATTGGTGGTCCAACATGCGAATGAATTTGATACATTGCTTTTTTATTTTATAATAAACATTACTTTCATAGCCTCGACTGTATCTTTCACATCTTTCTCACCATCGTTAGTGACTTGATTGTAATGGACAATCAAGCCACTAACGGTGGTGAGGATGATACTTTTTAAGGACGAATAGTCCGATAGTGGGACTGTGCGTTAGTAAGAGGTTGAATAGTTTCTTAGAACACTCGACATAGTTTTTTTCCTAGACTTATTCCCTTAGAAATGGAGAGACCCGAAGCCCAACAGTGAGATGAGAGGGCTGTAAAAAAATATAATAGGAAAATAAGCCTATCGGAAATTTTGTGGTCACCGATCATAACAGGTCGTTTTTCTTTGGTCTTTCGGATGTGGTGAAATGGAATGACTTGGTACTTGAGAGCTTAAGCCAAGAAATAAGAGCATTACATATTTCATATGTAGCCTCACTTTATATAGTAGACGTTCGCAAACTTTTGATGTGAAAACTAATTGTGACATTTTTTAAAATGAAAAATCTACATTTATATTTTCCGATAACTCATGTACCTTATTCCATTATGCCTCTTTTATATAAATAATAGTAGTATTTAATGTATGTTATCTACAAACATGTTGTGTTAACATATTGAGTAGCTTACACAGATTTATTTAGTTTAGTAAATTCCGTTTAGATTCTGACTAAAGACTTGCCAATATTCTCGCCACTAAGCATTTCTACAAATGCGTGAAATACATTTTCAAAACCTTCCGTAATATGCTCTTTTACTTTCAATTTTCCACTTTCAATCCATTTTATAATATTGGAAAATGCTTCGTGACTTCTGTCCGCCCATCGGTATGCGAGAAATCCTTCCATCTTTAACTGTTTCAATACTATACTCAATTGAATTGTAGTTGCCGTGGATATATTCAACGGGCTCTCGCTGTATGTACTGATACTTCCGCAAACCGCCACCCTTCCAAACTCATTCATTTGTTTTATGATGGCGCTGCTTATTTCCCCACCAACATTATCGAAATAACAATCGAGTCCATTTGGAGCCGCTTCCTTTAACACCTTGGTAATATCGACTCTTTTGTAATTATATGCCTTATCAATTCCGATACTTTGTTCTAACCATTTTACTTTGTCGTTCGAACCAGTGAAACCTATCACTCTGCATCCTTTGATCTTTCCTATTTGACCTGCCAATGAACCTACTGCTCCTGCTGCCCCAGTAATCACTATGGTCTCTCCAGGCTTTGGCTTGCAAATTTCCAGTAACCCAAAGTAAGCAGTCACGCCAAACATGCCAACGGCGCCAAGACCATATGAGATAGGTAAGTTTTTCAAATCTGGCAACTTAAACGGTTTAGTCATGGAGTCATCGCATATTTTGATTATGCCATAATCGCACCAGCCAATAAACGATACCATTCTTTCCCCAACCGGAAATTCAGGATGTTTGCTTTCTATTATTTTACCAATTTGGTAACCAAATTGATCATAAGGTGTTTCATACAATAAGTTGTGGGCACGCATGTATGGATCAATACTAATCCATTCGGTTTTAACCATTACTTCTCCATTGTTTAACGGCGGCAGTTCATATTCCACTATTTCAAAATCATCCCACTTTGGCATGCCTTCGAATTTCTTCTTTACGACATATTTTCTTGCTTTCACCATACTATATACTATATACTTTGTATTGATACTGCTTATGATGATGTTTATTCTGAAAATTAAAATGTTAACATAATAATAAATCAATCAGTTTACTGCCGTCCTGGGTGACATTGGAAAGACTTAAAGAAGAGAAGACGAAAAGAAAAGAAGATTTCATAACTGTTCAGGATCGTAAAATAAAAAAATGTTAAACGCTATAAAGGCAGTAATAACTTAAGTTGTGAGAATTACACATACATATATTAGTATTCGATTCTGCCATTGGAATATAGATATGACCTATATTTTTATGGCACAATCACTATAAACTCAGATGAAGTGATTCATAAGAACTCTAGTAACACTCTTTGTGTAGTCTTTTGAAAAAATGTGAAAATAAAAACTTTTACTCTTTATTTTCACGTTTTTACTAAATCAAATGGACTGATTTTATCTAAGTATCATCGCATCGTCATAGCAAAATAAAATACAGTGGAAGATTGAATGTTCTTTTTAGATGATCTACTTTATTTATTTAATTTAATACTTTATTGTACACAAAACAGGAAATACAAGAATTAAAAGGAAAGAAGATGTACAAGGGCGAGCTTAACTCAAAATTGAGTTTTCTTCCACCAACTTTATAAGGTTTTATTATACCATAGGAACAGAATGTTAAAAAATCAAATGATAAATTTATTTAAAAATGAAAACAGGTCAAGGAGTATCTCAGGTCAGGGAGTATCTTTGCCTAGCCGCGTGTGCAGTAGTTATGGTATTGGTACACGGGTACACGACCCGGCCTCCCGAGCTACTACTGTATCACTCCTTATCTTTCGTTGCGGTAGTATCATATCCCTATCATCCTGTCTAAATCCATCTTCCCTTTCCCTTGCCCTGCCCTTTCTTCTCTATCCTTTTCCCTTCCTCTCCGCCAATCTACGGTCTGCCGCGTCAATGGATACGGGCGAACTTAGTTGCAAGCATGCCAACCATCTCGGGATCGGGCACCGCCGGGTATTATAGTGCCTTACCTCTGCATGCGGGGCCCTGCTGGTGCTGACCTCCATTCTCCCTTGCGGGTCGTGGGATTCACTATGACGAATTATAATAAACCATAAATAAATTTATTAAAAATGACGGCGACGTGGTTCGCAACCCGTCACATCCTGATTCCCACGAGGGCGAGAAGCGACTAACGGAGAGCCGTTTCGCTACGATAAAAGTGGGAGGAAGGATGGAAGAAAAGATGGATGAGTATGGAGGAAGTAAGGCAAGGGTGCCGGGATCGTAGCAGATGAAGTGTGGCTGAATCTGTGGTCTCTGCCTACACCTACGACAAACAGGCGTGACAATATGTATGTATATATGTCAAAATGATTTTTTAAAATTATTCCTTTAATTTTTTTATTATATAATTAAAACAGATTTAAGCTACACTGAAGGCAAATATTAGGTAAAAGGTTACTAGGAAATAAATATAATTAATATTTATATTTAAATCTTTAGTATCTGATGAATTGTTCATAATAATAGTATTAATAAAATCAACAAACGGAATATCGATTACTCACCTTATATTAAGTAATATCGGTTATAATCAATCCGAAGAACGACACTCACAATTCATCTCCAGTTCACCATTGAACAATTAATGTAACATGTTTCGGGTTTTTAATACATTTCAATCTTTCAGATAAGGAAGATATGTTGACAGGGCTGCCAATAGCTAGCTTGTGAGGTAATAAAAATCGACTATGTATGACATTATATGTAATTTATTCAGAAAGACCTGCAGTAGTTACTATTTTCGACATTTCTTTTATGAAAGCGATAAGCAAACGAGCAAACGGGTCACCAGTTACTCATGTCACCCATCACCAATCTAACACACTACCAATCACCGCTGCCCATGAATATCTGCATTACTATGAGAAATAAAGATGAGTCGTCTATCTTCGGCTAAGAATGTAATGGGAGAGGAAAAGGCAGTATTAGGATTGAGAAGAAAATAAAGAAACGGGAAACTGGGCTTTCGAATTAACGTACAAAAAGGTATTCCGTCTGGTTGTGGTACTTTCCCGGTGGAACCTTACTACCATGGTTCTATCACTATTATTTTTAATTAAGTCATCGATCAAAAAATTTATTTGTGAAATGTGGAAATTAAAAACAATATCAACATGAGGTGAGTTTTAATAGTACGTACTTTAGGTTTTACGAGTATATAAAAAGAAAAAAAAATACGCCACTTAGTTTCAGTGATTGCTTACTAGCAGCCCTAAGTTCGTAAAACATCCTTGACCAACTGTAATATATATGCTATCGTTCATAATTATATTATAAAATAATAATATTTACTGTGACATGAAAACTTGTGGTTTATTTAGGAATGGCTATTTTTATTCATTTATTATACATAATTTACTGACTAATAAAAGATGATAAATCTGAAAAGTGACATGGATCAGGCAAAGCTCACAAACCACTCTCCCGACTTATTTTATCTTCCTAAATATTCAGTACATAGATAATTTACATTTATTATCAATATTTATTACGTTCTTTTTTTCAACTTTTAATTCATACCACCTAACCGAAAAAAAAACAAACTAACTTCAACCTAAATAATAAAACTAAAATAAAAACTTTATATGCACAGAGATACACGATAGTCCCGTTACTCCTGTTATACCTAAATATGTTACTACAATTTATATGTATGTAATTAGTATATACGATTTAGTCTTTAGTATGAATAGGAGAGCATTCTAGTCCTCTAGTAAATAAAAAAAAAACATTTTCTACACCTTTATAGTTTGACCAAAGCCTTTCCAATATTTTCGCCCTTAAGCATTCCTACGAATGCGTCAAATATATTTTCAAAACCTTCTGTTATATGCTCTTTCACTTTTATTTGTCCATTTTGAATCCATTTTATCATATCGGAGAATGCTTCGGATCGTCTGTTTGCGTATCGGTGAACACTAAATCCTTCCATTTTTAATTGTTTCGATATTATGTTTAGTTGTACTACAGTAGCTTTAGGCATATTCTCTGGGTCAGCGTTGTATGTACTAATACTACCGCAAACTGCGACGCGTCCATATTCATTCATTTGTCTTATGATTGTACTGCTAATTTCGCCACCAACATTATCAAAGAAACAATCAACACCTTTCGGAGCCGCTTCTTTTAAGACTTTTGCAACATCTTCAGTCTTATAATTAAAAACTTTATTAAATCCTAGATCTTTCTCTAAAAATTTCACTTTATTATCTGAACCTGTAAATCCAATTACTCTGCATCCTTTAATTTTAGCAATCTGTCCTACTAATGACCCAACAGCTCCTGCAGCGCTAGTAATGACTACTGTTTCACCAGATTTTGGTTTACAAATTTCTAAAAAACCAAAATAAGCAGTCATTCCAGTCATGCCTACAGGTCCAAGGCCGTATGAAGTAGGTAAGTTTTTCAGATCTGGTAATTTGTATAATTTGGGATGTTTATCAACGTTGATTATGCCGTAATCGCACCAACCGAGTTCGGAAAACGTTTTGACTCCAACTGGGTATTCGGGATGTTTACTCTCTATGATTTCTCCAATCTGATACGAGTACTGGTCGAAAGGTGGCTCACCAAAGTGGTTAAACGCACGTATGTATGGGTCAACGCTGACCCATTCCGTCTTGATCATGATTTCTCTATCTTTTAGTGGTGGTAACTCATATTCAACTATTTCATAATCATCCCGTTTGGGTATGCCTTCGAATTTTCTCTTCACGACATATTTTCTTGCTTTTACCATATCTTATTAGTGTTAATCAGGTGAAGGTGATACTGCAAATCAAAATGATAACAACATTATTAAAGAATCAATTGACCGTGTACATAACTTTCAGGGTTCTATAGGGTTTTACGATTAATGAGCTTGCATGAGGAGAATAATGAGTGTGGAAGAAACAAGGGAAGTATGCCGAGATCATAGCAGATCGAGATTTGTGGTCTCTGCCTACCGCGATGGGAGACAGGCGTGACGATATGTATGTAAATACGTGTATCTTGTCTTTTTAAGTCGACTGCAAAGTCTCTATTTCAATTTAATTCAAAAAACAAGTCCCTATTTCATGCTATAACTTGAGAACGATTATTGATATTGAAAAGATTATTCATAGTTAATATTTGCCTCATATATACTCTATTTTATAAATATGTATGTGTATATAATATGTAATGTAAAAATGTTTTTATAAAAAATTTTCAAACTTTAAAAGAATGTTAGTTTTGTTGTGCCTGTGAAATTTACTCATATGGACTTATGAATTCTGATAATTAGACCGACGACATAATGTTAACATTTTTTGGAAAAACCACTCAGCGAACCCTGGAAAATGACTATTAAATCATGACACTCCGTAAGATGATACAGCAATAATGACTTAGTTTGACTCATTACTATATTTTAAGGAACTAAGCATCCAAATTCGTACTCTATAACTTTTAAATATATATCTATGACTATTGAATTAATACATATATCATGGGGAGTGCTACGCGTGATTGTTTGGAATAATTCCCGCCGCCAAATTCCATAATCGCACAACCCGCCGTAAAAAAAAGTTTTATCCCCATCATTTGGATGAGTGGTGATCTACTACGGTGCGCTTCTTTCGAAATTTCTTTCCACGCATCACCACATTGTGGAACCAGCTACCTTCGACTGTCTTTCCGAACCGATACGAGATTGGCACTTTCAAAAAACAAGCCTACACATACCTAAAAGGCCGGCAACGCTTTCGTGACTCCTGTGGCGTCGCGGTTGTCTATGGGCGGCGTTGATTGCTTTCCATCAGATATAACCAATAGAAAATTTTGTACAACATTGAAACTGACTGTTTTTGATTGATCACATACAATTTTTTCAAAAATCTTAAAAGTTGTTTGGGCTCTGGTGGTAAGTTTTCAATTTGCGGTTTACTACGTTGTCGCTTTTTTGCGTTGATATTTATGCCAAGTCGCAGTTTTCACTTCAACATTCGCCTCATCCAACGGTTATCATTCCTCCGATAAACGTGGCCAGCCACTTCAGTTTGTTAATTTGCAGAGCTATTATTTAGGTGAATTTACTTTGGTGTCGGATTATTTCATTCTGAATTATAACCATAATAAAAAGGAAATAAACTATTTGTAAAACGATGCTATATTCTAATAGATTTCGGCATTTTCGGTGACTACTTTTATTATAACCCGAGAAAATCGAATATAATCACAAAGGTAAATATGTAGGTAAATATTCAGCAACTCGAAATATCACCATTTATTTTAGATTTTAAATGGGAAGTATCCGATTAGTTTTAGTAATTAGTAAATTGCTTAGGGTATCTAACCAGTCGACTTAATCTGATCCATAAATTCTTGACGTAGAAATTTCAAGATAGATCGTGATTTTGATTGCTTCGTGGAGGATACGTAAAAAACATAGAAACTTGAAAAAAAATTTAATTATGTTTTTAAAAGTAAAACAATAGACTTCTAACTTGCATATTTTTAAATATGTGCTTTGTGCCTTTCTTTAATTCAAAACGAATTAAAAGTATCATCTATCCTTATAATGATATAAAAATATATGTACATATGTATATCTTCACATTTACATATTGTATACTTACAATTTTTCTTTCACTTAAGCCGGTATGGTATGATCAGCAAAATACGTACTTCGCCTTGCAACAACAAATGACAAATGCTTGTGTTGACTTTCTTTTTAAAGACCAGATAAGAAGGTTGGGACCATTTAGGGCTGTCACTTCTAGTGAAAACAATTATATATCATTGGGCTCATACAGTAAAATTATGTAGTAGGTAATAAAACATAGTGGTTTGTGATATATGAGAGATAGTTTTTTTCTGTGGTGTTCCCAGCTTAGAATAGAGCCATCCCATTTCTTCCATGGGTGTCGTACAGTATAAAAGTAATAATATAAAAAATATATGTAAATGTATAAAGTGAATTTTACAAAATATATACAATCAGCACAATTGAATTGCATTATGTTTAAATAATTTATTTTATTAACTAAACAAGTTTTAAAAAGGGCAGAAGGAGCGTCGATATGCGTAAGGCGGCTGAGAGAAACAGGATGCATCAAGCAGAGCCTCTTGGAGCCTATGTCCAATAGTAGACTGCTGCAGTCTAGTACATACTATGTACGTAATATTTACCTAAATACTACAATGAGTTGAATGCGACAGATAATAAACGACTTTTCCCGCCAACTTACATCAGTGTTTTATTTTACGTTACGTTACGTTGTTTTATTTCATTTGTACAATTGTGTGTTCATATTGTTAAATTGTGATAGTATATTATATAATATAGTACGATTAAGACGTAATACTCCTTGTATAAGTGATATAAAAAGTTCATAGAAGGATTTGGTAAAATCGTCACCCACCACTATATCAGGACATTACGTGACTAGGTGACTAGTAAGAATTCAAGAGATTTAATATTATCTGTATCTTATTTGATACTGGCATAAGAGTTTTAACTATTATAATTGCCAAAAAAGAAAAGAAAGAAAATAATAAACGTATATTACTTATCTGTCGTGTTCAACACACGGTTAAATTTAAGTAAATATTATATTATACTTTTTCCGCCAACTTACATCAGTGACGGAGTGTTTTTATTTAATGGATATCATCTTATATTGTGTAATTATGCTGATTTATTATACAATATAGTTCGATTAAGGCGTATAAGTGAAGTAATATGCAATAAATGCGTGTATCGTTACTTTTTAAGTTGACCGCAAAAGTTCATAAAAGTTTTTGGTAGAATAGCTACCATTTTATCAAAACGTAACGTGAAAGTGAATTTATTTAAAGTATTTAACTTGACACTGGCATAGTAGTTATAACTAATTGCCATCAAATAAAAGAAAATATTATAATTACTAATCGAAAACGTAGCTTTCCTAAAAGACTGCTCCAAAAGTTAATCTTTGTGGATTCGGTTATTAGTATTCTCTTTTTCTTTTCGAAAGAAACTATTTTGTGTACTTTATGCATACAGGTTTTGTTGATTAACCCTAACATTCATTATTCGCTGTGAAGTTAAATAACCTTTATATCATAATGAGATGATAATGTATATCGACAAAAAATATGGAATTTAATTTGTTTTTAATTAACAGTTATTAATCAACATATCGGCAAATGTAATTACTTTAACATCATTTGTCAATGAAACCTGTTAAAACGGTTAAATGTATGCCATATATGTATGTATGTACCTTGCTTATATTTTTGGAAGTATCATGCTTTGTTAAAAAAAATATGAAATTACTTAAAACGGCCAGACAGGTTTTCTCAGATATACCGGAGATCACGAGAGGTCGATAATTGATTACACATCGAGAATGGATATGTTTCAGAGGAATTTTTACGCAATGTCAGTACGCATTTTATTTAAAGGCGAAGTAACTAGACTCGGAAAAAACATTTGCATGGCATACATGTACTTATATCGATTCGGACTTGCAATCATTGACTCCGTAGGCGGCGAAATCAACACTGAAGCAATTGGTCCTCTGGACGTTAAGAAATATATATACTCAAATTCAGATCCGTAAAAGGCTACATCGTTTGAGATAATTATGTGAACGAGATCAAGTTAATGTATTCTACGTGGGAAAATGGTGTAATATGTTAACTTTAAATTATTTGAAAGGATAAAACAGATTTTATATAAACGGTTTTTATTTACAGAAGTAAATTACTGATTAAAGAAATAACAAAACATTAATAACTAAAATTAAATAATCTTATTATCAAATATGCTTATATGCAATGGTTATAACAAATAAATACTTAATAAAAACTTGTTGGAATAACATGGGTTCCCCTGCAGACCATAACGTGAGTCCGTATTACTAACACATAACCACTTACCTGCATATTCGTTATTTGCTTTTGACAATCATTTGAGAATGACGACAATATTTACTTAAGTGATATGATGAAGATTGGAATGAATATATTGATGAGAGAACTGACATAGATGTACGAATTAGCAAACTAAAGTGGACACGTCTGTCGGAGATCCGACAACAGTTGGAGTAAACGAGTGCTGATGTGGAGTCCGCGTCTCGGCAATATAGTACGGTAACGTAGTATACGCATACCAACGATTTTTGAGTAATTTGAGTTCGGGCTGGCAGAGACAATGCCAGTATATCTATCATTAAATATGTACACGTAAGTTTAATCTGATTACGTCTTTACCAAACGGTGCATTTATGTTTGGGATTCATTGGTGATCCCGGTGGGCATTTGAACTCTTTCGCGAACTCCAGTGAGTTGGACAGAGTGCCGATGACACGAAATCTTCCAGGGGAGTGCACTGCAGTTTTCAGCTTGTTTCGCATCGCCTCTGGTCGCATTGCACCACACCACACCTGATTCGGCCAGAGGAATGTACTTTTTAAATTAACATGTTAGATACAGCTCCATCTATATAAAACACATTAATATACAGCTTGCTACTTATAAGAATATGCCCCACCCTGTTCGCCCAGTGTGGAGCAGAACGGGTTTTGTTGTGGCCGAATTTTTAAGGACCCCTAAAAACCGCCGATAACGGCGTCGCAAAGACCGGGAGGCGGTCGCCTTCTCGAGCATAAGTCCGAGTAGTGGGGTTCAACCCTGAGGCTCGCTCCTACACCCCCTGACGGGGGGTAGATGTCTCCGCTTCGCTATAAGAATATGGACTTGTTAAACTTTAGATATTAAGATGTTGCTAGTGTCGATTCTAAATATAGATTTGCATTGTCATTGTTCAATCATTCTGTTCGCCTACCTATTGGCTTCCAATTCAGACGTTGCAATTTACAAAAATCTCTTTCATTTTAGGGAACCCAATCCTACACATGTAGTTTTATTGCTTTCTTTTTATTTTGTTTTAGTTTCGATGTTCATCCGGCGGACTAAATGCTATTAGGTATTCTTTCCCAGTCAACCCGCACCAAAGAGTTTATTTGTGGCTATAATATTCAGTCCCTGGGGATAAAGATGATGTGTTACATCACATAGTAGGCCTTGATATTTTAATTTCTATTACGCTATAATCATGGACGAACACGGTGTCATTACTGAAGCCCTTAAATGTATGTATATAAACAAGTAATATTAAAGTTAATTCCTACTTAGGTCATTAAGGCAAAATTTTATTTTATTTTATTTTTTTCAATTGTATTAACATCAAGTGTAATCCACTACAAGTTTAAAAAAATGTTTTTGAACTTGAGTAGATGAATAAAAAAGTTAAATATTATAAAATTAATATATATATATATATATATATATATATATATATAAGTTTAAACAAGATATATAAATTAATATATACGGCGAGTGTGAACTAATAGTAGGAATTGAAAAAGGGTTTTTGCCTTATAGCTGTCGCAGCGCCATCTAGCGTCACTTAGAGACGCTCACTCCTAGCGTGCAAATTTTGTTTTATCTGTAATCCTTATCTTAACATGTTTGTAAATCAGTGGTATAATTCGAGTGAGTCTACAACATAATTGTAAATTCAATAAAGTACTTTCGAAAAGTACAAAATGATTCAATAATTCAAGGCTTATAGGCCTTCTGCACACAGAAAACGCAAAACAATACAAGGATATTTAAGTTCACTAAAGAACATAAAAAATGTTATAATCTGTACTTACCTTCTAACCTTAGTTTGAAACAGTAGTATATATATACCATGAGACATTTGAACTCACCTGTGCAAAATTTAGAAAAAACAGTTGAGTGTGAGTGTGGTTAAGTCCAGGCAAGGTTTCGTCTGACGCGCCGTGTTTCTTCAGCCACTGTAAATATGCATGGAAGGCTTGCTTCACACCGCCATTATCTGCGATGTTCTCGCCCTAAGACATAAAAATATGAATTAATACCATATAGAAACATCCTAACATATAACATTGCTTAACAATTGTTTTTAATTTTTTTTTAGCAAATTTTATTTTAGCAACCCGACCTGAGTGTTAACACCGTCTAGTTTCATGTTGACTTCAGGCACAATGTACTGTCCGTATTGATCGATGAGGCACTGGGCGCGACGGTGAAACCCCTCGATGGCAAAGTCTGACCACCAGCGATGCAAGTTGCCCTCGCAATCGAACAGCCGACCTTTGTCGTCGAAGCCATGGGTGATTTCATGACCTAGATTTTGTTACAGCTGATTGATTCAACATATTTTCGCATTTACGTAAATTAAAAAAATAAATGAAACTAGAGTAGAGTAAAAAGTATTTTTTAAGTATTTTCTTTATAAGCTGATAGTTAATTTTATATTATGAAAATCATTTTAGCACAATCTTATTAGCTCAGAGACTAAACTACTGCTCACGGAGTCAATGGACGCGATTCTTCCTACGAAGTTTTTAAAGGTTTAGGTTAACAATGCTTTTTCACGAAGAAAAAAACGTAGTTTCAGAGTAATTAAATATATATTGGTAGGAAAGTTTAATGTGGAATCAGTGACAATTGTTTTAAAGTATACTATTGCATATTACTAATATGGTCTGTTAAGAAAATTTTCTTTCAAAAAGTAAAACATAAAAGTTACAACTAAAGGACAATTTTTTTATGGGATAGGAAGGCGAACGAGCAGGCATGGCACTCGATGGAAAGCAATCAAAGCCACATATAGACATTCCTAATGCCATAGGCCATTGCCGAAGGGTTGGCGACCTTTAAGAAATAAGGAGGCTTGTTTTATGCGGGTTCCAATATCGTAACGTTTTGGTAACCCTGAACGCAGTTTGTTTAGCTTTTACTGATGCGTGGAAAGAAGGATCCGGAAAAATACACCGTACCGGTTTGCCATTTATCCAACTTTTCTATGTAGCGAGTTGAGCGGTAGTGGAATTAAAAAAAATATCATTGTTTGCATGTTTGAAAATTTTTTTATGTATAGATGAACGTAAATGGGAATTTTAAGCAACAGCACGCGTGTTTTATAATATAGTGGTTATATATACTATTGAACAGCGGCCCAATTTAGCAGCAACAGCTTACTTTGGGAGAAATGGTGTGCGAAAAGAGAACACGCGACACTCAAACACTTAAACAAGCGACATTTAATCTCACATGTTATATTTACATCAATATAAATAGTTGTTCGTATTATAAGGTCGTATTGTACTTGCCGGACGACGTATATGACGATTTAAAACAAGCGTGCTTTTGGATAATATGATTTTAAATATAATTAGTTTATATTTATTTAGTCTTTTTTAATCTTTTTGCACATAACCTTACTAACTTAATGCCACTGGGCATACTCTACCAGCAATATCCTGCGGGCGAAAGTTAGAAAATTGGTTTGGAGGTTGTGCAGCTTGTACTAACTAAAGAAAAAATTAAAAACTAATACTTAAAAACTTTAAATACATAGAATATATCGGCGTATTAGAATTAATATCATTATTTGAAAATAGACAATGCTAATTTTATATGTATTTTGGCGTCATCTTTTGCCAGATTATGTAAAGATAATGTTGGTTTATATGAAATAATAATAATAATTGTAATTTGTGTAAAATAAATAATTTACAATTATCTAAAATTCATATAAATATTTAATTTGAATATTCAGTTGTATTTTAAGAATTGTTTTGCAGTAATTTCATTTGTTTTTTAAAAAGATATTTCTGCTACGTTGAAGCAAATCTATTTTTAGCTATTCTTTGTTCTTTGTATATTGTCTTTGGTCTTCTGCTCGTTTTGTGCATAAAAGCCGCAATTCAGTCGAGGGGGGATTCATTCTAATTCCAACCACCGATACAAACAAACAAACATTCATACATATACGTATGTACAAACATATATATGCATATAAACACATGACGAAAAAAATATTCACCTTGCAGCCAGTACTCTCATCCTTATGAGCACGACATGCACATTATATCCTATTGTGTAACCTAAAACATAATGCACACACCAATAACAACTCCGATGCCACCGTAGTTCAGTGATCTGGGAAAGTGGCGATGATAGAACGGTGGCTGTAGAATGCCGGCGGGGAACATTATCTGATTCTTATTGCGGCTGTAGTAAGCATTCACCACCGCTGGTGCTGTGTTCCACAACGACTTGTTCACGGGTTGACCGATACTAGAACGAAAGTGAGATATGTATACGGTAGGTAGTTCTTGAGTTTTATTCATTGAAAAATGTACTACTGATATGTATGCATAGGAATATATGAAGACAATAAACTGCGTTCGGGACCGGTTCTAATTATTTACTTTAGGGAACTAATTTCATATTGAATCAATACTTTTAAATTAGGCAAAATAAAATAAGCTACATGAGTTATCGGGAAATATAAATGTAGATTTTTTTATTTTAAAAAATATTACAATTAGATTAGTTTTTACATCTAAAGTTTGCGAACGTCTACTATATGAAGTTTGGCCACATAGGAAATACCTATTGCTCTCATTTCTTGGCTTGAGTTCTCAAGTACGAAGTCATTTGACCATATCCAAAGGACCAAAGGAGAAAAAACCCTTATTGTCGACCAAGATTTTCGATTCAACTTAACCCATAAACATTTGTCACATCATTGGCGTCGAGCTAATATACATAAAACAGCTATCGAGTCAGGCTGTCTCGTGATAAAGACGTTCTATTCGCCTCTGCTTGTTTCAGTCTAACGCTGTTCTTCTTCATTCATTTGGCAAACTGTACTCTTACTTTGTAACTCAAACTCTCACTCCCAGTTGAGTAAAACGTGAGAGGAAAGACTGGTGTCAAATCACCGACACAACGTCGCCTAACATTGCGGGTCATGATACTCAGGATTGAGGGAACAAGTAAGAAGAAAGAACTTACCGTGATTGTTCCATTTTTGTTAAATGTTGTAATATATTTAATATATTTTCAAAATATTTATCGGGATGAATCTTCACTTCCTTGTATCGGTCATCCAACTCTTTCTTACTGAGGATGAAATCAGGATACCCTATTCTAAGCACCATAGAGTCTACTTTATGCCCAGCTAATTTCTTTGTTGAGTCATCTATCCAGTTCGTTCTATGAAGTATGTCTCTAAATGACTGTTGTATTTCTCTAGTCATGGTCAGCGTATCATTTTTACTCATTTCGTCGAAATACTTTCTTACGAACATGGATCCTAATGCCATTCCCATGTTAGAATTCACTTGAGATATGCAATTTTTCCATCTAGGTGGTGCTTCCTCACGACCGAATAGTATGTAATAGAATCTGCGAATTGCAGGAAAGTATATTCTTTAGTATGCAGTAGGCAAATTTAATTTTTTTATGGTTAGAAAAGCAAACTAGAAGCGTGTCGCCTGATAGAAAGCAATTAACGCCGTCCATATACATCTGCAATAGTTAAGACATTGCAGAAGCATTGCATGTCTTTGAAATATATCTAGGCTTGTTTTTGGAATGTTTCAATATCGTATCGGTCCAGAAATACTGCTGAAAGTAGCTGGTTCTATAGAATGAAGGTTATTGAGTAATAAGCGTTTTTATTGATTACTTTTCAGATACGACCATCAATAGTTTGCTCTTATTATTATTTCTTAAGTTCTTGACAAAAGGCGTTGGAAATTGTTAATCGATAGATAATTACATTACTTTATAAAGTGTTGGAATATATAAAACAAAGTCGTGTTAATTACACCATTTATAACTCAAGAACGACTGGACCAATTTTTATGATTTTTGTGATTTTTTGATTTGTCTTCTTCCGAAATAGGATAATATTAAAATATGATATTCATTTAATAAAAAAATTATCAGTAAAAACATCAGTCCAGGCGTTTATTTGTTATAAATAGGGTAACAGAAGATCACTGTCAACTGACAGCTCACTTAATGTTGACAGCTCACTAAACTATGGTTTATTATCAAACTATTAACCAGATATCACGGTATTTGTTTAAATATTTTCAATTTCAATACTTTAAAACCGTTATATTTGATTCATACTCTTCACCCATAACGCTAACACTTACCGATACATTTCAAACCTATATATTATATTTCAAACTACCGACATTATTTCAAACCTTGGGGTAGATTACATAGGCAGTACATACTGTTGTTTCACCGATTGAAAGCGATCGTCAAGATTATTAACTCTATGTCGCACAAATCGCCACAAAAGGTAATTAGATAGAGTGCTCGGTTCTGTCCTTTCTATTAGCTTCACAAGATGCTGTAATATAACAGATATAGGCTATAATTGACGTCGTACTACTAAGTTATATATTTATATATGTATATAAACATCAATACAAACCGAAACGTAGTTGTGCGCGAACAAAACAATCACCTCATTTTCGTTTATCGTTTTATTCATCACAATACACAAGTACTTTACCCAGGAGACTTCTGGTATTAGCTGTTCTAACTTCCATATTGGCATTCTTTGATAAATTTCTGATACGTTACGTCTATCCTCTGGAGCTGAAGTTATTTTTGCAAGACTAAAGAAAAGAATAAAATTCCAGTATTGAATTATTATTATTATTATCATTATACAGCTATTACGTGCATCTACTAATCATTGGCATCTCTCAAAATTAATAAGTGCCGTCGTGTACGCTTTGCAAATGGATCGAAGATTGAACTGTTTTTTATTGCTAGGTATGTATAGTGTTTTGTGGGAGTGATTGTGATATATGGCAACCATGCTAAAGTAGTCTCGGCACTTACTGCATGATGTATGCACTTACTGGGGTGGTGTAACAATGAGAGACTGCTGAAAGTATTTATTTATTACGCACAAAAACAATTTACAGACTTAAAGACTCTTAATAAATGATATAACATTAATAACGCCCGGACTATAACTGTTAAGATTTGCGCACAGCATGGCAACATTTAACAATAGGGTTAATTATAAATACTAATGTATGCTTTAATGAAATACAAAAAAATTAAACAGATAAAATAAAAAAGAAAGAATAATAATAATCCTGTGATCTGTCAGCTGCCAAAAATATACCGGAGCGATCGCTTGAATTGGTGAATTTTAATATCGAATGTTTTTGTTCTGTTGTCAATCAATATATTATTGTATAGGCGACAAATGCGTACCATGGCATTATAATGTTTTCTTTTTATATATTTTTGTTATTTAATATATTATTTAGATAAGATTTAATATAAAAATATTAAAAAATTTGACAGCGCATAACAAGGGAAGGTTGACAATTTAGGCAGTTAGATGTGGTTGAACGACATAATAAATGTACATAGTATGCATACTTACTTGATTTCAAAAGCGATTAATTTATCAGCACTTTCCTTTACGTGGTCTGTTTCCCCACCAAGCAGTTGTGCAATCTTTATCAAATACGTTTTATATGCTTCTAAATAAATTCTGTTTGAATCTTGAAGGAAATAGTCTCTTGTTGGTAAACCTGATATACATAGGTCATAAATAAATTAAAATAATTTTCTGCGAAAAAAAATTACAAGTTTCACAATACCCTATTGTAAAACTTGTAATATTTTTTGAAATAGAAGTAGAAATTACCTAAACTCGTCTGATCAAACTGAATAACAAATTCGTCTGAATTCTTTATGTCTGGCCCCACCCATTCTGATATTAAAATATCATTGTTGTAAACACGCAGCTTTGCCATAAGTTCTAACCAGTCAAATTGACTATCATTCCAATTGCGATCTAAAATTGGCCAACCTCCGAGTAAGTTTAGCAAATCTAGCAACGGTTGGTGCCCTCGTTTTTCCAAGATTTCATAATTCATACAAGATTTAAAAAGGAATCTAGATTTGAGAGCAGCATCGCCATTAGACGGATCATTATCTGTATGTGTTTCAGGATTAACCTTCTTCTTAGATTTAGGATGTTCAATTCTTTTTTGTATTCTGCTATAATACATTTGTAGCTTTCTCCCTATTCTATGATCGTTTTTAGATTCAAATTGCCCTTTAGTTTTTGTGTTGCTTTTCATTTCATCATGATTTTTTATTTTATTGCTATGCTTATATTTTGTATGATTGTTTTTATACACATACCCGTGAAGTTTATATTTAATTTTTGAAACCGGTTTCATAATTTGTTTCGTTTTTTTATCTAAATATCTACGAATCCTTTTGACTATATCTGATTTATCTTTTTTTTCTTTAGTCATATCTAGGTGCTCTTTTCGTGTCTCATTCCAATTTAAGTTTTCACTGGATTTCCAGAAGAATTTATCATTGTAATGTAACGGATTATCTAAACATGTGGATGGGTAATTTTGTAATAAGAAATTTTCACTTAAATCTAAATGCGGACCTGGATATGTGCTTGGAATCTCTTCGGATTTCTTAAATTCTAATAAATCTTTGAGTACAGTATCCAAATTTTCTCTTAACATCTCAAATGTGTCATATCTGAAATGTTAAAATTGCAATAAACGTATAAAACACACAACAAACGTAAAAACAACGTTTAAGGTACAATTTCAATACTCTTTTTATTTTCTGTAATTACCCTGCTTTATCCGCTGGTATGGGATTAAGTGAAGGCCAATTACCGCATGCGTACTGATAGAAATCATGACATGGATCTGCTTGTGCATCCATGTATTGTTTCATGATGGCAGCTTGAGTATTCCTTATAGTTTCTTTATCACCTTGACCTTTCCAGAATGCGTGAATGCCTATGCGATAACCAAAAGTTAATAACATTATTCAATTAATATTGGACAAAATTGATATATGTAAAGTTCTACTCGTGGTTTTTATTATGAAAAATGGCTATAGCTAAAGTTCTATTCGTGGGTAAATTAAAATCTTAAATCCCAAACCCACCTATAAAACGTGGGTTTACGAGACAAACCACAATTTTGAGAGAGGCCAATGTCAAGTATTGAATTATTTTATTGTTGCTTTTGATAATGGAATAATATAATCGTAATTATAATATTGTCGAAAAGTAATACATCACACAACAATCGACTTAGGATTTTGATCAATCAATCGGGGACGTCCACACCCCGCGCAGAGGTGTGGGATCGAGCCTCGGGGATGAACCCCACTGCTCGTGCAGCAACTCAATGGGGCAACCGCCCCCCGGTCTTAGGTGCCGCTATTCCTAGCGGCTTTTGGGCGTCCTTTAACGACTTCGCGTCGTCGAGATATGGCTGAACCTATTCCTACGTTGGGTCCGTCGCTGGCCCTCTTCCCTCGCGGGAGCCAGGAGGCGACAGGAGGATTTCGCGTGGGAGTGGACGTCCCTCAGGTGGGCGAGCGTGAAGGGGAGCAAAATTATTAAGGTGTGGGTGTGGTCCATTGTCGGCTCGGTCGAACATCTTCCGAGCCAACCGGACCACAAACTCATGGATGCTCTCCACCCTGAGGTCTCTCGCTATAACGTCGTTACGCACATAGCGAGCCGCCCCCACGATGGCGCGCAGAGACAGATTCTGCTGGATCTGAACGCGTTTGCGTTGGGTTGCTGATATCAAAAACCACCAGGCCGGCGCAGCATAGGTCAGTCGGGAGCGAAGGATTTTGACGTAAACTATTATTTGGTAATATTTGTAACAGCGACATCTATATCCTTTGCTTTGTATTACTAAAAGGCAATTCAAAGCTGCTTATTATCCTTTATACGAAGAGGAATAGATGGCGTTGATGGTGCTTTTTGCCACTGAGCATATTATGCTGGCATGAGACCGGTCCCTTTTTCAAATTACACTTTTTTTGAAGTTTTCTCCCCCCAACGGCAACCATCAACACATCGTTTTATGAAAAGACACATCGTTTTATAAAATAGAATAGAATATTTACATTTCATAGAATAGTTTGTACTTACTTTACCGAAATGACTAGCAGAGTTAAGGTCACGTGATTTTTAGTATAAGAATCAATTGCACAATAAATACCACCTTCGATTTCATTTGTGAACTACTTTACTAGCTAACAATATGTTTGGACTTCAAAGGTTATTTGAAAAACGACGTTTAAGCAAATTTGTAAAGATATAGTATATTTAAGCTATATTGCCTCAAAATTCAATAAAATGGTAAATATAATCCATTATATTTATTTTAATAAAGCTATAGTATCACAAAATCTAATAAAACGATAAATAAAAAAATATCAATATCAGTGAAATGAGTAATTATGTCACACCTGTATGCGCTTTTAACGGTTTGTATAAATGTGCAGAAGAGCCCATTTCACCCTCTTCTAATTCTGGTTGTCTTCTCACTTGTTCTACTACATCATCCAATGGTCCTCGGTCAACATAAAGCTCAGGATACATCACGCTTTTTATGAAGATTGTTCAAATATGATTATAAAATAGAAGAAAAGCTAGTTATAACATTAAAGTAAGTATTATCAATATGATGTCTATTAAATATGTGTTATTTTTACTTTTTGTCGTGATATTTGTTATTACTATTTGCAGCTCCGTATTCATCTTCAGAAGTTTCATTTAATTTATAATCATCGTAATATTCATCTCCATCTCCTAGACGCTTGGGGTGGTTTGGATTTCCAAGGCTGTCAACATATAAAAATATAATTTATCCGTTGGAATACATTTTATAACTTACTTATGTAATACTTACTCATAATCCTCGGCCGTTATTGAAAATTGACTTTTGCGTTTTACTCTTATTGGAGTTTCAAATTTTTTATTCGGAGCTTCCCATGTGAAAATGTCATTTGTTACGTTTTTTCTATACAATTCCCTCTTGGACTGTTTTTTCGCGAGAATAACTTCCTCAGCAGGCAAAAATGACGTCCGAAAGCCGTGAAAAACATCTCGTTCTTCGGGATCTATACCTTCAAATTGCGTGTATATTGTTGGTATATTTTTAACTTCAAACTGATTAGAGGGATCACCAAAAGGATCAAGTGGTCTTTTTACTACGAAATAAGTAACAGTTATTAAAGCAACTAATGCTATTATGAGAAGAAATCTACAAAAATTTGCACTCTTTGGTTTAACAGATACTTGTAATGGATTTGGTGTGTCAACTCGCGTCATGGCAGCAGCCGACTGACGATGTCAAAGTTGCAATAAAGATTCGTAACTAGAACGTTTTTCCTGCGTGTACTAACAACATAATTGCTTTTGTATTTTTGACCCTGGAATCAGTGACTGTATGGCAGGTTAAGCGTACAATAACTAAAATCTTTGATGTTTAGAAAGGGAATTCTAAATTGAACTTTAAATTCCGCATATTCTATAATTTACATATTATTGAGATAGCGTGTGAACCTTTTATATGCAAATTGTGTAAAATTAAGAAAAATAAAACTGTCAGATTCAAAAGTCAAAGCATTTGGATAAACTTTTCAAAACTTTTTCGCCCAAACAATCTAAAATTCTTAATTGTGTCTTGTTTTCATCCTTTTTCCAAAGCTATCTTTTTTATGGGTTAGAAAGCCGTGTCACCTGATGGAAATCTATCAACGCCGTCCATAGACATCCGCAGCACCATAGGCAGTGCGGAAGCGTTGCCGACCTTTGACTTTTAAGGAAAGTGTCATTATGGGAGTGGGAGAGGGAGAGTGTTGGGTTAAACTCAGCCGCTCACCGTATGAAGCGCGGTAGCTAAGCTACCACTCAGACGCCGGTTTTCTGCGGGAGTGTAATACTTCCCCGGGCGAGCCGGCCCATTCATTCTACATACAAATATTATGCCATTCTTGACAAAGTATTCGTCCACTATCAAAACAATATCTGATTTTATTATGTATATCATTTGTGTGCTATATTCGTATGCACTTAGTTACTATTTTTATTGATCACTTCATATTGTTCTATGACGTTAACAATAAAAATAATGGCATTTAAATCTTTTCCTTCTTTTTAGTTTCAGTTTTTCTTGTAATTTTTTAGCACCCTAATACTTTAGTTTGGGTTTTTCCCTTTAATTTTTGTTTTTTTAGTTTTTATTTAATTGTGTGGCTTCCATAACTGACTTGATAGATTGGCAGAAATTGGTAGAATTTACTAATAGTTGCCATATTGATTATGGCAACTATTAGTAAATTATATCTAATTATTGGAATGGCGTTGCCGGCCTTTGATAAATACGTAGACTTGTTTTTTGATGGTTCCAAAGTGGTATCGCTTCGAAAACACCGCTGAAGGTAGCTGGTGATCGAATGGCGATACATTCTCATTATACACAAACTCGTATTTTTTTTTTTATTTTCTTACGCATATGTTCTTTCTTTCTTTGATGGCAATTAGTTACAACTATTATGCCAGTGTCAAGTAATATACAATAATATCCAATCTCTTGAAATGTAACATTTCAGCTCATCACGTTACGTCTTGATAAAATGGTGGCAATTTTACCAAAAACCTTCTATGGACTTTTTCAGTCAACTTAAAAAGTTACGATAAACGCATTTATTTCATATCACTTCACTTATACACTTTAATCGAACTATATTGCATAATACGCCACCACAATTGAACAATATAACTGATAATAATATAAAATTATGAAAATGAAATAAAAACACAACGTCACTGATGTAAGTTGGCGGGAAAAGTCCTACGCATATGTTAGTAGCCGTCGCGGATGGTTTTTGACCTTTTTTTAAAAAATAACTAATCCCTTTTTTAAAGTACTTAAGCATTTTACATAGGGCTAAGGTTGGTCAGGACAATTCATTTTGCCGATACTATCTTTAGTTATCTTTAGTTTTGATCATTACGGGCAATGGATACATTATAAGCAAAAAATATTTAAAACAGAAGAAATAATTTTCAAATCTCACGCGCCTTCTTAGATACTTCGTTTTTGAAAGAGATTTTCAGCTAAATGTATTTTGTCAAAAATTTCGTTTTAAACATGTTTATCTTTTGGTACGATCAGAATCAAAGTAAGTGAAGTTTTTCATAATAGATAAACAGGTCAGTCAGGTGCAGGTCAAGGTCCGCGCTCGAGATCTGTTCTGACAACAATATGTATACATATGTGTGGCAGTGTTATTAGCAAATGTATAAAAAGTTGTCACCACGTTAGAGCATGGCTATTACACTGACATTCCTTGGACGAAAACAAACTAAGAAGCGCTGTATCGCTCACATCATTACAAATATATTTAAAGGTCAGTGGCTTTTCTATATTAAATGAAACTAAAAAAAGGAAATTGAACTAAAATTATAATTTTACGAAGAACATTTAATACAGTTTTCGTAATCACAAACGGCTTGTGTGACTGATTCATAACGAAATGTTTAAAATAATATTAAGTGTTGTGTAATACAAAAGATTTTTTTATATTAGGTATTGTTAAGAATTATCTTATCGAATTATCATTATCAGTTTTATTCGTATATGTAAATAGATTCAGAAATGTGTATTTAGTAGAACAAAAATATTCTTGAACAAGTGGATTAGAAATTATTACAATAAAGAGGCAATATTTTGGAAAAAGGTATGTACCGTGATTATTGGAATTTTTCTACATATTCTGAATACAACGGTCTGGGATTTAGAGGTTTTGTATTTAATACTAGTAATTTTAATGGTAATGAAATAACATTTCTCCCTCCCCAGTTTACATTATTTCATAAAAAATATTGTTTAATTACTCATTATTTACAGTTATAGATTTACAATAATTGATATATCATTTAAGTACTTGTAATATATTATAGTCTGTTACCAATTCAGCCAAAAGTGCTCTATTTCTTGAGTTGTAGTTACAGCGCTGTCATCTAACAAGAGTGTCATTGGATTCGTCGTGATCTCCAGATGTGGAAGCAGTCTATTTATTGTATGTACATAATTTTTAAGTACAATATATGTTAAGTTTATATAGACGCTATGCTTACTGTATGACGTCAAAGTAGTGCTATTTATGACGTCATACAGATAGCATAGCGGTTATATAAAGTTAAGATATTTATATGTTTGTATATTTATTTAATAAAAATTTATTTTTGTTTACTTAAAATTTTTCGCTTGCTTTATTTTTCTTCATTATAGTTATTATGATCGTAAGTAAGAACACTCGTGACGTACATCAACAACTATATATATATATATATATATATATATATATATATATATAACTTCTTTGTTTCGATTCCATTCAAGGTCGGCTTTTCGGCTTAATTTTCTCCACTTACTCGCTCTTTTGTGTCATCCATTCTAGACATTATTGTGAGGCTTATCTGTATTAACAATATCCAGCCGGTGCGCCGTTGATTGATTATTTATATATTATTCCATATCTGAACATTATTTATATGAATGTATAAAGTACGGTCGCTAACCTAATTTTCGTTCGGAAACCTAAATTGGTTCCTTTCTGTATTTTCTAGTTACCATAGCCATCTAGTTTGTATGTGCCGAATCGTAAGTTACGTTAGTCGGGCATTTTAGAAATGTGACAGTGAGACATCGCTCCTACAACAAGATATTCAAAAAATAAAACAATTGTTTAAGGACATTTTTTTTAATATTATGTGAACTGATTAAATATAAATATCATGAACTTATTAAAACAATTTTTTTGTGAAAATGATTTGTGTTCATTACTACAATAAAACATTCCTAATAACGTGTACCTAATTTCGTCCCCGGGACGGTATTTAGGTACTTCACCTTACTTTTAACTTTGTATTCTTAACTATTTTCTATTTTTTGGTTAATATTTTTATTTATACAGATGCCAAAGAGAAGGCTGTAGGATCCTGAAGCAATGAAAAAAACAATAGAAGCGGTACGTACTAAAGAGATGAGTTGTAAGACAGCAGTGAAGTTATTTTGTGTCTTAAGAGCTAAGTTGAACGATTAAGTGAAAATCTATGGAAAAAGTTGTTTCTGGGGAAATGGAAAGAAACCACGAAACAAACGATGAAACGAAGAGTCTTTTGACGTAAACACGTCTGAAGATGAACCAGTTTCGGTGTCCACTACGACGAAGATAATAGACGAAGAAGAAGAACAAAGAAGTCGAAGAAGGTAGCGACAATAATGCTGAATATCCAGTTTCTCTTAAAAGATTTTCCAAAGATAAAAGGGATGGGAAATGGATCAGATGCATCAAATGTTTCCAATAGAAGCACGATGTTTGCGTTGGAAAGCCAGGACCTAAATTTATTTTTACAACTTGTCTGGAGAATTAAAATTACTTAACAAACTAATGATTGTTTAAAGGTTTCTTAGAAATTAAGTATATTATAGTTTATTTATTTATAATATTTATTTGTACAACTTGTCTGGAGAATTAAAATTACTTAACAAACTTATGATTGATTAAAGGTTGCTTAGAAATTAAGTAGATTATAGTTTATTTATTTATAATATATATTTGTACAACTTGTCTGGAGAATTAAAATTACTTAACGAACTAATGATTGATTAAAGGTTGCTTAGAAATTAATTATATTATAGTTTATTTATTTATAATATGTATTTATTTCTACAACTTGTCTGAAGAATTAAAATTACTTAACAAACTAATGAGTGATTGAAGGTTGCTTAGAATATAAGTATATTATTGGTTATTTATTTATAATATTTAAAACGAAATCCACAGCATATCTTAGTGCTAAAAATTATATAAATAATTGAACACTTACGGAGCCAAAAACCGACTTACGTAAAAATTTAATGCCGTGACCAAGGAATTTATCCTTGGTCACAGCAATTAAATTATAAAATATTTGTTTAATTCAAATACATGTGTGTGTAGTGTGTAAGCGTGTGCATGTGTGAGAGGCAAGAGTGTATATTTAATAATAATTATTATCTAAGAGAATTTTTTAAAGGTTTTTTTAAATATGGCATTAGTGGGGTGAAATAAGTCTAGGCTTTAAATAACTTATTGTAGGAACAATGTGTTCGAGAGATTGTAGAGTTTTGTGTAAAGTTAGTTAACTTGAGTTACTAAGTACATTTTTTTAAAATACTGCTGTGAATAAAAATCAAGTTCACGTACTGATTATTGTGACTGTCGTCCCGGAATGAAAGTATGTGCCTTAAAAATTATTAGATTTTGTTTATATTACTGGAGTTTGTAACGAAGTTAAGGTGTTTTTGATTATATTTTACAATAAAGAAATATTTTACCTAATGATGGGCGTTTTTTTCATTATTCTACTTAATAGTTTTTTGTATTTTTGGTTTTTCAAAAAGGCGACGATATTTGGCGACTACATCTTATATTTCAGGCATCTGTAACAGTTTTGTAAATAAATTCTTAATGAGTAGGAAACATGGATGGTGCACTAATATTTATGATATTGTTTAAATCATCATTAAATTATTCAGGACTTGTATTCAAGTTTTTGTATAATCAAAATATATAAATAAAACTTGAATCAAGTAGTTTTCGTGATTTTGATACTATACAATTAAACTAGTAAAAACATTATTGTAATCGCAAAAACAAAAAAGTAAATTTATTAGATTAGGGACCATCCATATATTACATCACGCCAATTTCATGTTTTTTGGACCCTCCTTGTCACACATGGTCATATTTGTTTGACCCCATCCTTGGTGTTGGTTCACATATTTTGCAATTTTACAAACAGAAATTATTTAATTGAAACAGCATTTTCAAAATAATTTTTATATTTTCTTTGAAGTCTTTCTTTGAAGTTTAGAATTTTAGTATTTATATTTAAAGATTTATACATGTGACTTAACGAAGCTTATTTTCTCGTTCCTGGCTACACGATGTCAGACTTTGTTGACCATTTCTCTACCCCTTAATGTTTGACGTAATTTATGGATGGTCCCTAAGGTAGCAATCGTATGAGAGTTTCCCTTTTGAGTTTGCATACTAAAGAAACTTTAAATAATATTAAGTATGTTCTGCGTAAAATGTTGCTAGGACTTAGACTTAGAAACTAAGATTTAGAGTTAGAAATTATTTTCATAGTTGAAAGAACTAGCAGAAAATGGAAAGAGGCTTAAACGTAATCTTTTTATTTTGTTGCAGGTTTATAACTTAAAACATGGTGAAAGCAAGAAAATACGTGCTTAGAAGAGCTTTCGAAGGCATTCCCAAACGTGAAGATTATGAAATAGTCGAGTATGAGTTGCCACCTCTGAAGGCTGGAGAAGTTATGGTTAAGACGGAATGGATCAGTGTCGATCCGTATTTACGTGTATACCATACCTTAAAGCCCTTACCTTATGACCAGTTTTCTTATCAAATTGGTGAAGTTATAGAAAGTAGGAATCCAGACTATCCCAAAGGCACAAAAGTCGTTTCACATATTGGTTGGTGTGATTATGGCATTGTTAATTTTAACGATGGATTTTTTAATAAACCCGAGAAATTACCTGACCTGAAAGGTTTACCTGCTTCTTTAGCTGTTGGTGCTGTCGGCATGCCTGGAGTAACGGCTTACTTTGGATTATTAGATGTTTGTCAAGCTAAGTCTGGGGAAACAGTGGTGGTGACAGGTGCCGCAGGAGCAGTTGGCAATCTTGTAGGGCAAATAGCAAAAGTTAAGGGATGTAAAGTCATTGGTTTCGCCGGTTCCGAAAGTAAAGTGAAGTGGTTAGAAAATGAAATTGGATTCGATAAAGTGATTAATTACAAAACAGCTGATATCACGAAAGCTCTTAAGGAAGCGGCACCACAAGGTGTGGACTGTTACTTCGATAATGTTGGTGGAGAGATCAGTTCGTTGATCATTGCACAAATGAATGCTCGTGGAAGAGTTGCAGTATGTGGCAGTATAAGTGCCTATAATGCCGGTTCAGGTGTGGATAATCTAGCGAATTTACCTAAAGCTACAATAATTCAACCGTTTCTTGTTTTAAACCAAATTAAAGTGGAAGGAATCTATTGTACACGCTGGCTTGGTAGATGGCATGAAGCATATTCACAGATGGTTCAATGGATCAAAGGCGGAAAAATTAAGGCTAGAGAACACATAACTGAAGGATTTGATAACGTGTTCGATGCATTTGTTGGAATGTTAAGAGGCGAAAATAGTGGTAAAGCTGTTGTGAAAGTTTAAATGTCTATATTCATTATTAAATAAATTCTGTTATCATTATTAAATTATGTATGAAATAATACAATGACAAAGGTAGTGTTTAAAAATAAAGATAAATGCAATTAAAGCCAACATTTTTATTTTGGTTTAAAGGACAGTCTTAATTCTCTACGTGTCAAAGTAATAAGCAAACTATAATGATAAAGAGCTGTTCTTGTACATACTGCTTTCTATCCAAAATAAGCCTTGGACGTTATTGATGCATCCATTAAATTAAATTTATTTGGACTATTTTTGGAATATTTCATTTGCTATAACCATTCTTATTATTATATTAATGTCATTTAAAATATTCCCAAAAATAATGAGAGAAATAACGAACCCTGACTATTCATAAATGTTACAAGAAGTCTGTTAATTGATCAGAAAAAAAGAAAGTTATTTTTGTGCCCTACAGGGTCCATAATGCTCAAACGTAAAGACCTTTTGTAAACACTATGAAATACAATTTATAAAATTGAGAATAAGTTGCTGTCAGTGTCAAACTATCATATTATAGATATCAGCGAATAACGGTTACTATAATACATTTGTTTACACTATAATGGCATTGTGGAAAAGGTAGTAAAATAAACGAATTAATTTATTAACTGATTCCATTTTGAATGACATGACCTGAGTTTAGGTAACTTTTTCTAAAGATAACGCATATCACAAAGGCCAACAATGCTTCTGTGATGTCTATGATGTCTATGGGCGGCTTGATTGCTTTTCAGCAATCGTCACGCTTGCTCGTTTGTTCTCCTATCTCATAATAAAAGCTTTTTGAATGCTATAATAGTTTTCGATAACATTAATTCATAAATATTAAAATAAGATAAAATATCTATAGTGGTTTAATAATTGTTTTGGTATTTTGGTATTATCTATATATATATATATATATATATATATATATATATATATATATATATATATATATATATATATATATATATATATATATATATATATATATATATATATATATATATATATATATATATATATATATATATATATATATATATATATATATATATATATATATATATATATATATATATATATATATATATATATATATATATATATATATATATATATATTTTTATGTATATATATATATATATATATATATATATATATATATATATATATATATAACTTTCTAATTACCCGGGAAATTAAACTAAACCACATTTATTAAATTATAAATTCCTTATCAATAAAATCCTTATAAAGACAATATTCGTATTATTTTAGATTTCTTGCAGAGATGTCGGTAAATAAAGATTTGCAAAGGCAAACAAAAAATATATGGGAACGATTGTATTTTACGATAAAATTATATACAGTAATAAAAGATAATATCTATGATTATTGGGTTATTATAATTATGATATGGTCAATCATATTATAATTTTAACATTAAAATAATAATTTATTGTTATTACAAAAGGTACAATTACAGACTACAGATTAAATAAAATATAAGATAACAAACATGCAAAAGAATTTAAGGTAAACCTGAAGTCGAGTTATAACTATACACAACAAATACAATGAATATTTTACAATAACAATATGAGGGATTTATGATTTCATTCATATGTATAATTAGGTAAACAAAAACTAAAAAAAGGAACAAAAATTAAGATAAATATGTAAGACCATAAAGATAACTTTTAAAAGAATTTAAACTAATATTAAAAATATCTGTGTGAGCACATATACAATTATAGTTTCTACACATTCTGCTTATCGGATTATTTTGTGTGACATTATTTGGAGTCGGGTAAATTAAATATTTGTGGAATGCGCATGGATCTCGTCGGCACCTCAAGGTGAATAGTTGACAGCAGTTGACCCCCCAGATTACCGTTAACGATTTTATGTAGGAAATATCGGGAAGTGGTTCAAAAATGTGCTTAAACACTACAGGAAAAGAAAGGATGAACCACTATTATATTATACTAATTATCTTAACTATCGCAAAAGTAGCAACCGTTGATATAGTTGAAATACATCATAGAGGCTGCTTGTACACAAATGTTTTTTTAACTAGGCCAAGAACTTGAAGTAAGCGTCCTTTCTCTTCAGCAATTGAGATAAATTATTTCAATAAACTAACAAAACAGTTATAGATACTGGATAAAATTTAGGTTTTAATTAATTTAGTTTGCTTTGATCTATGTCCAGGAGTGAACTGTCGAAAGCAGGTTATGATGATGCCAATATATTTCAAACCTAAAGGTAGGTTAAATATGTTATACTTACTGTTGTTTCAACTGAAAGCCGTCATCAAGATGGTATCATACGAATTGCCACAAAAAAGTAAATAGAGTGATCGGTCCCGTCCTTTCTATTAGGTTTACTAGATGCTGTAATAGAACAGATACAGGCTGTAAATAACGTTGTATTACTCAATTTATTTATGTTTTAGTAATTTAAATTTTTACACAGAGAATACAGCTGGTGGACTTAATGCCATTGGGCACTTTTTGGCAGTCAACCTTCGGGCGAAATGGAGAAAATTAGTTTGGAAATGATGCAGCTTGAAATAAAATAAACTAAAAACTGCTTATATACTATGCTATATACTAACTGCTTATATACTATATATAACTACAATGCATAATAATACATATATACACACATATATAAACATATACATCCACATACATATTAAACCGGAAAAAATAAAATTAAATTAAAAAAAAAATTATCACGTTGCAACAAGTCCTTATGTACAGGACCTAAACAAATGTCGGCCTTAAGAGTTTAAAAAGGAATTTCTTTGAGGTTTTTTTAATGTCAAGAGGAATGTCATTCCAGAGCTTAATAGCCGTTAAACCCAGTGCGGTGTGAAGGAGTAAGAAGTTTGAGATTCAGATCAAATTAGGTATATATTTATATACGTATATAAAAATCAATACACCTCGAAACGTAGTTATACGCGAACAAAACACTATTTTTCTTAATCATCGCAATACACAATAAGAATCTCTTGTGTGAAGTAGGTAACTACTTACTAAAAAAGTTAAAGAAAAATCAACAGTATTAAATTCAAATATGACATCAATAAAATTGAAACAAAAAGTACCTACTCATTCCCGAAATATATAAGTAAACAACATAAAAGCAAGTCACGACTAACTGCCATGATGTAATGCGTTAGTAGTCCAATTAACGCATGGACCACAACGTCACCCGAATTTGAGTGACAGCAAAAGATCTCATCAGGCTGAGTCATCAGAATTAGGGTAATGATTTATTATCAACGACGTTTGTTGATATTTGAAATGATAAATATTAATATGTAATAAAACTATTGAAATTGTTACGAAAATATTAAAGGAATAGTTTATTAAAAAACTTATTTAGAATATAAATCGTTGAAGCATTTAATACAGGGGTAAGGACAGTTTCATTTTGCCGATAATATGTCTATTTACGATCATTATGGGGCAATGGAAATACTTAAAATATTTAAAAAAGGAGAAATAATTTTCGAAACTTACGCGCTTCTTTTAGATACTTCGTTCTTGAAAAAGGATTTACCATTTACAAATTTATTCAAAAATTTCGTTCTAAACGAGTTTATCTTTTGCTAAGATAAGAATTATACATCAGTAAAACATCCATTCATTCAAAAATGGGGGAAACCCAGCAGTGAGGCAGCTGTAAAAAAAATTACGATATGTAACTATTGATACAATACTGTTTTCAAGCCGGCATTGTGGTGTAGCCAGCTCAGTATAGCAAAGAGTGTACCCTGACGGAGAAATTCTTAAAAATTCGCCATCGTGTTAAGTAAACACACGACATGTAAACAGACATGCGTCTCGCTCGCACCTCTATATGTTTCACGTCATACCACATAGACACAAAAATGCGCTTCCGCGCAGGTCAAGTTCAACGCTCGAGATCCGTGCCGAACGAAATGTATATATGTGAAGCAGCTTTAATAGCAAAGTATAAAAGTTGTGTCCATCACGTTAGAGGATGTATATTACGTTGAAGTTCCATAGATGAACACAAACTAAGAAGCGCTGTATCGCTCACATAATTACAAATCTAATAAAAGGTCAGTCAGTGTCTTTTCTAGATTTAATAAAACTAAAAAAAGAAAATTAAACTAAAATTAAAATTTTATTACAGACTTTTAACACAGTTTCCGTTATATAAAAACGATGTGTGTGACGCATTCATAAGGAAAACGTTTAAAATAATATTAAGTGCTTGTGTTAATATAATATTTTTTTTACTTAGATATTGTTAAGAATTATCTTATCGATTTATCAATATTAGTTTCATTTTCATATAAATAGGTTCAGTATAGGGAATTAAGTATATGAGTCTAGGTTGTTGAACTGCAAAGTATATTCAAAATTATTACAATAAAGTGAAAATATTTTGGAAAAGGTATGTACCGTGATATTTTTACCGAATACATCGATAATTTAAGATTTAGAGGTTTTGTCTTTAATATTAATAGTGTTTATGGTTTAATTAAGTTTTAGTTTAATTTTAATTTAAATATTGTTAGATTGTTCATAGACTTGTTTGAATCTCCAATTCTTTTTTTTATTCATGTTTGAGTCAAATTCTCATTCAAAACTAAATCACACCATAACTAAAATCACAGCCCTGATTTTCAACAAGGTCCTGCCCCCTACGTCACGAGTGTTTTACACTTACAATATTAGTAGTTATAATAAACAAAATACAGAGTTGCTTATTAATATAATCTAAAGCAAAGTGAAAATCAGACAGAAGAAAAAAATGTTATATATGTTCTCTACTTATTATTATATTCGTTCGTTCTACTTCTATAGCTAGTATAGATTTCGATTTCAATTAGGGTCAGCTTTTCGGTTTAGTTTTCTTTACTTCGCGCGAAAATATACAAGACTGCCGATTTATATATTTTCTTAAATATTGATAGAATTAGTAATTTTAAAGTGTTTCGTTTGAGTTGAAGTCTAGAGTTTTTGTAGTTTAGTTTAGTTTAGTATATATAAATTATATAAATTCGTTCCGCCCTGGTCATACGATGTCAAACTTTGTTGACCTCTCTACCCTTAACGTGTGATGTAATTTATGGATCGCCCCTAAGGAAGAAATCGTACGAGAGTTTCCATTTTGTGTTTGTATACTAAAGACACTTTAAATATATATCTACGCTTAAGTATGTACTTCGTAGTTAACGTTTCTAGGACTTTTCAGAAATTATTTTCGTTGTTAAAACGACTAGCAGAAAATGGAAAGAGGCATTTATGCATAATGGTTTGATTTTGTTGCAGGTTTATAACTTAAAAAACTTAAAACATGGTGAAAGCGAGAAAATACGTGCTTAGAAGAGCTTTCGATGGCATTCCCAAACGTGAAGATTATGAAATAGTCGAGTATGAGTTGCCACCTCTGAAAGCTGGAGAGGTTATGGTTAAGACGGAATGGATCAGTGTCGACCCGTATTTACGTTTATACAGCTCCGCAAAGCCCTTACCTTATGACCAGTTTTCTTATCAAGTTGGTGAAGTTATAGAAACTAGAAATCCAGACTATCCCAAAGGCACAAAAGTCGTTTCACATATTGGTTGGTGTGATTATGGCATTGTTAATTTTAACGATGGATTTTTTAATAAACCCGAGAAATTACCTGACCTGAAAGGTTTACCCGCTTCTTTAGCCGTTGGTGCTGTCGGCATGCCTGGAGTAACGGCTTACTTTGGATTATTAGATGTTTGTCAACCAAAGTCTGGGGAAACAGTGGTGGTGACAGGTGCCGCAGGAGCAGTAGGCGCCCTTGCAGGGCAAATAGCAAAAGTTAAGGGATGTAAAGTCATTGGTTTCGCCGGTTCCGAAAGTAAAGTGAAGTGGTTAGAAAATGAAATAGGATTTGATAAAGTGATTAACTACAAAACAGCTGATATCACGAAAGCTCTTAAGGAAGCGGCACCACAAGGTGTGGACTGTTACTTCGATAATGTTGGTGGAGAGATCAGTTCGTTGATCATTGCACAAATGAATACTCGTGGAAGAGTTGCAGTATGTGGCAGTATAAGTGCCTACAATGAAGGATCAGGTGTGGATGATCTGGCGACATTACCTAAAGCTACAATAATTCAACCGTTCCTCGTTTTAAACCAAATTAAAGTAGAAGGAATCCATTGTACGCGCTGGCTTGGTAGATGGCATGAAGCATATTCACAGATGGTTCAATGGATCAAAGGCGGAAAAATTAAGGCTAGAGAACACGTCACTGAAGGATTTGATAACGTGTTCGATGCATTTGTTGGAATGTTAAGAGGCGAAAATACCGGTAAAGCTGTAGTGAAAGTTTAATTGAATTTCTTTGTAAGATGAGTAAAAATGTTCCTTTTGTATTTATTAAAATGTATGTGTAATAATGTAATGGCTGAGGTAAAGTTCAAAAATAAACATAAATGTGATTAAAGATTTAAATCGTTTTATTTTAAGGACAGTTTTAATCGTCTAATAGAGCTGATCCTCTTTGTAGCAACAGCGACAAGCGACAACCCTAGGAGTTGAGGAGAATTGACTGCGAGACACCGCGTCTCGGTAAACTTAATGTGAATTGTTCTCCAGTCAAATTTAGGAACAAACTATGTAAAGCGGCTAGTGGAAAATAAATATGAGTAACCGAAGATCAAGCTCCTCTTTCTTACTGTTGTGCTCTACAGGGTCCACAGTCCTCATACGTTAATACAAGATCTTTTGTAAACACTATGAAATAAAATAAATTGAAATTGAGAAATAAATTCTAATCGTTTGCTTTTCAATTGTCTATACAAACGTCATTTGTTTTTCTATGGATAATGTTAATAGTATGTCATTAGCTTATATGACTACATTTTTTTTCCTTTTTAAAATATTTTTTAACACTTAAATTCTAGAATCGGCGTTTTAGTCAATGTAAAAAGCAATCCGTGTGAAAATGGATATTTCTATGGGTATAGTTAAATTTAAGCTACGAGTATTTTAATGGTACTTTAATAAAATAGACATTAAAAAAAATAAATATTAATATGAGTATTACCTCCCCTTGTATGTAATCGTCTTGGTAAGTTTTTCACCAGGCTTTTGATGGTGTTCTGTGGAATATGTTCCCACTCAGACGAGATCACACGTTTAAGCTCCCTAATGTTTTGTAGAGGTGGTTGGATAGATCATACATACCTTTTTAAAAGTTTCCTGACGTGCTCAATGGGGTTAGGGCCAGAGCTCGATGACCAATATTGATCTCTTGCATATAAGCATCTACGTCGCCAGTACAGTGGGTCTGAGCATTATCATCAAAAAATTTCCCCTCATTACAGTCAGTGCGGGTTGTGCATGTTAATTTTTTGTTGTTGTGCATTTAGGTGAGCCATTTTAAATAAATACTATCTCAGTGCGATAGTTGGAAGTTACGTCCGTCCAAAACATAACAGAACCATAAGGGGTGATTTCTTCAAAACACACGTCAGCATAGCGTTTCTCTGGTCTTCGTAACACTCGGTGGCGTTGGTCCTTACCATCCATACAAACTTGAGCCTCATCGGAGAAAAGTACGCGACTCCAGTTACCTAGTGTCCAAGATAGGCAATTTCTATCGAACCGCAATCGAGCAATCCGGTGCTCACGGAGTTTCTTGGGGGCTCGTGCTGGTCGTCGACTATCTATATCAGCAGATATAAGCCTTCTCTTTACAGTCCATGGCCTACTAAAAATAACAAAAAGTTTTAGTTGCTAACTAACAAAAAGTCAATTCAATTCTTTGTTTCTGGCAACTATCAGTGAATTCTCTCCAGTGTTAAGTCAATCATGGAAGTCACACAATCAAATAAAAACTTAAAAAATAACGAAATATATAAACAGAAAAAAACTTGCACCGTGGTAACTTATAAATAAAAAGTCACAAACTAAAATGGGATTATTTTGTTTTAAAAAAAAGCTTCGAATTTAGAATTAACATTTTTTCATACATAGACTCTTTATTAAGTGCCAGTAACATAGTTTGAATATTAAAACCTCTTTACAACTTAATTATTATCAATATTGTAGAAAAATCAAAAACGCTTGTTTTTTATTGTAAATGAGTGTATAAATTGCTGTCATTGTCAAACTTTCACATTATGGATATGAGCGAATAACTAAATAAGTATTTGTTTACACTATAATGGCATCGTTAAATGATGTAGTGAAACGAATAAATTCGTTAACTGATTCCATTTTGAACGATATGATTTGGGGTAAGTAACTTGTACACAAAAGACGGCAACGCTTCTTTGTTCTAAATATCTATGGCAGCGTTGTTTGTTTTTCGGCCACCGTCACGCTTGCCTGTTTGCCCTCCAATCTCATAAGAAAACACTTCTGGAATATTCTGTTATCCAGAAGCTTGATGTTTGCGTTGAATCATATTTTTGATAACACTAAAAATATCTATATATTGTTTCTATTTTGATATCATATGTTTAAAATGTAAATGATTGTAATTATTATGACAATCAGTCTGCGGCGTATACGTGCGGCGTATAGCTGCGAGAAAGGAAAGAAAATGATCATTCCCCATTCGCCTATGGCGTACCATTTATTAGCCTATTCTTCAGCAACCAGACAGACTAAGACTTTCGTCGGTTACAACTGCTTTTTTTAAAACTAGACATATATTTAAACATTTTACATAACATATATAGTTTGTTTTGGAAACTTATAATGTACAAACATTGCAAATTATGCAAAGTGAAAGATTTATTTAATTTTAAGAAAACAACTGATTCCTGTTTTTTGCAATCTTGGCATGAAAGCAGGAAGAGAATAATAGTAAATCGTTTGAAATACAAAAAATACATTGACATGAATTGAGATACGATAAAACATATATATTTATAGCGTAATGATTTTTTTTTCGTTTCAATTTTATAATTTTTTCTTTTTACAAACTGTAATGATTGTTTTTATGAGAAGGAACACAATCGAGCAAGTTGATCATCTGAAGCTATATACAATATGCACCACCATCCATGAGTAATTTTGTTGTTTTTGAACAATTTGGATTGTGTTTTGTACATCACTAGTAGTTGATCTCAAAGCTACATTGCAATCTTTTCAGATAATACCTTTATATGCGAAGAAGAAAGAGATTTTTACTTGCACTTGACAAGTACGAAAAGTTGGTTCTCGCGAGTATCGTGGATAAGTAAAAAGCTGTATTTGTTAGGTCTTTTGGAAGATGTGCAATACGTTTGGACTTTGTCGTTGGTTTTAAAATCTATTTGGAATTGTCGCCTAAAAGATTCTGTGCTGTCTGTGTGTGGGTAAATGAGTTAAACTTCATACTATACATACACTTTTTTCATACACTTATAAATTGCGATTTATATTTCTATTCCCTGTAAATAAGAATAGCTGTAAATAGATAAAAGATGTGATATACGTTGCGACATGGGATTTTTTCTTTTGGTATAGATAGGCGTACTAGTAAGCGGGTTGTTTCGATTTTTAGTCAGTGATAAATAGCCAGCACCGCCCATAGCCTAAGGACACCACAGACACGCTTGCTTTGTTAAGATCTAGCTGCCAGCTACATCTTGAATAAAGCAGCTGCCATTATTAGGCGAATAATTAGTTCGAATTAATCGGGTACTTATAAGATTGTTCTTTAAAATCGTATAATCGATTTTGCATTGACATTTACGGGAAAATATAACCGAGGGAACATTTGATAAGAGAGCGCAACTATTTATATCATCACACGTACCGTTATGGATTGTTAGGGTACATATACATGGAGATATTTGAATAGCAATTAGTCTTTATCGGAACTCAAACATATTTTATGTTGACTCATAAATCAACGAAAACAAGTAGACCACACGTATGACCTCACTGCTTAAATTGACACTCGACCGGTGTTAATTCGCTGACATCCTTGAAACGTTATCAAATACCGATAAAGGCATGGAATAACAAACAGTAATTTGTGCTGATTCATTGAGCGGTAGTTTAATGGTGATGTACCTACTGCTAGTCAATGCAGTATATTTATGTGCTTCTAGACAACTTTGTTCGATACAATTGCAAAATGATTTTAAGACATAAATCCTATTTCCTACTAATATTATAAATGCGAAAGTTTGTGAGTATGTTTGTTACTCTTTCACGAAAAAACTACTAGACGAATTTGTATGAAACTTTACAGTAATATAGGTAATATATCAGAATAACATATAGGCTACAATTTGTAATGATTTTATGTAATTTTTTTGGTCGTAATATAACGATAGATGTCAATTAAGTCGGAAAAAATCTGGCCTCTGAAAGCTATCTTGGCGTACGCTGCCTAAACCATTGGAGTTACACAAAGATGATGTACCGTAGGATTGTTTGTCTTGAATAGTTCTAAATAAAAGTCCGCGACAGCATATATCTACCTCTTATATGGAAGCCACTATGACCAAAATTGTAAACCATAAATTAAGTAAAAAAAATATATTTATTTAAAATGTTATGTCACGAAACTTAATGTGGCAGACCAAATTCCACGCGAGCGGACCGCGGGCAAAGGCTAGTATTACATAAATGGGACTCAATAACCGAAAAGTAGCAATAACTTGCATGGCTCGAGCCCATGATCGGTACGTCGTGATTTCGTATCTTTCATTGGACTATTGATGTAAAACATTTCCTAGCACACGTATACATAAGCTTAGTGGGAATGGATAACAAAAATTCTTGTAACGTTTAAAATCTTTTCTAGTCTTATAAAAATATGAGGAAAAAATGTTAGTTGTTAAAAAAATAAAGGAAATAGGCCTTATAAATCGTATTATAGTTCAGGCGCTTAGAGGATATTTTTTCAGAGCCCATATACTACATATGTAAATATGTCACACTGCTAAACACGGGCGTTCCTTTGCTGGAGGAATGGACACTAACCTCAGTTGGGCACTTAGACGCGAAATTAATAAATATGTGTAGGCCATACACGTATTTTTCTTGATCCGAGAAACGGACTCGCAAATACTAACTCCTAATATAGTTTCTCTTATAGCTTCGCCACTAAGTTAGGTCATTCGCAGAATAATAATAAATGCATATTTGCAAGCTACGTAGCACTGTTTTTCAGAAAAAGCCAGTGAAACCGAAGAAAACGTTCATGGTAATGCGCGTCGTGACCATTTAAATAAAATATATAACACCAATGTTTTGACGACCAATTGGCTCAGTGGCCGGGTCCTCCGTCCGCGGAGTCAATGGTCGTGGGTTCGATTCCCGCCGAATAAATACATATATGATTGGATTACAAATATTTATTCCGAGTCTGGTGACCCCGCCAATCCGCATTGGACAAGCGTGGTGGGTTTAACGTCAGTTCCTCCAGAAATGGAGAGGCCTGTCCTCAGCAGTGGGACATATGTGGGCTGTTAAAAAAAAATGTTTTCGAGTGAAACAGATTCTTTTTATTTTAGGCCAAAAATTTTAAGCGGGTATGACCAAGTACCGATGGACCACAATAGAACAGCTTTGCCGCTGTCGAAACTTGCACAAGTTATGACGGACGATCGGAAATGGTTTAATTCATTGGAACCTGTAAGAGTTCATTTCAATTCCAATTTGATTTAGAATAACTTTATACAAGTATAATATTATTATTTTTCGCCTTTTCAAATTCATATTGGCTTTATTTCAAATTCTTTCGCGGTATCAGTAGTAACTTTGGAACGAACTTCTCTTTGAAATAAGGAAAGCCCCTGGCAAACCTTAATTAAAGACTTTCACCTCACATTTCTGCCTCTATAATTCGTCCTCCTCCGTCATATTTGTATATGTTTATCGTGTATGTGTACTTATCTATCAACCCAAAAATTGACTGGCAGAGAATGCTTAAGTCCGCCTTTATACCAAAAGTGTACATTAAGAATAAAATAAATAAATATTATTAGTCATTTTGGTATCAAAGGTTTTCTAATTCGTTAAAAAATGAAGGTGACGTGGTTCACCACCCGTCACGTCCTGATTCCCACGAGGGCGAGAAGCGACGAATGGAAAGCCGTTTCGCTACGATGAATGTGAGAGGAAGGATGGATGAAAAGATAGATGAGTGTGAAGGAAGGTGTGGCGGGATCGTAGCGGATGGAGATCTGTCGTCTCTGCCTAACCCTACAGAAAGACAAGCGTGACTATATGTATGCATTTATGAAAGGTTTCCTCGTGGGGCTAGGAAAAAATAAACCAGTCCGTCAGTCCCCGCCTCAGAAGTGTCAGCGATCGGGGGCTAGGGCAACAGGGAATGAAAAAAGTATTTGAGCTTGAACCGAGCCGTCACGGTATCCTAATTAGGGATTTATCCTTATTAGCCTCGTTTTGCCCAAAAACAATCTTAGTATTTGCCACCATAGTACCCGGGGAGTCCGATCCCGGGACGGTCGGCACGCTTCACTAAAGACGAATTTAATATACCTAATTTGTAGGCGTGAATATATATATATATATATATATATATATATATATATATATATATATATATATATATATATATATATATATATATATATATATATATATATATATATATATATATATATATATATATATATATTTATATATATATATATATATATATTCACGTTGTCAGGGAGTGTCTTTACCTAACCGCCTGTCCGGTACGGAGTTACTACCGTACCACTCCTTGTCTTCCGTTGCGGTAGTATCTTATCCCTATCATCCTGTCTAAATCCACCTTTCCTTTCCAATGCCCCTTTCCTTTCTTCTTTATCCTTTTCCCATCCTCTCCGCCAATCCAAGGTCTGCCGTGCCAATGGATGCGTGGCTAAGGGCGAGCTTAGTCGCAAGCGTGCCGACCGTCCCGGGATCGGGCTCCCCCGGGTACTATGGTGCCTTACCTCAGCATGCGGGGCTCTGCTGGGGCTGACCTCCATCTTCCCTTGCGGTTCGTGGGATTCACAATGACAAATTGTAAAAAACCTAATTTGTCCAAAAATGGCGGCGACGTGGTTCGCCACCCGTCACGTCCTGATTCCCGCGGGGGCGAGAAGCGACTAACGGAGAGCCGTTTCGCTACGATGAATGTGAGAGGAGGAATAGATGACAAGATAGATGAGATTTATCAGATGATGGATACTAGACGAATCGATGTTTTGTGTGTAAATGAGACGAAACGGAAAGGTAATTATACCAACACCCATGACTCCTATACAGCGTTTTGGTCTGGAGTACCTGTGACCGGCAGAGGTAGTCAGGGTGTGGGTATAATCCTTTCCGCAAGAATGGCTAAGTGTGTGAAAGAATACAAGTATGTGAGCCCAAGACTTCTCTGGGTCAGAATGAAGGTTGGCCTGACTCGAGTCTTTGTCCTCGGCGTATATGCGCCGCAAGATATCGGGTCGAGGAGTTCCCCAGAAGTCATCAAGGAGAACGAGAAGTTCTGGGAGAATGTAAGGGAAGTTTTAGATGAATGCAAGGAAAACGAAAGAATAGTTATGCTCGGAGATTTTAATGGTTGGGTGGGTGTAAAGCGTGTTGGATATGAAAAGGTTCTTGGTACTTTCGGTGATGAAAGAGTGAATGAGAATGGAAAGAGTTTACTTGATGTATGTTTGGAATGGAGTCTCTGTGTGTTAAACACTTGGTTTGCGCACAAGAAAATCCATATGTATACCTGGGAAAGGGGCGAGAGAAAGAGTATGATTGATTTTGTAATTGCCGACAAAAGGTTGAGGAAGCAAGTAATAGATACAAGGGTGTACCGTGGAACAGGCGTTGATTCAGACCACTACCTGGTAATAAGCCGCATTAATGATCTGTTCAGGGGATGGAGACACCGGCCACGAGAAACCAAGAAAGTGTTAGAGAGAATTAAAGTGGAAGAATTACAAAAAGAAGATGTGAGGGAGGAGTATCTGAGAAAACTGAATGTAAAGTTTGAAAAGTTGAATGATGTTAAAGTGGTTGAGGAGTTCTGGAAGGTGTTTAGGGAAGGAATGGTCAGTGTGGCCACTGAAGTTTGTGGTGTTGCCAAACGCAAAGGAAAAAAGATGAAGAATGTTTGGATGGATAATGAAATGCAAGAAGCAGTGAACGCTAAAAAGAAAGCATGGCGTGATTGGTTGGCTAAAAAAGCTGACGAAAGAATGAAGAAAGTTTCAAATGACGATGTCAATGATGCGCGAGAAAAATACAAAGAAGTTAAAAAGATAGTTAAGAATGTAGTAAATAGAAAGAAAGAGTATCAGAAGAATGAGTTTGACAGGAAGTTGTCTCAGGATTTCCGAGCAAATATAAAACTGTTCTGGAAATCTATTAGATCAGCAAGAGGCCGAACATCTACCTCAGAGCTGACTACAGTTAGAGATGACAATGGAAGTATTGTAAAGGGAGAGAAAAACATTTTGAAGAGGTGGAAAGAATATTTCGAAAGTCTTTTTGATAGAACAGAAGTACACAGTGAGTCATGTACGACATATGAAAATGAGGATGAAGATATAATTAGCATGGATGAGATTGTAAAAGCCCTAAATGGAATGAAATTAGGTAAGGCTGCTGGGTATGATAGGATTTCCGTCGAAATGTTGAGGTCAGGTGATGAGGTAATAGTCAGTCAGCTGTACTACCTTTTCAATTTATGCTGGAGTACTGGGAAAGTACCGGACGATTGGTGCAAATCCGTTATAGTACCGATGTATAAGGGAAAAGGGTCGCAGCAAGATTGTAAAAATTACCGGGGCATCAGCCTACTAAGTGTCGTCGGAAAACTGTATGCAAAAGTGTTGATTGAACGTGTAATGAAAGAGACGGAAAGCAGGATATGGAATGTGCAAGCAGGGTTTAGAAAGGGGATGGGATGTACGGATCAGGTCTTTTCCTTAAGGTGCATAACTGAGAAGTTTCTGGCGAAAAACCAGAAGGTGTTCTGCGCCTTCATAGACTTGGAAAAGGCCTACGATAGAGTGATAAGGAATGAACTGTGGTCGGCACTATCCACGTTTGGGGTGGGTAGGAAGATGATTCATGCGCTGAAGTCTCTCTACGAGAAGTCCAGTGCGTGTATCAGAATAAACGGGGCTTACACAGACTGGTTTGATATCTATAAAGGTGTTAGACAGGGATGTGTAGCGTCACCGTGGCTTTTCAACCTTTTTATGGATAGTTGCCTGACAGACCTGAAAGAGAGTCAGTGTGGCTTAAGAATGAATGGAGTACTCATCAAATGCCTCTTATATGCTGACGATCAGGTGCTGTTAGCTTCGTCGGAAAAAGAGTTGCAGGAGATGACGAACATAATGCATGAAGCGTTAGAAAGGAAAGGAATGAAGATGAATGTTAGCAAGACGAAAGTGATGGTTTTTGAAAGGGAGGACACTTCGACGCAGTGTGAGGTGCTGATTGCAGGAGAAAAAGTTGAGCAAGTGAATGAGTTTATATATTTGGGGTCACTCTGTACAAGAGATGGAAATGTGAAGGAGACATTGAAAGACGAGTGAAAGTTGGTAATCAGGTTAACGGAGCCCTGCACTCCTTTATGAAAAGTTAGAATGTGTCAAAAACGGCCCGACTGGTGGTTCATTAGGGGGTGCTTGTTCCGACGCTTATATACGGTAGTGAAAGTTGGGTTTGGCAGAAGAAGCATGAAAGCAGACTGAATGCGGTGGAAATGAGAGCATTAAGAAGTATGTGTGGTGTAACCCTGAATGATAGAATAAGAAATGAAGATATAAGAGAGCGATGTGGAGTAAAAGAAGGTGTTGTGACAAAAGTAGAAAAAGGGATGCTTAGATGGTTTGGACATATAGAGAGGATGGATGAAAGATGACTGGCAAAAGAAATTTACCTTGCGAATGTGGATGGAAGGGCCGGAAGAGGAAGACCACGAAAAACGTACCTTGACCAGATTGCTGAACTTTTTAAGAAAGGCCAGGTCAAGAGTACCCTCAACCGGCGGGCTTGCATGAGGAGAATAATGAGTGTGGAGGAAGCAAGGGAAGTATGCCGAGATCGTAGCAGATGGAGATCTGTGGTCTCTGCCTACCCTTACGGGAGACGGGCGTGACGATATGTATGTATGTATATATATATATTCCCAAGACGACCTCTTCTAAGAAATCCCATATGTCAATTTAAATATTTAAGTGCCTCAAGCATAAAAACTTAAACTTAAAAGGGTTTTTTCTTTAATGAAATGATTTTATTTTTGATACGATTTGCAAAGTTCCTAATATGATTCTTATGAAGACGCCTCATTCTATTTTTTTTTTGAAGAGTTGAAAGAAATTTTCGGTCACAAATGTATTGAATTTACTAATTTTGTTATGTAGGAATCACAAGCTATAGTGCTATCAGAATTGGCAGCCATCGCCGGCGGACCGGTGATGTGGGAGATACTTAAACATGCCCAGGAAATATATCAGCAGTACTGCGATTTAGAATTGCAGAATCTACAAGAGCTTGTGATCGTCAACTCTACATCGGTCAAGGACAAGCTATCGTCAAATATGGTTTTAATTTGCTATTATATATATATATATATATATATATATATATATATATATATATGTATATATGTATATATATATATATACATATATGTATATATATATATATATATATATATATATATGTATATATATATATATATATATATATATATATATATATATATATATATATATATATATATATATATATATATAACTTAACAATAACTACAGCACGGAGCACTATTTTGCTCAACCCACTCTGTGTTTATTGCGTTAAAAGATTTAAAAATTAACCATTTTGTAGATATTTCATCTTTCTTTTCTAATGTTGGGACTCTTGAATTTGACATAAAAAAGGCCCAATAAGAATGATATTAATTACTACGCTTATTAATTATTTTTTAAATTCTTCATTACTAAAAATTGTATCATAATTACCTGTCTGTGGCAGTCCACTGCTGGACATAGGCCATCCCCCACTGCGTGTCATCTTGTCCGATATTCGATCAAACAAGTTTCTGTGTTGTGTTTCTGCCAGTCGATCTGCGCAGATTGTCGCTCCGTCTAGCCGAGGGCTCACACTACGTTTGCCGATACAGTCCCTTCTTCAGCATTCCTGTACTCGAATGGGTGTTAGTTGTTGGTTGCTTTTTATTTATTTATTTAAAACGAAATCCACAGCATATCTTATTGCTAAAACCTATATAAATAATTGAACCCTTATAGAGTTAATAACGGCTTTACATTTTATTATCTTAACTAACAGTAAAAATATATACCAATTCGATGGTCACTATGGCGATTCGATCGATATCGAGAATCGGTGGCGGTTAATCTATAAAATATTTATTTATTCATATAATATGTGTGTGTGTTTCTGCGTGTGTAGTGTGAGTGTGTGCATGTGTGAGAGACAAGAGATTATATTTAATAATATTTATTGTCTGAGAGAATTTTTAAAAGGTATGAAAGAAATCTTGGGATTTAAATAACTTATTGTAAGAATAATCTGTGAGTTTTGTGTCAAGTTAGTTTTTGCACCGGTAACGTGAAATAAATGTGCGCGTGCGTGTGCGCGTGCGTGTGCGCGTGCGTGTGCGCGTGCGTGTGCGCGTGAGTGTGCGCGTGCGTGTGCGCGTGCGTGTGCGCGTGCGTGTGCGTGTGCGTGTGTGTGTGTGTGTGTGTGTGTGTGTGTGTGTGTATAAAGAAGTAAGAAAAATAAAGAAGTAAGCTCACAGCTTACTTCTTTATTTTTTCTACCACTGCACACGTTATATAAGAAATACATATCTAGGGCAGTACGTCTACTTTGTAAACTCATCAAAGAGTAACATTCGCAAGTATAACTCATACGAGGTTTTTTTGTATTTATAATTTAAGAGTTTTACCCACTTTACTTGTACTGCCCTCTATATTTTTATAAACTATTAATTTTGGCAATATTTGGCAATCAATATTTAGGTTAAAAAGGAGCCATCGCATCATAAGAGCGGCGAAACTGGAATCAGCAGTACGAAAATTTCAACAAAAACTCACCCACAGGTAAGTGCGTGTGTGTGTAATAACTTGAGTGTCACTCTCTAAGTTTGAGTGTCACAAAAAATGATTAAGTAACACACCGAATATATGCATTTAACCGTAACTGTTTATAAGTTTGTTGTTGACTGTATCCGTATCAATACTTTGAGGTTTCCGGTAGAGGTGTGAGGTAATATTCCGAGCGAATCCTTTATTCCGAATCATATTCATTAGATTAATTCCGATCTAGGCCTCTTCATAGCTCTCTCAGTAACTAAGAGTTAAGATTTTTGAAATTTAAACGCTTTAAAAAACTAACACCTTATTTTCAGTTGGAAGAAAGTCTGGCTGTATGGAATGGTTTAATAAAGTCGATGCGTGATGGTTTAAAAGTGGAAGACATGGAGATGACATTCAAAGACGGTACAACGAAGAAAATTTGGAAGGTTGACAGACCAAAGACGGAATCTATGGAGACAGTTGATTTTGTGAGTCTAATTTTGTTGGTACTTATAATACATATCTATAACTTATTAAAAATCGAAAATCAGAAGTCAGAAAGGTAAATAAGTAATCATAGTTACCTAAATAAATTTGATGGAATATATTCGACCGATAATGGGCTACATACTCATCTCCAAACATTTGCACCACTACATGCGTGTGCACCCGAGGAACGTCTGCTCTCAGGAGAAATCCTTCTGCCGCCGCCTGGACTCAGGGAGGGGAGGGATCCCCGCGGCTCGATCGCACATCCCTGTGTGGAGGTGTGGATGTCCCTGTTTCATTTCAGACGACGCGAAGTCCCACATCCTACAAAAACTAGTACTAACTCGTTTGATGTCAAAAGAAGTATAGAATGAGGGCCTTTTTTCGTCTAGATGCATTACAATACGGTCTTTACTGTATTAAGCTAATTTATTTAAACGATATTAATTAAATAAAATTTAATCAAAACTACCATGGGATTCAGGAAATTAACATAAAATATTAGGTCACATCACTAATAGTCATTGTATAATGTCTGATGAATTTTTTTTTGCATATTATTTTTATAAAAGCCTGTACTGTACAAATACAAAACGCCTAAAAATGTAAGCCTGTACAAATCTGACAACTGTTGGAGTAGGCGAACATTGAAGTGTAGACTGCAACTAGGTGTAGCCGTATGACGGAGGAGATCTATTTTCATCAGTAGGCTGCTGTTGGTCGATGATAATGACGTTTAATACTTTGTAAAGTATTTTATACTTAGATTACATGGTGTATAAACCTTAGCATCATTTTTATAAAGCATGTTTAACAGTGGTAGAGCCACGCTGCAGACGAATACTTTGAGAAGAATAGCATAATATTTGTCTGTAGCATGAATGGGCCGGCTCGCTCGGGGAAGTACCACAACCGGTGTCTGAGTGGTTGCTTACCTACCGCGCTTCGTACGGTGAGCGGCCGAGTTCCGGAGGCCTTCCCTTCCCCCTCCCCCTCCCTCTAACCCCTCCCCTCCCTCTAATTTCCCTTATAACAACACCTTTCTTAAAAAAATGCTTTCATTAGAACTAATGTTTAAAGTAAAGAAAAATGGACACTGGCGGTCGGTCTATTTCAAAAACTCAGAGTAGCTCGAAGTAGCTCGCTATATATATGCTCTGAGTTTTACTGGTCTAACGTTAGCCACCGATATAGCTTTTCGTTTGCAATTTAAGTGACAATGGGCTGTTCACGTTTTCAAGATATTTGAAATCTATTTGAAATAGACATATAACGGCTAGGAGAAGGTGAATGTGTGTAGCCAAAGACTAGGGCTAGGTGGTGCGTCTTAGGTGAGGTCTATTTCCAGCACTGGACTTCCGTAGGCCGATGATAATGATGTTAATACTCTGTTAAGTATGTTATCCTTAGAAAACATGTTGTAAATGCCTATTTACGTGTATCGTTAAGTCATTACTTCAAGTTGTATTTGTCTTTTAGTTACAGTTACTGCCATCTGCTGTTGGTAAACAGATTTTAACGTACCTACCACTGGCACAACTGGGTGAATTGGCACGTGTTAACAAGTACTGGGCATTTCTAGTGGACGAACTCAAATCGGAAGTTAATGTCAGACAGAAAATTAATATCGAATTACAGAAGATACAAGTACAACTTCTTTATTTTTTGAGTTTTCCATCTTAGCTCCGGATGATTTAAAAAAAACTTTGTGATACATGTGATGATATATGACATTTTCGAATGTCTAATCATCATATAAAATAAATCTAAGTTGTAGGTATAATGCTGAATGACTATTTTAACCCACTATTTATATCTGAGATTTAAAATAAAGTAATTTCCTTTTTAATTAACACAATTTATTAGCTGAAGGTTATAAAGAGTAAAGATCGAAATAAGACAGAAAAGAATAAGTATTGACTTGAAATTAATTATCTGACAAAGAATATAATATTACGTTAGAATAAATTTAGTTGGTGTGAGTTAAAACAGACGTGCATTCAATGCGGGAGATCGATCTGTCCTGTGGCGTGGCCGATCTTCGAGCGCGACGATGAGCGAGCCGTCGTGCACGGAAGCAGAGTTTACGGTAGCATATATAATAAAGAGAATTTATTATGTTCGCGCGGTGTGTCTGTTTGTTGAAAGTATATTATAAATATATTTATTTATTATATGTTTATTAATAAATTATAAGTGTATTTGTATATTTAATATATATATGTATGTATTTATTTAAAGCTGAAAGTGTAAATTAATAGGCATGCTGCAAAATAATAGTAATTAAGTTATAAATAACCCAACACCGCCTAATTCTAAGAGCGTATTTGCTCCCATACTGGACTCGTATGAGACTCACGGAAAGAAATAGGGGCCACATTCCGTGCCGACAACCGTACAGTACCGTACCTACTGTACGGTATAGGTATACGAGTATAAGGAAAGAAGAAGAATTTATTACTTATCTAAAAATTATATCAGATTTATCGAAATACTTGTATACTGATTGTAAAATACAGAGATTATTTATTAACGAGAAGTAGATATGATGCTATGTGAAGGAAGTTTTTTTTTTATCACCATTTGTAACAACAGTAGACAAACGAATTTGTAATCAGAAAAAATCTAAAATGAAGTAAGCGAATACTAGTTAAAGAATGTTTGTAAAATAACATGATTAGGGGTAGACAGAGATCACAGATCTTCATCTGCTACGATCGCGGCTCCTTGCTTCCTTCACACTCTTTACTCTCATGCAAGCGTGTCGGTTAAGGGTACTCTTGACCTGGCCATTCTTAAAAACTTCGTCAATTTGGTCAAGATATGTTTTTCTTGGTCTTCCCCTACCGACCCTTCCATCCACATCCGCAACGTAAATTTCTTTTACCAGTCGTCTTTCATTCATCCTCTCTATGTGCCCAAACATTTAAGCATCCCTTTCTCAACTTTTGTCACGACACCGTCTTTTACTTCATAACTCTCTCGCTCTCTTATATCCTCATTCCTAACTCTTGTTAACAGTGACCCCAAATATACAAATTCGTTCACTTGCTCAACTTATTCTCCTGCAATCAGCACCTCACACTGCATCGTAGTGTCCCCTTTCAAAAACCATCACTTTCGTCTTCCTAACATTTATCTTCTTTCCTTTCCTTTCTAAAGCTCCATACATTATATTCATCATCTCCTGTAACTCTCTTTCCGGCGAACACCTGATCGTCAGCATACAAGAGGCATTTGATGAATAATCCATTCATTCCAATACTTATCTGTAACTAAAGGAAATGATGCAACGTCACGTAAGCCCCGAGAACGATACACAGTTTGAAATAGATCTGCAACGCATGGAATCGCCACCTGGTAGTTTTTTGCCATCAACGAAAAACAAGTCAGTTTCGTTGAGCGTACGAGCTAACCAAAGGTCCGGATTTTACTCGTTAAGGCAAACTGAAAAGGCAAAGAATCGTCGAATATGCGCTGTAAGTATTTTAGTTTATTAATATGTAATTGCAATATAGTAAATGGTGAACAATTTGTTTGTTTAATCAATTTCCTAAGTTAATTCTTTTTTGGTAATACAAAAAAATGGAGCTTGAAATTTTAGATTCTAATATTGAACTTTGTAACTTATTTTATTTTATTTAGAATTTATACTAAACTCTTATTAAATAGATAACTTCATCATTTCATGCACATTATAGAAATGTACGATCGTAAAGTATTTACTTTAAAAATGTGAAAAATGATTTGTCAAATTTTTAAAAATATTTTTTTAAAAATTTGTCAAATTATTTTTCTTGATTAAGCATATGCCCAAAGACAATATCCGAAAATTTTTAAAAAGTCACCGCATTTATTAAATTATTAATTATTTATCCGTAATATCTTTACAAAGAAAATATATCACTTTACATCTAAAGTTGAAACTTTTCAACCAAAAAAAATTATACGAACCGAATAAATTTTACGATAAAATTGTATACAATAACAATACTTTTTGTATACAACACTAACAATAGGTCTTGTAATGGTAATAATAAGACCTTTTTTTTTATCCCAAGGGAAATCCTTTATGGATACACTTCAGCCTGGGGGAGGCCGGAGAGTTATGTCGGACTCGTTTTACCGACTAAAACCCCTTGGATGTTTCTACGCGTCACTTCTATTGAGGTCACGGGGACGCTTGGCTCAGATCCGCAATCCCGACAGTGCAGCCTTTATGACCCCGTCTTCATTTGGGAGGCTTTAGGTTCTCCTCCCCCTTCGCTAAAAACGCCCCGAAACACTAAGGGCGTTCTTCAGCTCAGGACCTTAGTGAGTAACAGACCCCCCGATCCGTTACTGCAAGTCCTGGTCAGGGTGGCATTAGGGCCGCATAAGCCAAACGCCGCCGACCGTGTCTTCTGCGACGGATCGGAAGCGAGTTCGGGGCTTGTTCTCGCCTTCGCTCCGCCGCTTCTTTCTGTGACATCACTGTGCCGCAGAAAGTCTCAACCACCCGCCAGGCCTCCTTGCTGCCAATCATGGCTTTGATGAGGGCTGGCAGTGTCAGGTCCCGCCCAATTATCGCCGACAAGGCAGCGCGTGGTTCCGCCCATGCTGGGCAATCCACGCGTGTGTGCTGTGCCGTATCCGCGATATCTACGTCACAGTGATGACACGTTGGCGTTAGCTCTCGACCCACCACTCGGCACAGGTACTCACCGAAGCATCCATGCCCAGTCAGTATTTGCGCCAGATGGAAGGTGATTGTGCCGTGCCTTCGGTCTACCCATTGCCTTAAGATAGGCCGAATAGCCTTTACTAATGCCTGACTTGGCCCAGGTGCCTCTAGCCGAATCGTCCATTTCCAGAAGAGATCATCACGTGCCTCGACCCTCCATTGCATGATCTCCCGTGGATGTTGGTAATAATAAGACCTAGTGTTATAGTATGTATTATCATAACTGTATTTAAATATTTTATTATATGATATGATCAATCATGTTATAATTACTAAAAAATAAGATATTTATAATAAATGAATTAACTGATAACTAGTTAAATTTGCTTAATATTACTGTTACAGAAGCCTAAACCAATTCGTAATATGACCGATTTATATGAAAGATTAGAAAGACGCGGGGCTGCAGATGAGAATATTTGGAAGTGGTGTAGAAATGTGCTTAAACACTACGGAAAAATAAAGGATGAACCGGTATTATATTAATTAATTATCGCAAAAGTTACAATCGAAATAAAGGTAGATTTGGGGCAGGAACTTGATATTAGCGTTTTTTCTTTTCAGCAATTGAGATTAATTTAATATAAAAATTTAATAAGAATCTCACTTTGAGATTTAGGTTTTAATTATTTTTAATAAAATGATAATAATAATTCTTTATTTGCATAATGTGAGGTGTAACAAGATGAATTTCGGTCACAGCTTGCAGATGTTATCGATAGAAGCTGTTAGCGAGAGCGCGTCGCTATATCTTTAAAAAAACATTTTTTTAAACAAAAGTAAAGTTAAAGTGGCACTTAGGGTAGGGACCCAGTGTTTTTACTCCTTACCATATAGACCCGGGGTAGGTAGCGTTGGAAATTTCTAAGCGAAATGGGGAGGTAAAGCAGAAATTTAAGCTAAGTGGTGTACCTTGTAACAAATTTTCTTTTAGTAGTAGTAGTAGCTGATGATAATGTAGTTCTAAAGATTTAATGCTGACTGATTCCCGGCATTGAATAAGGTCACCCCGTTTATTCCCATGCGTGTTGTAAGGTCCACTATGGAAACAAAGACCAGATTGTTACTGTGTAAACAGAATCAATGTGAGTAATTAAACCATTATATGATGCCATTGTTGCCCATTAAGTCCAGTTGTGGACTATTGTGATGTATTTTAATGATGAACTTAATCGATTTGGTTCGTTTGAACATTTTCATCTACCAACATCCTATGTAAAAAATATATTTCATTGTATGGTATTTTATAAATATTACCAGGTAAATTATAATTTCGAGAGCGTAGTGTCTTTGGAAAACATGCACTTCCCTTGCCCTTTAATGAAATATAAAATGGCGGTACCATTATCTAAACCGCTCGTCGAAGATCCAACGGCTGTGAATATAGTTAGAAGGTATGCTATTCTTTTAAATATAGATGATAATATTCTTACTTAAAACAATAAAAATTATATCGAAGTGCAATACCGGGGGGGTTTGTGCTAATAACATCTATCTCCGTTCCACGGATGATTATTGCATAGCACCGCATTGGCTTTATCTGAAAATCCTTCTATTCTATTTCTTTATCAATGATTTTTTACGTGTATATGTATAGATATGCATATATCGTCGACAGAAAACGTGTTTGATATAAGTAGAAAATGAAGTATTACCGACCCCTTCATACGCACGGGTTGTTGTAAAAATAGAATGAAAGACCGCAGCTTTTGCTCTGTTCATCACGTTGGTAACCTATGTGCCTCTTCAATATAAAGAACCTGTCACTGTCTGATTTTGATTCCAAAAGTCGCTTCTAGCTTAAAACCCTCCTCAACAAGCTTCCGCCACGAGACTGATGAGATACATCCTTTGTATAAAAATAAGGTATAGGTGCAAATAATGTATTTTTGTATCAAACATGTATATTGTATTTCAGTCTACCAGCTACAGTGAAGATTTTAAAGAAAAATGACAATGGTACGTCGCGAATAGACGTTAAACAATACAGTTTATGGAGTAAAGATTTTTCAACCTTGTATCCAGTGTTAAAGCTGCCTTCACATCAAACTTTTCTTTAGAACTTCCATTCAATAAGAAGATATATGCAATAATATAAAATCATATCGTTGGCATTATTAAAACTGCACTTCAATGTATTTGAAGTGATTACAAATATCGTTGCCTTCGAGATATTTACTTATGAGTTGTAGTAAAACATTGTACATTTATGTTATAAAAAAATTATTTGTTTAAATTACTGTAAATACACCGTCGAAACACATCAATCTTAATTATAATTGGGCAAAATTTTAAAGTATGTAATTAAAATAATTAAACAAAATAGAGAATGTATTTTATTGATATTCACATGAAATTTCCAATTCCATTCTTTATATTTGAATCATTTGTATGTAGCGACTCCCTGGCTTAAATAGTAAATATTTGAAATAATTTATCTATCTTCAAGTCCTAAAAAGATAATTTTGATAAATTAACTAAGAGATATTCATTTTATGCAATGTTTTTGATTTATCTTATCTCAGTTATTTAACAAATATAATCAAAATAAATCTATAATACATTTTAGTATTTTTTTTTTATTTTATTCACAAATAAATTGGTTTTAACTCGGCTTATACACAACAATTAGGAATTTGTAGGAAATGATTTAAGATACATACAAGACAGTCAAAAGAGAATAAGTCACAACAAGAAACCTTGATCAGTCTATCGATTTAGATATTGAAACTTCTGTATAAGGTACATATATATTGTGTAAGGTATAAAAAGTGAAATGTTGTTATTTAAGGCTGGTACAAAGTACCTATGGTTTCATGAAATTCCATTCTGTGCTTCAACTCAAGAAGGTCAAGAAGTTTAAGTACTTGAGTCACTGGGTCACTGATGATTTGACGGATAATGAAAATATGGAGAGAGAGCGCAGAGCGTTGGCTGTCCGTTGTAGTTTGATGGCCCCCAGATTTGCATGGTGTAGTAGTGAGGTAAAAGTAACTTTGTATAAAGTGTATTGTCAGTCCTTTTATACGTGCAGTCTGTTGGTCAACTATACGCAGCGGACGGCCAGTGCACTGCGTATCCAGTATAATAATGCGTTCAGTATAACGATGCTGTTTCGGTTTTCACTCTGGTATAGCGATTCTACTATGTTTGCTGAAAGACGAACTGATGATATTTTCCCAATTATTCGAGCTCGATGCGCATCTCTTCCGCATAATCTGCGCTACCACACAAATAGCATAACATATATATAACATAGCATAAGCGTAGCATAACATAATATAATAATATATAAATAATTTTGAGCGTATTGGCTAGTAGGTGGGACTCTCCATTGCTCCTGGGTGCTCCTGCATACTAATGTCAGGTAGTAGTGGAGTGTCTCCTTATTTTATTATTATTATTATTATAAATATCCTAACTTTAGCTTATAAATCTTTGTTACTAACAAATATTATGGCTGGCTATGTTTGAAATAAAATTATATTATTTTTATTATATTTGGTTTACGTAAGTATGACCACTGAGACACTAGGTGTTCCTGCATACTAATATCAGCTAGTTTGGGGTGTCTCTTATTTTATTATTATTATAGTTGTCCTAACACTCACAAATATTATGGCTGGCTGGCGTGGAATAAAATTATATTATTTTTATTATATTTGATTAACACAAGTATGACCATGTTTCTAATTTCCGCGCTAAGCTCTTCGCTAAGTGGCTTCCTATTCGCCTTTGCCGGAATGTTCACATACTCTCTCTTCTTTATTTTAATTTATTTGCACATAGTTACCCCTCTTATCATGCCTGCTCATCATACCAAATTCTTATACCAAGCTTTCACAGTATAGGCTGTTTGGTTATGTAATTTGTTGATGCTGGAGGTGAGACAAGCGAAATCTCTTCCAATTTTCAAAAACCACTATCTATCTTTATAAATATCTATGTATCTTATTATTAATAAGTTTATTATTTACAATATATATATAAACCGTGACTTTTTAATTACCTGAGAAAATTAACCCTTTAGGTACGGACGCATTCTATGTCGCGCCGTACCCGCTGACCGAGCAGTCGCGGCAAGCGTCCGTACTTGCGGAACAATTGCAAGCGCCCGTCAGACGCACAATACCACGCTATCTTACGCAGAGCGTGTGCAGTCGCTCGTAAAAAAAATGCTTAAAAAATTATAACATAATGCAATAGAAAATATTTGCTCATTTCGTCAGTTTATTATTAGGCAGCGTAAAACAAGTGCAAAATACTTGCGATGGATTACCATGGAGATAACATATATATTCTGCTCATGAAGAGTCGCGAGTGACCTAAGTCACCGTTCGTACATAACGAGCGTCAAATGTTGGGTGACCATAGTCACCGCTCGTACAGAGCGAGCGTCAGGCGTTGGGTGACTATAATCACCGCTCGGGCCGAAAGGGTTAAGTAATATAAATAAAATTTGATATATAAATTATGATATTTTTATGAAATATTTATTAAAAATGTCCTTAATATACACCAAAAATTATACAACAAAAAATCTTGCCAATTGAAATTAGACATCATTATCATTTCAATATGAAGTGCACCCAAACCAGCCTAATTTGGTTGCGTAATATTTACGTACGGAACGGATAACTATGAATGAAAACAATTTGCGCAACCTGCCGACAAAAGACGAACGAAGAATTTCTCTTTCGCACGCGCTGTTGCCATACTTATGAATACATGCGTCTCATGCATCATATAAAACATCCCATAAAACAATATTTTTGTATGAGCGCTATAATATTTGAATGTTACTTACTGACATTAAAAAGTCATGGATATATATATATATATATATATATATATATATATATATATATATATATATATATATATATATATATATATATATATATATATATATATATATATATATATATATATATATACTTGCTTATGGCCATTATCTTTATTTGTTAATATTTTTTCTTCTATCATCATAACGATGATGTATCATAAATCTACATCAAATCATCTTTTCAACATTGTGAAACTCTACGGTTGTCTGGAAGAAATCTCTGTTAGCATAGAAATCTAGTTATTTGTATATAAATATAACAATCAATTACTGTATAACTTTGTTTTTGGTGTACAATAAAGAATACATCTATCTATCTATCTACGATCAATTTCAAACATGATCTATTTAATTAATCAAAATTTGAATTACATCTGCTCCTGCCTTATAATTTATCATGAACGCATTTCTTACATTTGTTATTGTTGTTTCTATGATCGTTTGAAAAGCGAGCTTGTGACAGTGACAGTCTTGCAATTTGACAAATGTGTGTAAATCAGAATATAAAACAAATTTCTAGAAGGAAAGTAGGAATCATAGCGCATCATTTTTGCAAAAGAAGTGTATAATTGCGTAGTAAATTGTTAAAATTATGTTCTCTTTGTTAATTTTGTTTTAAAACTGAATAGAAGAATCGACGAAAAATGAGTAAGCATATGTACTCTACTGCGAATCTGACCGACAAGGAGCTGAAAGAACAGGGAAACAGATTGTTTAGTTTAAGGAGATTTGAAGATGCGATGAACTGTTATACAAAGGCTATTGTTAGTATCATATAACATTATTAGTGTAGTGTTTGAATGGAATATAGTTATTTAAACTTGTGAATATGTTTCAGATAAAAAACCCTTCAGTGGCAACATATTTTACAAATCGTGCTTTGTGTCATTTGAAGATGAAACGATGGGAAGCGACGTGTAACGATTGTCGTCGCGCCTTGGACATAGATACCAATCAAGTCAAGGGACATTTTTTTCTTGGCCAGGCTTTAATTGAACTTGAATGTTATGACGAAGCAATCAAGCATTTACATAGAGGTAAGAAGCTGGTAGTTTTATGCATTGTTATGTGAAAGTTTTAGCATATCTAAATATTATTATGCTGATTTTATTGTTACAATATAAACATACTTTATATATCTATATATACTTGATATATATTTTGGTACTAAAGAATATCTTAAACATAAGGACTACCGAGCCACCGGACAGCCCATGTATGTCTTACTGCCGGGCATAGGCCTCCCCATTTAGGGAAGAATGGACATTAAAACACTCATCTAAGATGGACTAATTAACTAATAAAATATTTCACATAAAATGACTTCTATATAGTCTTCGTATGAGTGTGCTTCATTTAGTTACTATTGAGACTGGTGTATAAGTAATTTATAGGATTAACTCCTTTTACTTTGTTTAACTCTCATTATATCCTTCTTGTCCTCCCCTTTATACACCTTACCTAAAGGTAGACAACACATTGACAGTGTTCTAGATGTTGTAGATGTCCATTAGCATTAATAACTCTAAGCATTAATTCTTAGTTTTTTTTATAATTTCATTTTCATCATTAATAACTCATTAATAACTTCCCTACTAATAACAATAAGTAGGGAGGGTACAATTTGATGGGAGGGGATGGAGGGAGTAATGGGCGGTGAAAGAAATTGGGCCTTTGGATGCTTTCATTCACCCATATGTAACCTAATATGCTACCACTTAATGCTAATATTTTGTGAAGGTGTGATGTTCCTCATTCCAGCTAGCCCATTGTGTACCATGGCTCTACTACTATTAAATAGGTATTATTTATATCTATGTAATAAAAGGTAGTATGTATATCTGTGTAGGTATGTGTATACATGTGTGTGCATATATGTATGTATATATAAGTATATACATATTATATATGTTTTAATTTATAACATAAGTTTTCTTTTATACAACCTCCACCACTTCCAAACCTATTTTCTCAGTTTCACTCGCAGATTGTCTGGTAGGGAATGCCCAATGGCATTAAGTCTGCCTGTTCTACATTTTGTGCAAATAGTTTAAATAAATAAATAGCTATCATACATAGTTGGATTATTCTAAATTATAACTATTGTATGTTGTTGTATTGTGTTTTCAGTTCTAAGAAAGATCCAATCTATATAAGAGGATTTGAATCATGTAATGGTCCAAGTCTAATAATAAACATATAACACTTCATTGTGCTAAGTTCATTGAAACGAAACAAATATGTATTCTAATATTTATAACTGATTAGTTTTTAATGGGAGAGGTATGGAAACACGTAAAGGGTCACCTGATGGTCCACATGAGGGTTACCATAAACAAGTACATCATCAGGAGTACTGTAAATGTGTTGCCTTAGAGTAAGGGTGTGAATAATTGTTGTCTAAAATGTTTTAAATGTCAATATTAATAGATAATATGTCATTGTTTTTATCATAGTTAATGGGCGATGGCAGTTCAATGTTGTACATAGGTTTCCCCAAAGATGCGCCGACTAGCCCTTTCTTCATCTTCGTGCATTTGGTTTCTGCTAGCCGCCATGTGTGGATGATTGCACCATCTAGCCTGGGGGGTCCTACAATATGCAGTCTCCACTTCAGTACTTGTCTACTCCAACGGTTCTCGACTTTCGGACAAACATGACCATCTAATGAGATGGTCATGTTTGCTCAAATAAATGGTCATCTTGGCAATGGCTACATGCCCAAGACATCTATCTCCTATCTCTCAATCATTACAATGAATGTTTTATTTATGTAATTATTGTTTTATTTATGTCATAATATTTTAATATAATATTCCAATTTTTTGATTTTTATAGCAAATGACTTAGCAAAAGATCAGAAGCTTAACTTTGGGGATGATATAGCAGCACAACTTCGTGTTGCGAGAAAAAAGAGGTGGAATGTTCAAGAAGAAAAAAGAATATCACAAGAGATTGAACTACAGACTTATTTGAATAAGTAAATTTTTACTTGCTAATAATTGATTAGAAACAAATTGAGGTAGCAATAGCTCAGTTGGTTAGGATCAGTCAGTTGGTTACAATCCAAAGATATATTGGATAACTTATTTGAACCATTTTTTAGCACAAAGAATAAATATTATTAGCTCAGTTGATATGGTAAACAAGAAAATTTAAAAAAAATAATTAAATGCTATCAAATCCAGTCTAGAGTTTATGTAATTTCAATTCTTACGATTATTCCTTATAAATTTAACATTTTAATGTTGTTGAAACTTTAAATTGTGTAGTTTGTTATCATTAAAAGTACATTATAATTAAATGCCTTAACAACTATGTACTTTCTTAATATTATTAAAATTAACAATTATCACCAGGACAATATAGTTAAAAAATATTAATGTATCACAATGGTATTTAATAATTTTAGTTTGATATTATACTGTTTGAAATTTGGTTACATTTTAAGTTTTTTTATGGGATAGGAAGGCAAACGAGCAGGTGTGTCACTTGATGGAAAGCAATCAACAACATGCATTCTCTGCAGTGCGACAGGTCTTGCAGAATTGTTGCCGGCCTTTAATAAATAATAAGATGTTCACATTCGATTTTACCGCAGATCCCTGAGGAAAGACATTGATTTTCTATATTGTGCAGCGTTGTAGACTTCCAGGAACGGTGTGTAAAACACCTTTCTAGGAAGTTTATAATGCTTCTGCCTCTTGGCTCACGTTTTTTTTTTCGTCCATGAAAAATTTCTCAATCTGGAGTGAAATACTCAATAACATATACATGTGGATACATCACTCAACCTTCGGCACCCACTTTTTTACAAAAAAATGAATTTTGTAAAAAAGTGTGAGACGTTTATACTTGCCAATCAACTGCGATCGATTGTCGATCTTCAGTTATATGTAACCAGAATCTGCAGAGCTACGTAAATTTCTTGGATTTTCGGTGTCTCATTTTTTTACTTCGGCATAGTTTTGAGCGACTTTATGTGTTTATAATTGAAAATCGTATTATTTTTTGTTATTTCAAAGAGCTATTCAAATTTCTTGGATTTTCGGTGTCTCTCTTTTTTTACTTCGGCATAGTTTTGAGTGACTTTATTTATTTATAATTAAAAATCTCATTATTTTTCATTATTTCAAAGAATTATGCAAATTTCTTGGTTTTTCGGCGTCTCTCTTTTTTTATTTCGGTATTCGGTAGTATATTTATAGTAAACAATCTTAATATTTAACACTTTTGTTAAAATTTCAGATTAATAAATGAAGACATGCAACGTAGAATAGATTCAGTTAAATTAGAGAACACCAATGAAGATGAAATTAGTTCGAAAATGTCTAAAATTGAAGAGGAATGTGTAAGTGACCATTTATATTTCTCTTAGTAGTGATTGAAATTATTTTTTTGTATTTTTTGTAAACGGTTTGCTTAGTCACGTTGTTTTTTAATTTTAATTGTTCTGATAACATCAGAGTAATTTATAAGGTAAATGGATTAAGTTGTATAGTCAAAGAGTTTGTGAACTTCTACCTATTTTTATGAATGCTTATGAAGAGATATTTAGAATGATTAATATGTTCCTAGAAGATCGTGTAACGTCGAACGCAATATTCTGTGATGGTGTAGTTCTTTCATTTATGACTCTATCACTATTAAATATTTTTTCCACATCCCAAGTTTGTTTTAGCCGGATTGGTGGAGCGCCCAAACTCCAAATAAATATTTGTAGGTGTGAACCGTTGCCTTTGAAGGCGGTTATTTCGTCACTGAGCCATTTGAGTCGACATATTAATCATTCTAAATATCTCTGCATTCATAAATATCTAGTGAAGTTGCAATTTTGTTTTAGAATTTTTGACCGTGACGGGCAAATATTGAAAAACTATTGCTTTGTTCTTTTGTACAATTAATAAAGTTCATGAAATCAGCATATCGTCGAGCAAATTATCAGAATTGATAAGTCCATATAAGTAAATTTTACAGCAACACCAAAAAGCAATATTAGTATTTTCACGTATTGTTTTTTATACTTATGTATATAAGGCTTGATTATAGATTGTAAGTTTATATGTGGGATAGATCACAAGCATATGGGACGCGTGTTTCTCAAGTTGCGTTGCACTGCATCTCCGTGAGGGTCGGGCGGTGGCAGAAAATTAGTTTCTCTGCTCAATGAGTGGAGGTTTTGACTGAGCCATCGCCCACTTATTTCCACCTGTGAATGTATTGTTAATAATGTAAGAATTTAATGTGTATTCATGTGTGTTGGTGCAGAGAAAAATAAATTATTCCATATATCTAAAAAACTTACTTTCTTTCATAGTTCTAAAAATTTCTTACTTGAGGTATAAGAAGAGGTATTTTTTGAAGTAAATACTAAGTATTCTATTGGATACACTTTAAGATTATCTGTTATTATAGCATCAAAAGCAAAAAATGAGAAAACATGTTTATTTTTTGCAGTTACGAATTCTGATAATTAGGCTAACGATACGCGTTACCAAAAGATAAAAGAAAAAAAATGCAGTTATATTGATATTTTTATCGCTGCATTGAGAAGAGGTAACTTACATCTTACTTGAGTGAAACTAAGCCTTGTAAGTGAAATTGCGTTGAAATGCGTAATCGCCGGTCTTAGTGACGTAGATTGAGGGTGGCGCTATACTTAGAGTGAGGTCGCGGTCACATTAGCTCAATGTTAGCGCCTCAATCAGCTGACGTGACGATAATTATATTACGTCAACCATATAACGAGATTCTTCGATCAACTTCTATTGTAACGGTTGAGATATTATGGCACGAATTTCTCTCTCCCTTCACCGACCCCTCAACCCTCATAAGCGAGGTTCGGGCGTTGGAGAAGGGGTAGTCTTAATCTCAAGATGGCGCACCATATCATGTGCTCCCAACTTTTTTTTATGGGATAGGGAGGCAAACGAGCAATTAACGCCGTCCACAGACATCTGCAACACCAGAAACGTCACAGTTGTGTTGTCGGCCGGTTACGTAGGAAGGAATTGAAGAACTTCATCTCCATTCCAACTTTGCGATCGAACCTTTGTTAGGGACAACGCTGGTGTATCTAAAGGAAAGATAATATAAGATAATTCTTTACAATAACAGATAATTCTTCTATCATTCACATCCTTACCTTAAGATAGGCGACGATTCTGCAGTGCCCTTAGTATTGCGGATGTCCGCGGCCGGCGCTGGTTGCTTAACACCAAGATAAACAACTTTTTCCTATCTATTTGATAAAAAAAAAATATAACCCAAATAGTGTAGGGAATAGTTAAATTTGCAAAAAGGATCAATGGCTCATGTAAGGCCGGCAACGCTTCTGTAATGCGTCTGGCGCTGTGGATGTCTATGGGAGGCGGCGTTGATTGTTTTTCAATAAGTGATACGCCTGCTTGTTTGCCTCCATATCTCATAAAAAAAGATAACATTCAATATGGATTAAACAATAAAAGTTAATTAGCATAATGTTCTATACTCGAAATGTATCTGCATCCCTGTCTCACGGGTACCATTGTGTAATTACCATTATTATATTATTATTATTATTAAAAGCGTTGCCGGCTTTTGAGAAAGGTATTGTTAAGGCTTGTTTTTTGAAGCTAGATCGCTGAAATATCGTTGAAGGTATATGAAGATACCTTATCATCGTCAGTGTCAGTGGTTGCTTATCAGATGACCTATTTGCTAGTTTGCCTTCCTCTTCTATAAAATAAATTATCTCGATGAAGTAAATTAATCCATAAACAAAAGTGAACCATGCTATTGTGCTATTGGAACCGTCACTGTGTTAAGAGCTCTTTGACTAAAAGCCTTTGACAAATTGCAAATTGCTAGTACAATCGATATTGATTATTTTAACATTATCCCCTTTTTTTTCAGAATAACTACGGTAGTGAGCTAAACAATTTATTTTCAAAAATGGATGAAAGGAGAAGGGTAAGTTTGTCAAATTATAGGTACCACATTTTATTATACATCATTATCATCATGAATACATCCGTAACTGCTTCTCTCAAAATTATGGAGTGTTGTATTTATGCTCACGCATGGCGGATAGTTTGGCGGCGTACATTGCCTTTTATTTATTCTCGTATGATATCCACGGAAAGAAATGTATGTCGTGGTAAACCAGACTCGGAGTAAATATCTGCAGACCATGCATATATTTATCCCGATGCGGGGATCGAACCCGCGACTATCAACTTCGTAACTTCGTTCGGCATTTAGTCGACCAATTATTCATTTAATTGTTTTTAACTTTCATGTCACAAACATTTCATATCTGTTATGTTATATGGGATAAATGTAAGTGATATTTTCAGAAACGTGATGTTCCCGATTATTTGTGTGGTAAGATAAGCTTTGAAATCCTCAATGAGCCCGTGATAACACCTAGCGGTATAACGTACGAGCGGAAAGACATTGAAGAACATCTAGAGGTACAGAAAATATATTTTTCATTAAGAATGGAATACGAAATGAGTATATACATAGTATCTATGATTCTGGGTATATCCGCTCACACGCTTTTTGGCAACCATGGCTGCCAAAATTTTGCTCCACTTTGAATTTTGGTAACTTTAAAATAAATTATATATTTTCTCACATTTTTTAATAATTAAAAATAATGAATGGAAATTAATTTACATAAAAAGAGGAATTTTTTGAGTTTAGTGTGAAGCACTTGAGCAGATATATATTTTACCTATCATTTATGATAAATTAATACATCAAATAATAAAATAACAATTTTAATTTTAATTATTCCATTATTGATGCATCAGCATGACGATAGCATTATTGACATATGACAGCAGAATATATAACTAATACGATGTTAATTTATGTTTCTAAACAAGAATTTGTTTCAGCGAGTCGGTCACTTCGATCCTGTGACAAGAGTGAAGTTAACAGCGGACCAGCTCATTCCCAACTTCACAATGAAGGAGGTTGTCGATGCCTTTCTACAGGAAAATGAGTGGGCTCTCGATTACTAGTCAACTAAGCACACGATGTCTCGATTATTAATCGGTTATATTTTTCATGCCTTTTTAGGATATTGTATTTACTGTCGACACTGATTTTATCTATATAAATAAATCTAACTATCTACAGCTTCTTTATATTTAACGCTATGTAGTGTTATATGTATTAACTTAAGCCATAGATTCATTTGGATTCAAAACAATGACATTATATTAAGAGACTAATACATATTAAGAGATGAATAGTCCGTTAGTGTAGTTTCTCAAAATCGATGTCTAAATAAAAATACGTATTATTATTATTTTTCCAGATCTTCATAGTTATTAAAAGTTCTAACCATGGATATTAAAACTAATTCGCTCTATATGTTTATGATTTGTGCCGATTAATAATCGATTGTGTCATTAAGATTATTAAATCACGATTGTGCTCATTTCAATAGTTTGTAATTCATTGTGATTGTCACATTACATTTAAAATAATCAATTTTTATTAAATAATTCGTACTGTATCTTTACTAACATCATTTGAGTAACTCCTTGATCCTTGTTCCATTTGGTTCTATGAATAGTTCTCTATTTTTTTGTCATAATCCATATATTCTCCACTGCTGGGCAAGAGGCCTCCTCATTTCTCGAGGAATGGAGATAACCATATCACGCTTGTCCATGGCGGTATTTTGCGGGGTACCAGATTTGGAATATATTTTGGTAGACCATATTATATTTATATCGATTTTATTGGGGTTTGTTACCCAATAAATTACTATATTTGTTGGGTAACAACATCATTGAAAGCGGTAGCTGATTAGTTAAAACAGAAGACTGGTTGAGAAATATTCATGGCATTATTTAGAGTTCTTGCGAGCAATCATTTTTATTCTTAATATCATAACTCACTAATTTTAGTCTCTATCTTTGAAGATTTAAAGTGTTATATATTTCGGTGCCGACGGCAGTGGTTCGAATTTGAATGAATCTCCCCCACCTGAATTTAGGTTTCTATACACAAGCATCGAGAAGGCAAACAAAGAATCCTAAAAGTAGATTTGCTTCAGAATTACTGCAAATAATTTTTAAAATACAACTCAACATTCAAATCATACCCCATCAACATATCTATATGAATAATAGACAATACTTAATTATTTATTTTACACAAATTACATTTATTACAATAACATTGTATAAACCCTTACATAATCTGTCAACAGATGGCGCCAAAATACATGTAAAATTAGTTTTGTCATAAAATAATAAAACAGTGATATTAATTCTAATACGCCGAGATATACATGATATTACATTTATATTAATCTACATAGTTGCATCTGCACTTAAATCTTTGTCAATCAAGTTTGCAAGCAAGCACTGGTTCGATTTTATTTACATTACATTGAACGAGGAAGAAGGTGCTGCCAGAGATGAGAATGTATTTTAATCCTTATAAATTAATGTTACGTCTAATATGTTAATTTGTACTGCTTACTTTTTGTGGGGAAAATAACCATTGTATTTATTGTTCATTAATACAAAGCTTTTTATATGATTTTTAACATATACAACGTACACAATAACAGTTTTCATTTTTTGGTTTACTACGTTTTCGCTTTGTTGCATTGATATATTATACAGGTATTCTTTTCTTGAATAAAAAGGAGTACATATATAAATTTCAAGTTATAAGAAACAACATATTATATATTTTGTTTAAATTAAAAATTCATCCACAAAAATAACGTCAACGTTGAACTCAACAGTTCTAGCATATGATGTAAAGGGATCAATGATCTCTTATATAGTAAAGGAATCAATGACCTCTTTTAAAGTAAAGGAACTATTGACCACTTTAAAAGTAAAGGAATCAATGACATCTTTTAAAGCAAAGGGATTATTGACAGCTTTAAAGGTAAAGGAATCAATGACGTCTTTAAAAGTAAAGGGAACAGCGATGTCTTTATAACAGCAGTATTGCAGTGCCGTTAATTGATATATGTTCACCTGAGATTGTCCACATGTTCGTAATTGTTTTCAGCAATATTTCTAATTTCGTATCAATAAGTATGTTTAAAACGTTATTTTGTAAAATAAAAGATATTACTTTTGGGATTAACTACAACTGGGTATTTTTACATTGAGATTAGAACATTTGTGTGTTAGTAATATACATATAAGAAGTTGTGTACAATAATATTGTTATATTACTCTACATTTACTTGCAAGTGTAAAGTTGACGCTATTTCTTGTCTTTTTCGTTAAATTGAATTTGGTAGTCACTGGCTTTTGTATTACACTGTCGATAACCTCAGCAATCAGTAGTAGAGTCATGCGTAAATGTCTTTGCTCCATCGAAAAATTTCCTCACTATTTCTTTCCTTTTCCTTTATTTCTTTTTGCTCCTCCCATAGAATGAGACAAATATACAACTAATAGATGCTTACCGGTCGCTAAATGACTAATTTATGCCAAAAACATGTATAGTTTGTAGATTTTTATGTGTAATCGTGACTCCAGGTATATTATATGTTTATTATTGCGTAGGTATTTGAACCCAAGGTATAAATAGCTTTGGGGTCAATTGCCCAGGTAGAAAGTATTTAGATCTAGTGTAAGACCGGTAGCTTGTCAAAAATTGAAACTAGTATTGAAAAAATGTAAAGTTTGACTGGAAACTTTTTGAATGCTATGATATTATGATATATCTCGCCAGAAACCTAAAATTAGAAATTGTATATACTAGTTTTCGCCAGTAAAAATATATATGAAAAGAGAGGAAACTACGTATCATTTTCGTAAATTACAAGAATTCGTGCTGAGAAAAGAAATAAGTCTTTTATGGCACATTGTGAACCGACAGAAGCTAGAATTTCTAATGATAGGTAATTTACTTTAGGAAGAGTACGGACATGCCATGTGAACGAACAACAGTGAAATAATCTCTCTAAGAAAAATATATAAGGGATCCGCGGAAGATAAATTTCCCATACAAACTTAATATCAAAATCCTTTGCAAATCGAGCATATTTCTCCCTTAATCTAGTTATTACAACAGTATTTATTTAGGTTTTTATGTTATGTTTATAGCATAATACTTACCTGAAACGAAATGCAAGGAAATTGCATTTAGCATACTTTAACAGTATATATGTTTTCTATGGAACTACTTTGTGTTTTTATTGCAAGAACATAGCTTAAATTGTCAGGTTACAGAAAATCAAAAACAAATTACATACACACTTTTCATTCTTTTTCTATTATTTAATTCTAATTTACCAGAAATCTAAATGGCACGGAGTGGAAGTGAAATTGAAGTCTTGCTTTGGTAGCACGTTAGTAACTAAGATGCTAGATTTATTATGGTGCGCGAATTGTACCACGCTATCGTTTTACAGTACAGTTTCTTACGCGCCTCAAGTTTTATTTCTGTCAGTGTGTTAATAAAATCGTTTGAAGTGTTTTAAACGTATTTCTAATATATAATTAACGTTACATAGAGATATAATATTCTGACCGATTTATAAACTTGCCTAGCATTGCAGTCGTTAGCCCCTTATGTCTTGTGTTCCCTGATTTAATGAAGATTTAACAAATATTTTTTAATTTAATTTTGGTTTATATTCATGACCTTATTATATTATCTAGATTGAGTCCAACTATCTCGATTCGAATTTATTATTTGTTGCTAGCTCCATCCAGCTTTTACCCTTTATGATTTGCATGACGTCAGTTATATACTAGAGTATATTTTTTAAGGCTAGGAATATTAATTTCCAAGACCATATTTACCACATACTTTTTACAATTTTGAAATATCATAATGTACTTTGTTTCCCGTTACTTGTAATTTGTAATTCTCTTTAATTGCAACCCTGATCATATGTATTCTTTTAAATAAAAACTTAAATAATAGATAGTATTTTATTTTCTCATAAAATAACACCTTCAATTTTTTACAAATTGTGGCAATTTTGCAACCTTAAAAATTGCAACTCAAGGCTAACAATTAAAAAAGAAGCAACCAACATTACAAAAGCAGGTTTCTGTTTTTGAAGGAAGGCCAACGAGCATGCCATAGACATCCGCGGTGCGATAGGCATTACAGAAGCATCGCCGGTCTTTATAAAACATGTAGGCTTGATTTTAGGATATCATATCAACCAATATTAAATAGGAGATTTATATATAAATCTGTGTTTAGCCTTGACGTAAACTAAATAGGAGCATTTCATTATACATTCAGTATAATTAATGTTGTAACTTCCTGAGGAGAGGTTTTCAGTAATGGCGCGTACAAAGAGCGAGCGTGAGTGACGCGACTAATTGCATACAAATAAAAAAATAATCGAGAATAAGATGTTGCTACATTTATTTGGTCAGGCGTGTTGCTCTTCAAATTATAAACGTGCCTCATTTAATTATACATATACATAATTGATAGTGGGGCATTCAAGACGAATGTATAAATTTCACGTAAGACTGGCCATGTGTGATGCTCCTGCGTTTATAGATGTTAGTAGGCGGTGGTGATCAGGTCACGACAACTAGTAAGCGTTTGCCTTTTTTATCCCAGGAGAAATTCTTTATGGATACATCTCAGCCTGAGGGAGGCTGAAGAGTTATGTGGGACTATTTCTGCCGACTAAAACCCCTTGGATGTTTCTACGCGTCACTTCTATCGGGGTCACGGGGACGCTTGGCTCAAATCCACAATCCTAACAGCGCAGCCTTTATGAGCCCATCTTCATTTGGGAGGCTTTAGGTTTTCCTCCTACTTCGCTGAAGACGCCCCGAAATACTAAGGACGTTCTTCAGCTCAGGACCTTAGTAAGTAAAAGACCCCCTCGATCCGTTATTGCAAATCCCGGTCAGGGTGGCATTCGGGCCGCATAGACCAAACCTTACTCGTTCTCGTACTCGTACTCGTCTTTTTGATACAATAGTAAACGTAGACAACGTTTACTATTGTATCAAAAAGACAGGCAGTCAAAAATTGTAGGTAGGTTGAAATTTTAGAATCTTGTGATGGTGTAGATCACATTGGATTTGTTACGGAGAGCTTCGCAAGTTGTGGGTCAGGGACAACGATAACAATATTGGAACCCTGCGATAGAAAAGCTACTCTCTAAACATATCGTGCGTGTGTAACCTACAAGCCTGAGAAATAAATTTTCTTTCCGTCGATACTTTTTTTATTAAACACATCTTTGACAATAAAACTAAATATTTTCACTTGGATCTCAAGAATATTTACGTATTTATTTATGAATCGAATAAGCAGATCAAATTCAGGTGAATGTAGGTGGTTGTTCTTCTACAGAATGCATCTCGCCTAAATTTGCGTAGCGTGGGTTGTAGTCGCCCGGGGCACGCAGTTGCAGATAAAATTTTCGGCCCCCTTTATTTAGGCATTTAAATTCAAAACCTATAAAACTGTTCGGCGATAATAAATTAGTTCTAGATGAAAGACTGGACCGGCGAAGAAACCCAAGGCAGGTTAAAATGGAGTCAACCAAGATCTTAAAATTCTCGGCGTAACGGATTGGAAGAGAGAACGAGGAATAAATTTGACTGGAGGAATGATCTGGACCAAGCCAAGACTTACCCGCGGTTTTAGCGAAATTAGAAATAAAACTTATGACATAAATTCGTTCTACTTTGTAGTTTAGATTACAATATATTATTATTATTTTTATAAAATTTTCCCGCCTTTAAAAAGTACCACCCCTTTATTCTATGCTCGTTACAGACGCTTTAATTTTCATGGGGATAAAAAATTTTTGTTTGCTTGTTGCGGACCTTAGTTAAGTAAAAATTCTTACTGTTCACATATAATTTAATAGCTTATTATTAAAAAAAATATATATTAAATAACAATTTATTCCAAATTAGATAATTTGTCCGTATTTTATTTATAGGAATTTTTCAAGTAACTAATACTTCAAGAATAAATTTGCAATCAGTTACGATTCGATTAGTTTAAGGCTGAACTAGCTTTGCATTGCTGGAACCTCTTTAGATTAGGTTGACGTACTGAATATTTATGGTTTATACTCACACATACAACAATCTTCTTATAATTTTATACTAGTAGTGTCTTTTTTGTTTTTATGCATTTATGTTTATATAATTTTTGTCGTTTAGAAATTTCGTGTTCATACTTAGTTATGTCGTGACTTAACTAAAAATTCATAACCTAACCTAATAACATCTTTTTCGGTTTTGATGCCAATTTACGAATTAAAATACCATTTTTATGCTTAAAGTAAGAAAGGTTTTATAAGAATTTCTCAAACTATGAGAGAAAATATTTTTTTTTGTTGTTCTGTTACTGTATAATTTATAAATATGAACTTACGAATTCTGGTAATTAGGCCGAACGATATGTTAATTTGTATTTCTAAAAGTGCTGTTATTTAATGTGTTTATATAATTAAAATAAAATTATTGTATATATTTCATTTGAACATCTTACTGGTGTTCCTTCAATGAATAAATAAAACAAAAATGTCATTTGCAATTACATTTTCTATTATTATTAAAATATAAATTAAAATTATAATTAATTAAAATTATTATAGTAAAATATATTTTTTTTATTATTATATATATTCACGCCTATATCCCGCTGGGGTTGGCAGAGACCACAGAGTTCCATCCGCTGCCATTCATCGCAGCGAAACGACTCGTCATTGGTCGCTTTTTGCCCACGTGAGAATCAGGAAAATATAGTATTTATTTAAGTAGTAAAAAAGTACAATAACATAAGAAGCTATATAACATAAATGTTATTATCATCAGGATGATATCTAGTGGAGACTACAATGGCAACTTAAATCATCTCCACATTACTTTAGGACGTAAAGAGAGTGTTGCCAGTGCATAGAGCTCGTAACTAACTGTTGCGTCTGGCTCGCGTCCAGCGGTAGTGGCTTTACATTGAATTATATGTAATGGATATAAAACTGTTGTTAGCTGCCTTGTTACTCCGAGCCGTTTGGCTCAGCTTCTACTATAATATCGATGCTGGTATTAGTTGGTTGAGATATTCATACGCAGAGCTCTTGGGTAAACAACTATTACTTGGCAATTAAATGAGATTAGGTAGTTTTTAGTAGAGACTAGTGAAGAATACATACATACATACATACACATATTAGTAGGCAGAGACCACAGATCTCTATCCGCTACGATCCCGGCACACCTTCCTTGCTTCATCCACATTCATCTATCCTTCCTTTCACATTTATCGTAGCGAAACGGCTCACGTTAGTGACGTCGCTTTCACTTTTTAACAAATTAGGTTTATTAAAATTCGTCAAAGTGAATCCCACGAGTCACAATGGAGAATGAAGCTCAGCCTCAGCATGCGCATGCTGAGGTAAAGTACTATAGTACCCCGGGGAGCTCGATCCCGGGACGGTCGGTACGTTTGCGATGCGTTTATGATGGCCCGCAATTGTATTAACCGCTTATAGGTATAGCCGCTTGATGAAGTTATCAGTTTATCTTGGTCGGGTCTAAAACTTACTTTCGGTTCAACATTCGAAATATGTTATAGAATAATATCATAGACTTTTGCTCAAAAGAATTCGGCGTATTTTTAATAACATGTAGACTTAGTCTCCTCCAGGGAATTACCATGCTATCGAAGAAGTCTGATTTCTTACACCTTTCTTTCTCTTATATGACTTTATATACGTTTTTAGTGTTGTACAAATGAGCTTAGGAAAAGTAGTTTTATTGAATTTCCAATCACACATATTCAATTATTTATATAAATATTTGAATATGTGTGATTTTTAAAAATCATCAGTAAATATTTGAGTATTTATTTATATAAATGTCGAACGGTTTTTTAACAAGTACTGATCCCAGGTTTATTCCACGCCCCCTTCATTTATTGTTATTACATATATTATATTTTTATATTTTCAAATAAACAATAAATCTTTTTATGTATACATGTATACAATTCTGTTAATTGAGTTATGATATTAAATTTACTTTTCATCATGGAACTGGCGAATTTTCGTATCTATATAACAATATTCGCATTTGAAGAAATATTATTCAAGACGTTCCACTTCGTCGTTTAAAACCGGATACCGACGAATGTCGGCACCAGTTGTTCCGTACGAAAAGTAGGTCAAGGAATGCGTTTCCAACTTAATCTCATGTTATTTGAGACTGCGAAAAACAAACTAACGCCTCTCTACATGAGGAAATCAAATATGTTTGCGTGAAATCCAAAGCTGTTCAAAAATCAAATATTAATCAATAAAAAAACGTTGTAATGGCGGGTCACTTTTCGGTTGTCTTCCGTAGAGTCTACTATTCCTGAAGATGCCTCGTGTTGGGGCGAAACACGTGTCGTGTACAAGATGGAAAAGTGATAGTGTGTGTTTGGCGTTGTGTATAGTGGTTGGTGGGTGGAGAGTTGATGGCCGATTTTCGGTAAGTTTTTGGTTTAAGTTCCAAATAAATCCACTAAACCCAACGGAAAAACACACATTATTAATTTTCTGTTATTGTTTTGCTTGTCGCGGATCTTAGCTAAGTAAAACTTTTGACTGTCCATATAGTGATGGATTTCCGCAAAGTAACGCCTAACTCCATTAATAACAATAAAAAAACATCAGTTACGTGATGTTTTCTATGGTTTGTTTTGAAAATAACGCACAACGTTGAAATTAAAGCTGTTTGAATGAATATATATATAACCATACATATACAGTTCCCTGTGTTGTGGGAAACTAGGCTTTCTTTTCTCTTCCTAAATTGAATAATGCATAAATATTATAACATAAATAGCAAAACAGTGGAGAAAAAGAAATTAAATTAAGCACTAGCGTTAATAAAAATGGATTAAGTAAGATTATACATTATTAAAGATGTGATCTGTATGTGTGTAGATATAAGTGTTTGTGTGTGTATGTGTGTGTGTTTGTATGTCTGTAAGGATTCTGTGGTATAAGTTTTAATTTATCATATTATAATATATAGCAATATTAAGCAAATGTTTTGCTGGCACATCTTTAAAATACTGAATGTATTCCAATGAAGTTCGCCGGGTCAGCTAGTGTTAAATACATCTGAGAAATCATACGACATGTACTTCTTAATAGTATGATCCGTGATATTTATTGAAGAATCGAACTCAAAGTAAACTATTGCTAATGATAAAAATAGTATTGGAAGTACAACTCTGAAAAATGACATTTTATAATATGGCGGCCTAAGTAATGCTTTTAAGCCAATATTTTCCTTATAGTGCTACTGAGGTTAATTATGGTTAGCTATTAATCGAATTTACACTGACCTTCTAATAATGTCATTAGAAAAGGAATTAAGTTTATACGCGCTTCGTTCCAGGCCTCGTTTCCACACCCGAGGTAAATGTGTTTCAATCAAGTGAATATGTAATGACGATAGCTGAACTTCAATGTGAGGCATATTATGGATGCACGACTTCAATCCCAAGTTCTCTTAGTGTGTAATAAAGAGTTACTTATCGATCTTTATTGTAACATTACTTAGATACACGTTTTAGGATAGTTTATTGTTACAAATTTTTCAAGAATAATATTTTTTATGACTCCATAAGGGTTGGTTATATTTAATTTGTTAACTTAAAGTTTAATGTAGTAGTCATGTATTTTTGTCCGCAACATGAATGGAGTTTTTAGGGGCATATTGAGATGTAGAATGTTTATATGGTATTTCAATTGTTCATGGGTGAGAATTACTTAAGATCAAACCACGCAGTTTCAGCTTGCTCGTATGTCTACTTTTAATAAAAAATTACATAAGCTTTTGACTAGATGTAAGTAATCTACTGTGCATACTTTTACCTATTAAGTGAGAATTATTTACACACTTTTTGTAAAAGTAGTTAAAACATGGCTATATGGAAACCCAAGAGACTTAAACAAATGATAGTTTACGGACAAGGACACACTGAATGTCAACACAAAAATGGCTGCAGTCGCTTGTCATTATTATTCATACAATACCGGCTGTTTGGATACGTGTACTACTACACTATGTCAAATATATATTTCTCAACTTTCTTAGCTTTTCTTTGATGGCAATTAGTTATAACTATTACGTTCAACTACGACACAAATTTCCTGTGTCGTAAATACCATTGCAAAAATACAACATATTAGGCAGGCAGGCATAGAGATATAGAGGTAGGCAGAGACCATAGATCTCCATTTGCTATGATCTCGGTACACTTTTTTTGTTTCATCCACATTCATCACTCTTTTCATACAAACTCGCCGGTTAAGGGTACTTTTAATTTGGCCGTAAGAAGTTCAGCAATTTAGTCAAAGTATGTTTTCCTTGGTCTTTCCCTGCCGACCTTTACATCCACATCTGCCATCATTTAATCAGTCCTATTTCATCCATCCTCGCTATGAAATCCAAAAAATACAAATGGTATGAAATCAATTGTTCATTTTTCTATCCGGTGTATAAGCAAGTTTCATCCATATCACATATATGCTTGGCAGCTCACGTCCGTGATATTAAAGAAAGGCCGTCAACGCCTCTTGTGTTGCGAATGTCTATGGGCCGTGGTGATAGTTTATCTAGTAATGCGTATTCTTGTTTGCTTACTTTTTTTAAAAATACACCCATACTCAAAATAGACCTGTAGACCATATTGTCCTGATGCAGGAATCGTGTAAGTGACCATTATCTTGAAAAGCAATCACTTCGCCACTCAGCTATTTAGATTGTCGAATTAAATAATATAGATTGTAATCCAGATTCCTAAAACATATTTGTAGAGCATAGTTAAATTTATTCTTGCGCGAAAATCAAGTCCACGATGCTTGGCTCCAAAGCATATACTTCGTCACCATTATACTAGTTTACACCATAAAACTAGTTTTGGGATTTTTAATGAAAATATTTGACGTCACTGTGTGTGAAACTTATTTAGTATTCACTCCAATCAATCAATACAGACGTATATATATATATATATATATATATATATATATATATATATATATATATATATATATATATATATATATATATATATATATATATATATATATATATATATATATATATACATATACATGTATACCGTACCGTACACCAAGTAATCTCATCCCTGTGAACAGGACTTAAAAAATCTCAGTAGCTGCCCACGGATTTATAATAGGAATGGATGGTATGGTTGGATGTGAATAGTGGGAGGTGAAAAAGGAGATGAACCACTTTGCAATCAACGTACGAATCGTGTTAATAGAGGAAAATATTACCACTTAACTAACTATTAACGGTGTAAATTTTACCCTGTAATATAAAAAAACCTTATACAATAATAATATTTCAGTCGGTAAGCCTCAGCGTTACGATTTAAACGTCGTGATTTCGTATCTTCCAGTGAACTATTAATGTGAACCATATCCTTATTATTAGCTTAGTTGGAATGGTTAACAAGAATTTTATTAATATTAAAAATAAATCGTACCACTCTTCTTGTTAATTTTTTTTAATAATTAAATTGATTATAATATTGTTTATATATAAAGCGCGGTATTATCGCTAACAATGATTTCTTCTAGAGAACCGTTGGATGGACACTGTATAAAGGTTATAATTTTGTATGGGCTCGTGACACACTATCTATAGGATGTTAGAAGTTAGGTGAAGGTGTGCTGGTTCGCCGGTCGAAGCAGTCCATTTAAGCATAACTCTACTAATGTTGAAAGAAATATTTCTAGATTACTCGTGAATTACTTCTTCTTATACCTATACTAGGAAGATATGGTTAACATCGATAGTCCAATGAATTCGAACACAGTACTTAACGACGATATAACCCTTTAATTAAACTGAATATTGAAGCTAATTTATTTTACTTTCTGGTGTACATATTTTAATTGCATATTAGTGAAAAGATGGTAGTAAAGCTATTATTTTATAAGACATAATTTAAGTTAACTGGAACGCTTTGTAAGAACAGAACCTTCAGTTATCCTTTTGTAACTTTCTTCTCTGTTCGTCCTGTCGAAGAATATTCTCACGCAAGCGCATTAGAATCTTGCATGCAGAGCCACCCACAACAATTCAGATGTATTACTCATGCGACAAAATGGAGCGCACACTTTGGATTGAACAAGAATGCTGAATGGTACAATAAAAAAAACATACATATTTATTAACAGTTCATATATATCCCATTATTGAGCATGGAGGATTTCGATTTTTAAAGGCATGAGCATTAATCCTATGTTTGTCCAAAACAGATCGATGGGATATTCAGACATGGAATACTTATAAAAACCTCTAGGGCATACGGATACTTATCCCGACCACTGACTCTGAAAGCAGTAATTTCACTATTGAGGAATTATGATCGTCAGCATATTATAATATTTAAATATTAGGTGGTAAAGTATAAATTATGTTATAGTATATGTTAGTAATTTTAAGTCTTTTTTTTTAAACTTAAAATATAGGTATTAATTATAATAAATATTAAATAATTCACCTCGATAATTATAAAGTAAAGCATTAAGATTGAATTGTTTACAATTTTATATTACTATATAGATATATTTGTTTAAAACTATTAGTATGATAATCAAAATCATAAAGCTTTGCGGTCGAGGAGTTTTACGACCGAGTGAGATAGCAGGACAAGTAAGTGGGAAATTGTAAATAGCAAAGCTAGCTAGTTTTGCTATTTACAATTTGCAATTTGCAGCAAAAACCAATTATGCGTTACGTCATGTGAAATAATGAAATGCAATATAAACACCGACTGTTGCTTTTGCTCGCCACCTGTCCTGCAGCGTGAAACTGTGTGGCGACCGAGAATCGCTTTTTGTCCGCAAAGGGTTAATATGTAAATAAAAACGTTGTATCTATTTTTTTTATTCATTGTGTATTTTGTTATTCATGGAGGAGTGTGAAATTTTATATGGAAATAAAAAAAGTAAAAATAATGAAATACGGCCGAATTTCGCACTCGAAATGTTGCACTTTATTTTAGTGAGCGAGTTATATCGTCAGGTTTCGGCAGCGCCCTGCGCAGAGTGGGTCAGCTCGGGTGAGGGCGGCGCAGGGCGTAGGGCGGGCGGGGTGCTCACGGCAGCCGATTCATGTTTACGGGGCTCGGCTCGCCCGTCAGCTGTTCAACACATGAATGTGGCGCGCCCGCGCCCGCGCCGCGCGCATCGATTGATTGATACCTCGGAGCACGTGCGGGCGGCAGCGGCAGTGCCGCCGCGTTCGCCGGCTCGTCCACGCGCCCTACTCTCCTGCCGACCCTGACATGTGACGCGTGCCTCGCTGTAGCTCATCAATGGATTGCCCGAGGTGACCTGTGCCCCGCTGGTGCCCACGCCCGCGCTCTCCTCGCGTAAGTAGCGCTCCGATTTATTCACACCGTAGTTACTTAATAATGCCTTCTCCGATAGTATATCCCCCAATAGTAGACTTAAGACAATTTATGCGGCTGCGCCGTGTGATGTTTACTGTGATCCAGAGTCATCCCGGTATACTCGTCGCCGAATTCTCTTGGAGACAATTTTATTCTATCGATCGCTGCCAGTTTCGTATGTTTTCAATGAATATTTATAAAATCCTAGGTGAGTTTACGTAACCGAAGGACAGCGCCGAACTTTGTTATCGAATGATTCTGTGTAAGGTGTGTTCTTATGGTGTCCTCGGATGCCGCGGGACGGTGATAAATATTATTATATAAATTATTCAATCGAAATGCTGTAATATATTACAGATTTTCAATTAGAGGAAAAAAAACTAAGTACGCCGAAAACTAACCGCTTTCAGCGTTTTTACTAACCAAATTTCGTAACCGCTATTTTAATACATTAGCCAAATAAGTTTCCGAGGTCATCTCTAGGCTATACACGTAGAAATAAGTTACATAAAAAAATTAAGTCAATTTTTGCTATTATTTACATTAAATTAATGAATTAATTTGTTGAAAGAACTATATTGTATATAATTATATACATTTTTTAAACGTTTAAAAACGTTTAAAAAATGTATTTGAAGTGATGAATTAAAAGTATTTTATTAACGATTAAAAATCAGAAATATATATATATATATATATATATATATATCATATATATATATATATATATTATAAAATGACTGAATCGGTATCAGAAACATACCGGTAAGGCTTGTCTTTTGACATTCACACAATTTGAAATATAAAGAAGGCTAAAAACAATGACCAATATGTATATATACAGTAACAATGTTAATAAATATGTTATTATGTATTGACTACGAAATGAGTATAATTTACTTGTGTTCTTTAGCCACATAAAACGAAATATAACGGGCTAGGTGGCATGCCTTTGGGAGGCTTATACCCAGCGGTATACTGATAATGATAAAAGGAAAATAAAGATGTTTTCCCCACTTAATTCTATTACTTAATCATAGATTTTTCTTTTCAACGTTTTTAACATTTCTAACAGTAATATTGGTATTTATTGAACATTTATTAATTTTAAACAATTTTCATATTATATATTATTATAAGATAATTTAGGATTATCATACGACGTAAATTTGGGTATAGTTGTATTGATTCAATTATTTTATTGAATAATTTTAGTCTTAATAATGTAGCTTATTAACTACGGTTTGAGGACGATGACACGACCTTGATGAGTCTTGCCGAGGGGCAAATATTTAATTCATTTAACAAACTATATTTTATATAACGTATGCTAATAGTTGAAGATTCAATTCCCGTATCGAAAACTCAGAAATATAATATGACCATTATCTCTTTTCCGAGAATAGAAGATAAATATCAGTGGGTTCAAAGTCTTTTCTTCAAACTGGTCACAGTTTTAGATTCTTGCCAATTATTTGCTTTAATCTCTTAAGGTAGACCTCTACAGAAGGAAGTCGGAGAATCGTCCATATGAAATTATTAAATTTACCCATGACGGCACGAGCCGTTGCTTTGCGAGTGGAAGCCCGGGTAATGTGGTCAGCCTTGAGGTCCAAACCCTGAGTATTAACTCAGAAGAAAATATAGAGATAATCTCTATTAAGCCCGCGATCTTTAAATCGCTTTAACAATACCTGGGAAGACTGACTACGTTGTCGAAAGGTATTTCCCCTTTGACGGTGCGATATTCTTCTATACTATCTAAGCGCTCAAGTCAATGGAGTATATGTACCTGTCTCTCCCATTATGTTGTCATTGGTCACTAGATCTTTGATTTCAGTATTCTTAAATATTCATAATACGAGAAGGACATGGTAACCTAAAAAGCAGGTAATTTTATGGTAAAACCGAAGGGAAGAGAGCGTGAAAAGGGTCACCAACAAGATGGTCCGACCAGGTGTAGGAAACCATATCCTCTTCCAAATTTCAACAGGTGATGAGGGCTACTTTGGATCGGAACCGTTAGTGACAGATTGTCTGTTTCAGGGGTTCTAGTGACCACGATCCTCAGTAACGAGGGACTGATTAAACAAGAAGGATTCTTTAACTTAGGCTTTAATGGCATTCCCATGTGTGTCCCACTTCTGGGCATGGGTTTGCATGTTGAAGGTGGATTAGCGAGGCACCCAGACACAGAATAAATATCTGTAGGCCATACATATATTTATTCCGATGCGGGAATCGAATCTGCGACCAGTGACTTTCGCCAATTAGCAAAATGAATTTCGAATCTGTATATAATAGATTATGGATATTTCATATTCATTTTTAAACGTATGTATTGTATAGATATGTATGTTTAAGTCCCCTTACATTAGTTGATTAGTTTGCGGAAAGTCGGAGGAAAAAACCGTTTCACATGTCTTCAATTAGCTGTCTTCCATGTAGGTCATTGTTAATGTTTTCCCCCTTGTAGTTATCTAGTAATGTGTCATGAATCGTTTGCCACTGTATCTGGAAGGTTCATTTGCTTTTTTATAGCGTAAATGAAAAGGACCCATTTCCTTTCCCCTTCGCTTGACGGCAACGATAACTAAGGGGCTTTTGCACCTTGTCGCGTTAAAAGAGTGATTTTTGAGAATTTTCTATCTAAGAATAATTGTTTATAAAAATATTATAAATGTGTTAATTTCTGTAAGAATTATTCAGTTTCATGAATAAAGTAACGCAAATTACTATGAATATACTAATGTCCCCGTTAGCTAACAACCGCTTTACATGTTTTTTCCCCGCTTGTAAATAAACAAGCTGTTTTTCATGCCAGAATTCAACTGGTCTTACATTTTTTAATGTTAATGAGAACACACAAGGCATTCACACATTACACATATTATTTTTTTGTATATTTTTTATATAGTCCCGCCTATCCCCCGCAGGGGTTGGTAGAGACCACAAAGCTCCATCCGCTGCCATTCATCGCAGCGAAATGGCTCGTCATTAGTCGCTTTTCGCCCTCGTCAGAATTACACATATTACATTGTGGAAAATTATTTGAAAGGTTTTTTTTAAAGATTAGTCCATATGTCACTGTATTCCGTCATAGAATAGGTCTAGTCACATTTCTTCCCATGGGTATCATACCAAACAACTATGAAAGTAACTACTAGTAGACAGATAGCAAACTCTACCTGAGAATAAAACCAGTTTGAAATCCTCAATCTGATCACCAAGTGAAGACTATGGCAACCTTCAAATGCAGAAAAACCTGCAAATCTTTCAATTTTAAGGGAGATAAATAAACAGTAAATTGTTGCGCCTGCATTGAAGATTGATTAATAAAAAATGAATATCAATTGAAAACAGTCAATCAAAATCAATTGCATCAATACTTTGAACATAGGATATTCGGTTATCAGGGAACATCCTTCTTTCACTTCATACACGACGGATAGCACCACGCTTCATACTGTTAGCCTAACCTAACTAATGTTAGCCTACTTCCCTAACAAATAATAAGCCGTTTCGGTGTTATACCCTGGTCATTTAGGTCGCCAGATCTCACTTACTCACCCTATGGACTTTTTGTGGTGGTACTTTAAAAGTGAAGTCCATGTAACAAACCCGATGACCATCTCAGCACTAAAAGAAAATATCGACCGTGAGATTAACGGTATCCCGACGTCACTACTGTAGCGTGTCAGCCGGCCTACTTCGGCGACACCCGGGATCTTTAGGGGTCTTCTTCAAATAAAATTCTTCAAAACGATATTAATCTATTCTTGTGTTTCTATCTTATACTTTACTAACACTCTTCACTTTACATTTTATATTTCAATTTTTACGCCGGAATGTCACCCACATGTCTGTACAAAAGACGTCATTCGAACTAATGCATTTTGTTTTATAAAAATTTGTTTTTGAATTTAAATTTGAATTGAAGAATGTAAAAAAAGTAATATAATATTTTAATTCATTAGTGATACATTTATGAATGTATCACTACACTACTTCAGAGAGTGGTACAGAATACTGTGGTTAAATTCTGAGCGTCCCCGACGTGGCGGTCAATATTTGGAAGAAATGATTTTTCAAAATAAAAACCCACACTTTTCTTCTTCGCTAAAGTTATTGAATTTTATTTATACATATCCTTTGTACATAGTTTTTTTATTATTTATGTTCAACAACCTAATTCTGCCACAGGAAACCCTGCATTAAATAAATTACGAAACAAAATTGCAACGTTGTAAGCGACTGTTTTAACGCCAGTGTGAAATAAATGTGTCGGTTGACACAATGTCAGGTGATATATTACCGACTCGTGGACATATAGCATGGACTGAGTTCGTGTAGTTGACTGTTTTATCGTGAAAGCTGTTGGTTGCATACTGGAGGAAACAAACAACACTGTTCTTTTAAACTATTTTATAACATATTATGATAGAAAGAGAAGATCAAGTGGAAAATATCACCCTTGGTCGTTGATGCAAGACCAAGCTATAATGGAACTGGTCCTGTTATGTGTCCAGTTCAGTGCAAGATAAGAGATTGACGAGGGTTGTTACTCAGTTGGTACCCCAAGAAGATCAATGACGTTGGGAAAGATTTTGAAAGGGTGTCTATGGGCGGTAGGTATTTTTTATTAGGTGACTCGCTTTTTGTTTGCCTTCTTCAACTAGAGAAAAAAATAATGTATTCGATATTTAATTATATCTCTAAATAGCCATTATCATATATATATATATATATATATATATATATATATATATATATATATATATATATATATATATATATATATATATATATATATATATATATATATATATATATATATATATATATATATATACAAAAAAATTACAAAATTCGCCTTAACAAATAAAAATAAACATAAGTTCTGTCTCATAATTGTTTGTTCTAATTCTTGTAAATCTATGATTATATACATTATTTAAGGTTTTTTCTGTAACATATGTATCTTCATATATTTTAAACTCTTTCTGTCCACAAGTATGTGGCAGAACGGGTCGAATGAATATCTATGGTCAAAGCAAATTTCTTAATTAAAAAGCTGATTAATTGAAATTTAAGATGCATTATGAGAATGAACAACGGGGAACGCTGCATGCAACTTCTTTTATATTTTATTATCAAAGAGGATGGAGTCTTTGTGAATAGTTTCGAAAAGACTGCAAGGCTTTTTGAAATGCTTCTGAAATTAGTTGGCTTTAATGTACGGTCAAAGGAAGATAAGATGTACAGTTCAAGCGACTGGTGTTACGTGATTCTAGGCGATATTTTTGTTTAAATTTTACAGCCCATATATGTTTCACTTCTGGGCACGGGCCTTCCCATTTTTAGAGGAACAGATACAGACTCATCACGCTTATCTAATGCGAATTGGCGGGGCTAGCGGACTCGGAATAAATAGCTGTTGGCCATACATATATTTACTCCATTGAGGGGATCGAACTTGCGACCATTGACGCCGTAGGCAGTAGGCCCGTCAGTGAGCCAGTTGGTCGTTCTAAATTTTAAGGTTTGCTAATTAAAACAAAAAGGTTTGCTAGGTAAATATTATATAAATGATAAGGAGGATAAACTTTTTTTTTATATTATTTGTGTATGGAGTAGGAAGAAGAAGAGAAACCATGGGGTCTGTCTAGCAGTGTAAGACGTGACGTCATGTAGTTGAAACCATGTGTGTGAAGTGAAGGCAAGATATTTTCTCAATATTGGGAGAATAATCAGTAAGCCTGCTTATTACTGATTATTCCACGTATAATCTCTAATCCTGTGAAGCTATAGAATCGAATCCATGACTTTAGATCGTAAAAACAAATGTAACCAATTGAGCCATTGCTGCCTCATATAAATGTAATTTATCTTTTACGGCACTCTGGAGACTTAATCCAGTCTAACGAACAATAAGTTCATAATAAAGTACAACGCTATTTATGTTTGTATTCAGTATGGTGTTATTTAAAGTTAAACGGTCTTGGTGCGTTCGCTTTTTTCACAACAAAGATTCTGAATCAACATTCGCTAAACACTCACACGTTTCTATTTATTTTCTCTTTTGTTCTCGCAATCACAGCGATTACGCTAGGGTTGACGGTTATTTTGAGAGATAAAATAACAATTTTTTATATTTGATATTGATAAAATTAATTGTATTTGGAATAAGGAAAGTTATTTATTAAATTTCTTTTCTTAAGTTATATACATATACCTATTTTATATGCCAGTATTAGTACAAGGTGCCACTTTTGTATTCGTTAATCAGGTGGTGTTGATTCAGGCAGGCGAAGTGCTTAGATTCATTTGGCAATAACAATTTATCATCATGTCGCTCTTATCCCTAATTGTGACGCGGATCACGCCTGTATCCCATAGTTATTTTCAAGTATTTTTATTTAAATTTCAGTTACTATGTCGATTAAGGTTTTTAAAACACTCTTAAATGAAAGACGAAATTTTGAGGAATATTACAAAATGTATGTGGTAGCAACTTTGTAGGCAAATTACTGAAATTTTTTTTTAATATGTCAATATTTTGGAATTATTACATATTTGGATGTATAAAGGAGCCGGCTCATACGGGAAAGTACCACACTCTTGCGCTCACACTCCTCTCATTACGTCTCTCTTTTCAGGCGAATTATTTTTCTTTGCTAATCCCATTATTCATATCTTATGTTAAGGTAGGCAACGCATGGGTATTTATGGTTTACTTATTCTATCATTTTGTGAAATTAGTTAAATGTTGGACCCTTAAAAAATGCCTATATATATTTTAAAGGCCAGCAACGCTTTTTTAATACCTTTATTCTGTAGCAGATATCCTTAGGCGGCGTGGAATGCTGATATCAGGCGTCACGCTTGCTCGTTTACTAATATTAAAATAAAACGAAAAAAATAATTTGATCAGTAAAGTGTTTTCGTAACACTTCAACATATGTTTATGAATATATGTAAAGGGATTTAATATATTTTATGGGTATATTGGCAACGCAGTAATGTTAGCCTAACATTTCGGAAACGAGGGTAGTTATACTATGTAAATCATCAGCATCAATTTTAAGATGCCTGACGATTCAGGCATCAGCACTAGGTGTCTTGATGTAGTGACTAACGCCATTCCTCGCTACTTGGGACAGGTAGATATCCAGATCTGGTTTTATATGGATTATTTAAGATAATACGGTACAACTGTGAAACGATCTACTATCCATGGTGTTTCCGAGCAAATAAGATATTGAAGTATTAAAGAGACGTACGTATGTGTCCACATACGACCGGTAACGCATTTCTTTGGGGGGCCGTGATTACCCACCACCAGATGGCCCATATACTCGATTGCCTGCTATATACCAAATAGAGATCAAAAGCAAAGTGCAATAATATATTGTAATAGACGATCTTAATGGCTAATTTTAATTAATAGTCGAGGACTGGTTCTGCAAAGGGATAAATATATATATATATATATATACATACATATCGTCACGCCTGTCTCTCGTAGGGGTAGGCAGAGACCACAGATCTCCATCTGCTACGATCTCGGCATACTTCCCTTGCTTCCTCCACACTCATTATTCTCTTCATGCAAACCCGCTGGTTAAGGGTACTCATGACCTGGCCTTTCTTAAAAACTTCAGCAATTTGGTTTAAATATGTTTTCCGTGGTCTTCCTTTACCGACCCTTCCAATATATATAGATAAATATATGTATGGTCTATAGGTTTTATTTTGCGTCTTTGTGTTCCGCGAATTCGTTATCGACACGGACGGTGGGTTAATGGACATTCCCGCAGATATCAAGGCACTCCGTGGCGAAAAATGGAAGATATGTAAGATATGTAAGATATATGGAGTGTTAAAAAAATATTGTAATAAGGTATGTTGGCGTCGTATAGTAGTATACCTGTATTACACCGATGTTTCAACTCGAATGATCTTACGCGTATTTAATGGGTGTTGAATTTTTATTTAACCATTTTATACCCATTAGATAGATTACGCTGTCAGCGGCAGACTTATCTCCCTCGAATAGCGAACATCTCGGGTTTATAAAGAACCGCATGTGTGTTGTACGAGTACATACATACATGTATTGTATGTAACGCGGAACAAGGACGTCCTGTGACCTAAATACAGCGTGCACCCGCTGATGCCTGCTCGACGTTCATAGCCGATAAACTACCTGATTTCTATACCCTGTTGTGTTCTATTTTGATCATTTGTATTTCGAATATTGTCTTGCTATTCTAATATATAATATTTTATGAATAAACTTTAATTGAATGGTAGCGTTAATATGAATCTTTTCCTAATTATCTGTGAGGCTATTAAGTTGAATTCAAACACATTACTAATGCAAATGTAACGAATAAAGACATTTATTTTGCCGTTTGGTCTCAGTCCAGTGGAACCTTAAAGGAGAATCGAGAACCTTAAAATTACATCGTGTCCTCTACACGCTTGCTTGTTTGCCTTTCCATAAAAATAACTTTATGTTTCTAGTTCATTCGTACTGTTAACCAAAATCTGATATTAAGTCCAATTTTTAACAAAATTTTAGCGTTTTATCAATAATTTACATAAAGAATTGTTAGTCAATGTAACTATTTTATTAATTGCTGCAGACGAATACTTTGTCAAGAATAGCATATTATTTGTCTTTAGCATGAATGGGTCGGCTCACCCGGGGAAGTACCATACTCCCGTAGAAGACCGGCGTCTGAGTGGTATCTTAGCTACCGCGCTTCGTACGGTGAGTTTCGGAGGCCTAACACCCTCCCCCTCCACTCCCACTCCCATAATGTCATTTTCCTTAAAGGTCGACGACACTTCTGCATTGCCTATGGCGCTGCGGATGTCTATGGGCGACGTTGATTGCTTTCCATCAGGTGACACGCCTGCTCGTTTGCCTTCCTATCCCATAAAAAAAACTAATTATTAAGGCGATGGGACCAACTGGTAGAAATAGTAGAGAGTAATAAAATCCCATCACTGCCTTAGGTAAAGCGGTAGCTTAGCCACTGATTGAATGAATTTTTTTCAGTGATTTTTATATACGATATACTCGTACGCTAACCAATTGTCTGTAAAACAAACCCAATTAAATTAATGAACGGAAAAATTAGCAATACGTAACAAAGACAACTAACTCTCGACTCCAATTAACTACGTCCAGTGTGTTCGGCAAACATTAATACGGGGATTGTTCGTCCGCGAACAATGAATCATCCTGTTTACCTTTTCCAATGATGTTAAAACGATACTACTTCGACTAATGAAAAAGGCTTCCTAAGATTGCCTAAAGCGCCGGTCACACTAGAGCGATTATGGGGTGTGACTACGTGTTATGGGAACGAGGGCGTGAAAACGCCGTTTGCCGCTACACTATGCGATGCAACTTGAAGCGATAGCTTGTCGCGCATTTTTTTAGTATTATAGTAAATCCTTCTATAACGCGGTAGATCGGTTCCACGTTGTAGGAAAACGCGTTATACGAGGGATCACTGTAATGTGTAATCAATGTTGCTAAAACTCAAAAGTTGGGAACAAAAACTAAATAAAATAATTTAATTTTATAAAAACAACATGTGCAAACAAAGTTGATTATGGACTGTCGAATCATTATATTTTTTTCACAGTACATACAAATATATGACTTGGGAAATCCACGCATTATACGAGGGAAAACGCGTGTTATACGAGGGACATGAAATCGCGTTATAGGACGGTTTACTGTATTTCGACGGCTTATTGGTCCAAAATTAGTTTTTTCAAATGGGAACCTTCGTTTTTAGAAGGAAATAGTTTTTTCTCGCACAGGACATATTGCGAATTAAGATAAAGTTCATATTTTAACCATTTTATTTCATTATATAGTTTTTACCGCACTAGATTTTAGGTCGAGTCAAAAATCTAGTCCATAATAAACTTACTAAGAAAATTTTATGAAATGATGTACTGTATTTTATAATCACGCGGAAAAATCAGTAGATTTTAAAAAATATGATCTGTGACAATGTTTACCGCTAGACGTGGACTCTGATGCACTCCGCGTTCATTTCGTATTATTTTTTTCACCGCTCACCATAAACGCAAGACGTATCGCTCCAATGTGGCTTTCTGCTAACGTTCCTAGTTTCGCCGGGTTTCCAGTATTAACGAGGCCGCGGTATCTGGATGATGGATGACGCTATGTGAAGGTTATTGTCCGGTTGGGTGGACCGAGACGTTTAGTTGATTTGTGACTCGGTTAGCGAGCGTGCAGATAAGTGATGGGATGAAACAGCAGTTTTTTGTTAGCTCCATAGCAATATAACATTCTCCTTGGTGTCATCATCCACTTATCTTTTCCTTGTTTGTTCCGTTTAATAAAAAAAATTATTTCTTTAATAAATTGGATATGGTAAGCGTGAGAAAAGTTATAATTTAAAAATCTTAAATTACTATGAACACTTTATAATAGATGTAATTAAAAACAAGATCGATAATCTATATAATCCCGTCCTTTTTTGCATTATTATTTTTTTATTATATCTCATATACTCAAAATGTATTCATGACTATTGTAATGTAAAAAGTAAACATTATAAAGCGCAGATTAAAAATTTAAGTTATTAATAAATGACTATTTTATCATAAAATATAACATTTCAAACGTTAAAATACGTAGATTTTTTATATTATATATTTTTTATTTCATTAATAGCAAATACAATGAAATATAAAATAAGTGTAGGCTCATTAAATCTTACTGGGTTTTGCTGGGCTCTGATCTCTCTTATTACAACTTAGTAACTTAATAAGCTTATAAATTTACAAATAACACATAAATCATAATAACCTTAAGTATAAAGATCAGAAATTAAATCACTAGAATGTTTTATGTTATTTCCGGCATAAAATGTCGACTAGCAGTCGTACGTTCGATTTAATCCTTCCCCGTCCTAGATTTCACCGCTTCGATCTTTATTATCTAGGCTTATAGCAAAAAAACTAAAATATTTCTGTCGTTGATATATTGGAGTAGCTGCAAAAATCGACTTTAAGATATTTTGAAATGGTTTACTCACTGGGATATGAAGGGGCCCGATTATTTTTATTAAATAATATTAAATACCGCATGATGAGTATCTTGTAAAAGTGGAAAAAGAAAATCAAATAAAATACATTGACGTCGCGCATGACATTTCAGCCATGTGGCATATTGCTTCCACTGTCATTGTGTGACATTTGTCTAAGTGGGCTAAAGTCAGAATTTAAAACACAGTCAAATTGTGCACGGATAGGATCGTTAGAAGTTTCCTTTCCTTGTATGCCTACATCCTTCGTTGACTTGGTTTTTCCCGCCAGGAAGGATTTTTATGATAATTTTATTTTTATACTAATAAGGTATTATATTATATTATAATATAAAATTGTTTACATAATACAGTTTTACATTATATATTTTACTTTTTTTATACATAATTAAATAGGTATATATTATAATATTTTCTTGGCGAAGAAAGGTGACTCCAATTTTACTAACAGTGGACGGAATTCCCCATTAGCGCTGATCTTCAGTCACTTTACAGTCACAAGACTTGGAAAGAGTTTGATTTAAGTGTAGCTCTCCATGCTGTCTCATGAGTGTATGTAGTTATTGATACCTCAAGTGAATCTAGATGACCTTCACGTGGAACGTCCTATTAATTAAAAGACGAGATATATCGTACCGAATTTATGATAATATGGTTATACTAGGACGGTTATTCTAAAATCCAAGACAAATAGAAATCTTAATATAACATAGTTCATTTTTATCATCTAGATAAGCGACGATTGAGTACGGTGTGTTTGTTTGGATTTCTCTATATGCACGACTTAATTTAAATTTATGTACTGAAATAGTAAAAAAACAATATGCACTATTTTGGAAGCTCTTAATTGAAGCCGTTTACTATCAGTTTCGTGGTTTACGCCAAATTGAAAATATAACGGCCGTTGCCATATGCGAACATTTCCGTACAATGGAAAACATTGTGGTTGCAGTGGGTGAACTTCCACTGAATTTATTAGCGCGCTACTGTTATTATTGAAATTAATTTATTAATAAATCACTTAACATTTTATATTCAATATTAATTTCCTATGCTGGAAAGGTGATTCGAAAGACGTCAGTCGATCGAATCTTGTTTTATATGAAATTAATTAAAAAGGAGAATAAAAAGAGAAAGAAAAAAGTTGATCAAAAGAAAAAGTAAGAGCAGTGACATATTGAAAATTGAAGAAACGATAGTTTAGGATGGAGGACAATGGATACTGCTCCATCGAGACGTGCTGACCTAAGTTATAGGTGGATGGAAATGAACTTATCGAGAAGCATGATTAGATTTATATTTACAAAATCATTACAATATTATTACTGAGGTAGATAATATTATTACTGTTCATGTTTTGATATTTGCTCTCACAGTATTTCTGTATATGAAATATATAGATCTAATTAAAACCATAAAAAGCAATGTAAAAAAAGAAATCACTTAATAAGAACGAGTGTAAAAAGTGCAGTAATCGATATTCGATCATATTTAATTAAATTTTTGTTTTTCAATTTCCTTTTTGCACTCCTATGATTCATTATTTATATTCAATTAATTTTGTAATATGTATTTGCATATATTATCAATCAACAGTCTGCGGCAGTCCACTGGTGGACATAGGCTTCCCCCAAGACACGCAAGCTAGCCTGATCTTCGGCTTCATGTATCCAGTTTCTGCCAGCCGCTCTGCGCAGATCGTCGCACAATCTATCCGTCTCACACTATGCTTGCGTTTCAGACCCCACTCGGTCTGCTCCAACGATTGTTGGATCTCCGGCAAACGAGACCAGCTCATTGCTATTTTAGTTTGCTAACTCAAAAGACTATGTCAGTGACTTTAGTTCTCTGCAGGATTTGTTCATTCCGAATCATATCTACCAGAGAAACTGTATGTGGTATATATTTTGTTAATTATAAAATGTAAAATGTACATTATTTAGAATAAATAAAACTCCTACAGGTAAATGGACCACAAGCAATATATTACAGATGGATATACTTGAGAAGCTGGGATCACGTAGTCGTTTCATATGGAGCGGTGCCAGCAAATGCGGCGGCGATAGCTCGAAAACTGTTTATATGCTGTTTGATGACGTGACAGCTGATGAAACCTAAATCTGTTGGCATGCACCTCAACTTTAGCCTGAACATATTGCGCCAAACAGGTGTTTTATTTAGAAAGACTTAAAAGGTTTTAAAGAAATAAATTTATAAATTGTAACTCCGCCAATCCGCACTGAACAAGTGTGGAGGAGAGTAATGTCCATTTCTTCAGAAATGGGTAGGCCCGTGTTTAGCAGTGAAAAAAGCAGAAAAAAATCTATTAATATAATAAATATTTTTTTGTTATTATGATTAAATGACTTTCTCATACATTATTAGAATAAGTGATTACAAATGACTCCTCAGTGAACAATTTCAAAAACATTCTCAATCAATATTGTGAAATAAACTTAAGAATTTCTTTTGTAACACGAATGTTACTATTTTTGTTACTTTAATTAAATAATAATTATAATAACAGACTTTCTTCCCGCTGGCCGTATATTTCGGTAAACGGATATGATTTTAATTCTGAAAATAATAATTTTGAAAAATGTCGAATATTAATAAATAATATGATATTATACAACTGAAAATAGGAACACATAGTTTCATAATATTTTGAAAATAAAGAAAACTATTATCGCTTAGAAAATTAGTTTTAGCCCTTAATATTAATTTCCAATGGGGTTTAAATTCCATTGGAAATTAAAATTTGTGTAATAGTCATAAATTAATTTTTGGGTACATTGTCACGTATGTATTTCATTTGGTTTCTAAGACCATCCAAATTCATTTTTTTTATAAAATAGATAGATAAAGTAGTTTAAATACGGTTGTTCTCACACATCCGGTGACCCGTTTATCACCTATACCCAGTATTTGTAACCAGAAAACTTTGCTAGGAAGTCAGATACTCTGACACAGAACCAAGTGATCGTCATAGTCGTATTATGAACGTGTTACAATATAAAATAGCGATCTGTTCGTTGCATAACGGATTGCAGTAGCGCTAAGTAAACTTATCAGTTTCCAAAGAGCGCATAGATCAATACATAAGGTCATGTTCCAAAAAACGTTGTAAGGTATTTAAAGAAAGTTTGGGAATGTAAAATTTAGAATTACACAATTATATAATATACACTCACACATATATCAGCATAGTTTTTTTAATCAATGCTCTTGTGAAAAGGGAATTGATTCAGTATAATGCTTTGATAAAATCACAGCGCTGATTTTCAGCTAGACTCTTCCAGTCACATTAAAAACGTTTCTTAATGACGGTTTCGGCCGCAGCTGTAGCTGTAATAAAACAAATAAATTGTACCCTTAACCGGCGGGCTTGCATGAGGAAATCGATGAGTGTACATGAAGCAAGAAAAGTATGCCGAGATCGTAACAGATGGAGATCTGTATTTGCCTACCCTTACGGAAGACAGGCGTCACGATATGTACGTATTTATGTAAAAATTGTTTATTTAAATTATGTAAACCAAAGAAAAATGAAGAGTTTAAAAAAATTAATTGATTAGATGATGATAAGACAGCCATGAACAGCTGAGCTGTTTTTTCAAAAATATTCTTTGAGTTATGAAACGAAATAGGGTCAAATTTTGCATTGTTAAGCTAACTATTGGAGAATCTAAGCAGATCAAATATCTATTACATTTTCTTTTACTTTAATTTACAACGAAGTGGCTGCGTTTTCGATTCTCTCTGTCCTTGTCTAACATTGTATTTCCTTATTCAGTGCGCGCACAAAGCATCAGATGTAAGAGGACTTCGTTCTTTGTAGGATGCGACCCCTGTCACATTTAATTAATCCTTCCCAGTATCCGCTAGATTTATTAACCACTTTGATACTATCTCGCGGATTAGAACACATGTGGGTATGTTATTTTTTAATAATTTTATGTCGTCCCTTCTGGGTAAATGAACTGGAGGTATTTATTGCTTAATAAAGCTTAACCTAGACCTATTGAGTTTTTATACCAGATAAGCTACCAGCTACCTTGAGCTATATTTTTGCACCGATAAGGGTGCACTTGTGTTTGCGCATACTCTGTCTGCACCTTAATATCTTCTGCGCATATATATATATATATATATATATATATATATATATATATATATATATATATATATATATATATATATATATATATATATATATATATATATATATATATATATATATATATATATATATATATATATATATATATATATATATATATGTTTATGAGTTCAGTGGTGATGTCTTTTCTTTACATAACACGTTTGCATATATGCCTTATTATATTGTATGTATAACTATATTGTATGCCTTATGGTAATAGTTATTTTTCTTGTTGGAATTACGCGACTTCTATAATTTCATTTGCGAAGCTGTATAATATACAGGTAGATCCTTAGTCGTTCAAGCTAATTACGGTTATAGCGTAAGGTTCTTATAAATCCATGAAGCCATAAGTATTAGATCTACCTACATTAATATACTACTTCTATTACAACGACGTAGAATTGGAAATATATAAATAAATACATATATACAATAAATTAAAACTACTAATATTAAGTGTAAATTAATACATATGTGGAAAGGTTGTCTGATGAATATCGCTATTAGAGATTAGACCATCGTTTGTTTGAAATAATTAACAATTATTCATCTTTATCATTGTTTCTTGTGTGCTTTAATAATACCAAAGCAGAATAATAAAAGGCTTTAATGTCACGACTCCTGCCTTTGTTTGATCCCTTCCAATCCAGTATCACTGATCCCAAATGCAAAGCTGCAGTCGTTAGTGGTTTGTGCGAGGGAGGACTCTGCCGCATTTACCTAATCCCTCTCGGTTCCATCGAGTTTATGAACTACTTTTATTCCAAATTCGTATAATATAAAAATGCAAATTTGCTTTATTTCTGTTGCTCTTTAAATGACTAAAGTTAAATTCCCTCCATTATATAATAATAATAAGACCCTTCATTTCCTTAACAATGAATGTTTATAATACGAACATGTATAATAGTAACATGTACTTGTTAATCATTCTTGTCACGGAACTTGTCTCTTCTATTTTTTATATCCCCCTCAGTTTTATATATACATACTCGTAGGTATATATGGTGTTTAATAATCATTTCTGTTGGTGATTATTTCATTTATTTCTTCATAAGCTTTATATTAATGTGCTGGATCGTACTCCGGTGACTTGCAAATCCTCGATAATGAATGTGAAGTTTTAACAAATTTCTGAAGTGACTGTGAATTGTCGTAATAATCCACACATATTAGCTCTGTACCATTCTTTATTTACGCTTATAAACTTCCACAGACTATACTTATTTTATTAGAATACTAAGTAAAGCTAGAAATATTCGTCACAATTAATTGCACACATAATATATCAACAGCGTGTAACTAAATTTCGGTAATTACAACAACAATACACTGATTTTATTTCATAGTTTGAGAAATTATTACAAAACTATTCCTACTGTAAGTATAAAAAGTGGTATTTTTACGCTTAAGAATATCCATTAGATGAAATTTTTTAAAAATGTAATATAACAGATAATATAGTTGATAGAACAATTATTTTCATTCCAGCTACTCTGGCACGTGTTCTTAGAATATTATCAACAGCTCCACTCTATTCTACGGTTACCGCAAGAGTCTAGCAGGGAAGCTTTAGACCCTTCAGTACCTTTTGTGCTGTTTATAAACGCTTAAATAAAGGCAATGATAATGACAAAAGGGTACGTAGCAAATCATTCCTTTTGTGTACAACAAAAGGTCTACATTGGCTATTGTGTCGAATTTTTAAACAGGTTTACGTAATAGTATATTAGCGTCATTGTATTACGTGCGATTATATTCCTTCTTATTTAAGCAAGATGCGTATAAAAAAATTTAAGAGACACAAACACTTTGAGAGATCCGAATCCCACCCGAGTCTATCCATACAGGTGGTAAAATTGGTCAATTAATCCCCCGACTTAAACGCGGTCTCTAAAAGACGACGCCCGCGAAACGTATTACGCGATCTGGACGACGAAACGGCGTCATTCGGATCCGCCTACGACACTAACACTCACACGCACCCCGGCACTAGCCGAGCACATAGAGTAGGTAACAATACTACACCGGACGCGTACACGAGATTCACTCACGAATCCGGTCGGTTCTCACTGCTAGACCTTAGGATCTAGTGGACTACCCCGGACCATAGTTCTAGGAGTTTTATTAGTTCTTAATTAGTTCTAGCGTCATGACACAATTAAAATCAAAACACACACGTATGTGCGTCTGAACGGCAATGAGCTAACTAGAACCTGCCATCAGCGCAGGTTTCCCAAATCATCATTTTTGCCCGCGGGCTCAGTATTCTAAAAAGCTGTAAAAGCCAAACAGGCTACCAGCATAAACATCTTCGAATCAATCAAAAAATGGAGGGCAGAAGTTTTTTGTGCTTGTTCAACTCAACCAAATATGCATTTTCGTACGGAATACAACGATTTTTTTATTAATGAAATGATTTTTGTATATAAAAGTAGTAGATGATAAGTAATATCCGTTACCCCTGGACATCTGCAATACTGAGAAGATTGCAGATATATTGCTAGACTTTAAGAAAGAGATAAGCTCTTTTCTCACAGGTTGTAATATCTTATCATTTCAAAGAAACGGTCAAATGCAGCTGATTCCACAAAGACGTTGCTACATCACTTCACATCTGGGTATTACGTGGTTTATAAAATATTTTTGATGTTACCTTTCATATCTTTGTTAAATGAATATTTTAATGTAACTGCTGGAGATATATAATAAGTATAAAAGCACTTTTCAGTTTTGTGGCACGTTTTTTACATACACGAACATATAATAACAATAATTCTTTATTTGCATAATGTGAGGTGTAACGAAATGAAAAAGTCGTTTAAAAGCTCCATCACATTGCCACTTATGGCGTACAAATTTCATTAATTAAATGACCAAGTGGTGAAGTGTTAGTATAAAATCCTAAAATAGGGTCAAGGATTCAATTCACAGATCAGGACAATACTAATAATAGTAATTGCTATAATATATATAATATTCATCTTCAATACATATCTATTTATTTCGATTTTGACAATTCAGTGTCCCGCACACACATAAAACAAGCGAAGATTCATTCAAAAATATAGCATTTCTATTTTAAATTTAGTTTTACTTATGATTTCACGGTTATAACTTAATATTTTATCATGTAATATTAAAACTTTCGGAGGCTCCAAGTCTGATAAAGTTAGCTTAGCGTAAATTGAATCAAAATGAATATGAAAAATGAGAATGCATGGATGTCCCGCCAATACGGCTTAAATTCCCGTGACGGCTGGATGTCTATTCCTCTAGAAACAAAAAGGCCCCGTGACCAGCTGTGGGATAAACAGGGAAAAATAGTCACTTAGTACTAGGATGTCATGGTGTCGTTGCGAAACGATTTATATTGAAACTTATTGACTAATGACGCCTTCATGACACCCTGGTAAAGTATGGACTTGCTACACAATAATGTAATAATAAATTAGTGTCGCGCTTTGGCTCAAAACATGGTCACAGTAGCTCGAACAAAGCGCTACAGTGCAGTGTAGCCTTCAATAGCAAACAATTCGTTGGGGACGTCGTATACCGCATCGCTGGGCGCAAACACAAAATTGTTCCATACACATCGCGAACGACAACAAACTGAATAAGTAATACGCGGCAGCTTTTCTGTTTACACGTTGTTTTTATTTAAAAAATCATATATATTGTATAATTTATATTATCTATTTTACACAGATACAGACAGACAGATACGTTTACTTTATTCTATAATAACACATTACATATACATTTATAATACATACTAAATACATAGTAAACGTTAAATTATAATATATATTAATACATATACAATTGATTACATACAACTGATTAACGTAAAAAAGCGAAAACGCTGTAAATGATACAGATGTCAAAACTTTTTTATTTCTTATTCGGATCCTAATGCCTTAGCATTCAATGTACAGAATTCAATCGTCAAAAATAGTTACTTTAATTAAGTTCAACGATTCCTCGAAACAATTTTTTTTTAAATACCAATTTGAGTTTTCGCCCCAGCAACACAACATCACTGATGTAACACTGATGTTGTGTTTTTATTTAATTTTCATAATCTCATATTATTATCAGTTATATTGTTTGATTATAGTGGATATATGGAATATAGTTCGTATCATTTCACTTATGAGTCTTAACATAGCTGAAATGATATGACATAAATGCATGTATGGTAACTTTTTAAGTTGACTGAAAAAGTCCATAGAACGGTTTGATAGAATAGCCACCATTTTATCAAGACGTAACGTGACAAGCAGACTAAATATTTCAAGGGATTTGATATTATTCCATTTTACTTGACACTGGCATAATAGTTTTAAATAATTGCCATCAAAGAAAAGAAAAAAAAATACCAATTTATGTCACTAATATCCCTGAAGAGTGTCTTCGTCGTTTCGGTACGTAAATTAGGAGACATCAACATAAACGTGGTCGATCGGCGTGACGATGCCGCCAAAAGGCTCTAGGACAGCGTAATGAGCTGAAACGAGGAATAACCGCCTCCAATAAAATTGCCAAGCTAAATTGACAAAAATATTCAAATGTTCTTTATTATTACATAATAAATTTCTCGTATTTACGAAAGTGAAAGAGAACAAATGTGCTATTAAGTCTTCTTAAGAATACAACCTACAAAATTTTGAATTTACATAAATATGAATATGTATTGGCATAAAAAATAACGTTGATGTACATAGAATATCGTTCGCCCTGTGTGTGTAATACTTAAAAGTGATGTTTGATTTAAAAAAAAGAAGAAGTGACACAATTGAGTAGCTGGAACATATAAGGAATTTTTTTTTACTTCAAAGTCCATATAAATATAAGTTCCACTGCTAGACACAGTTTCGTTCCGGGAAGAATATCCATTCTCATAACTCGAAATCGGTAACTTCACTACTAAGTCAGTTGCATTATCATTAGATACTTATTATAATTTTACTTAATTCTAGCACAATACTTATGAATAACTAATTGGCATTAACGTAGAAGAATTTTATTTTTAAATTTGGAATGATGAAACGTTCACTAAAAATATATATAATAAAACAAACATATATATGTTTGCAGGATCATGATACTCGTATACTAAATTGTAAATTCAATAAAACTTAATAATAATAAAGGTAAATAAAACAATAAAAAAGAAGTATAAAGCTTTTAAAAATAGGTTTTTTTTAATACCTTGTGAAAGTCAAAGAAGTATTGCCGGTTCCAAAAACCTCTATAGAAAATGATCCGTTATTGTGCGCTTAATTCAATAACCGATAAGAGCAAAACAATTCTTTTCTCCCCATTTTTCCTCCTTAAGTCCTGTCTCATCATGCGTATGCAAAGGCAGTATATTTACATATCCTAGCTATCATGGCTAGCGTTGCAGGCGTTCATGGCCGATTGTGAATAAGAAACAATCGGGTGTATCATCAGCATCTTGCTTGCTTCTACCATATTTTTTTTCATAGAAGTGATAAGTGAATGAGCAAGCAGGTAACCTGATGATAAGTAATTACCGACGCCTGTGGATATCTACAATACTAAGGGAACTGTAAATGCATTATCTACTTTAGAGTAAGGATAGATAAAAAATAAAATTGTTTACTTAGAGGAAGGATAATGATTTAGAATAATAATGGAAGAGGCAAAAGAAAGTAAAGAAATGGATGGAAAACTGCGGATTCAAGTACTTACCATGCAAAACGCGGTAACGCAAAAATGAAACAAAATTGTGTATGGTTTATTGCTTTCCATCAGGTGACACGCTTCATGGTTTGCCTATTTATTCCATAAAAATATTTCGGTGTTATTCTTATAACAAGGCTTAACTGTCATTAATTTTATTGAACTTAAGGGATTTGGTTAGAGCCCTTTCCATAAATGCTAAAATGGATCGATTAGTATATATAACACATCACTTATTGTAAATCTCAACACGTTCCTGAAAATAAAACCCTTAATGAAATAAATGGTTTGTACGTGTTTGTGTGGATAAGGCGAAAAATGCTAGCGATAAACTGGGACTCGAACAAATATTTTCAAACACTTGATTTATACGCAAACTTATATAAAGTATTATATTTTACATATTTGCAAGAAAGGAACAAAGCCACCGTAAGTGGAATAAGACACTGACGTATCTATTTTATTGAAATATAAAATTGTGTATTTATAGACTCTCTCTCTCTGGTCGATCCTTCCTTCATGTCTGAAGATTGCGATCACCAGACTTCACCCAGCGGTTCGTCAGGCTCTTCCATTTTATGACAAACTCGCTGTGATTTTTATGGTGAGTTTCTTGGGAATTTAGTGCAGTGGTTTCTCGTTGCCTTCTGCACTAGACATTTTTTTGGAGTTATTTACACGCCAAGTCTCACTAAAGCCTCTTCCAACCGGTTTCCCAGTCGAGTGTGTGGTTATACCGCCATTGCTCGGTATTTATACTAATCCATAAAATATAATTTTATATTTTATGTAACTTTACAGTAATAATACTTATAAGTCTCTCCTTCAAAAATGTCGATACGAAAATCCGTAAGAAGTCCGAAGCCGTTCACTTGCCACTTGTTTATATTTAAGAGACTTAGATAATACATATTTGTTTCAAGTACCTTTAACCAGTGAGCTTGTATGGAAAGATCGGTGAGTGTGGATGAAGCAGTTATTAGCGGTAGAGCGGCGCTGCAGACGAATACTTTGTCAAGAACGGCATATTATTTGTCTGTAGCATGAATGGGTGGGCTCGCCCGGGGAAGTACCACACTCCCGCAAAAAACCGACATCTGAGTGGTAGCTTACCGTGCTTCGTCCGGTGAGCAGTTAAGTTCCGGGGGTTCAACTATACATATTTAGATTAGAACATTTCTTCTGATGCAACTATTAAATATTTTTAAGAGTTTTTTGGAACATGCTAAACGAATAATTAGAGAACATGGTTAAATTGTCGCATCGCGCTAACACTACACCGAATTAATTATATACGAATGTTATGTCCTTGTGTCACCTACTTCGTGTACCTAGGGTACACATTATGTCGTGTTTATCTATACGTAGCGTGCTAACCAGTAACTTTGTTAAAAGTTTTCTATGTATGGTAGTAATATTTATAATGGTAACGCCTTGGCCTAGTGCTGTTTATTTCGTATGTGGTTTATCATCTAACTTCAACCTGGTGAAAATGGTAATATATAAAGAAAACAACCAATAATTATGATAAGTGTAAAAAACGAGAAATAAGGTGGAGATTTTCTGGAAGACACACTAAGGAAATTCCATTTGATCGTATACAAGACTCACAAAAAATTCTGTAGATCGATAGAAGAATTTGACATCTCGAGAAAAGACTAAGTCGCTAAAAAATTTTGGGTTTTTATTATTGTATAGCCAAAAATACAGGTCCTCTAGGAATTATATTCTTCCAACTTTGTTTTCGGGTAAAACAATAAAAAAATGTTTTATTTGATGATATTGTAAAGGAAGAGGTGACTTCTATGTTTTAGATTTTTTTGTTTGGAGATTTTTATTCAAACAAATTAAAAATAATTTTTATATTACACTAAGAGTCATATATTTATATTATCGAATGTCGAATGAAGGTAACATTTAATTGTTTAATTGTTAATGTTGATAAGTTTGTCGCGTTATAAATAATTGCAGTTCTATATCAAGAATTTCATTGGATCTATAAAAAAACATTTATTGAGGTTTTTAAATATCATAATATGAAATCTGTATGTATACGTATTTTTAACAACCCATGACTGTCTAACTGATGGGTTTACCATTTCCTACTTCATATATGTATATATATATATATGTATATATATATATATATACATATATATATATATATATATATATATATATATATATATATATATATATATATATATATATATATATATATATATATATATATATATATATATATATGTCTTATAGTTATTTATTCCGAGTCTTATTATCACGCCAAAACACTTTGGACAAGCGTGGCAGATAACTGCTCATATACGTATATAATTATATACACATGTATACACATATTTTTTCTTTCTAAAGTGTTAATCTTAATAATTTAAACCTAATATCGATAATCGATATGCATATCTTTGCGTAACTTCATTTTATATTCAATATTTTTCCTTGAATTATTTTGGTAAACATCAGATTTGTTACGTTTATACGTAATTTGACGAAGTAATAAATAGTGTGTACAATTTTATTAAACGCTTCATAAGAATATCACTGCAGTCATATAATATGTATCCGTTTTGTTTTAATATGGCGACGTTTTAAATGCAGCTTTATTTGTCGACATATATATTGTGACTGGTTCGCATTGCGGTTAGTTATAATGCAACAATGTCAAGCACAACAGTCGTCGCAGTGTAGCTCAATTGATGAAGCGTATGACTTATGATTATGTAAGATGTCAAGATTGAGTAATACGATTTATTATTGAAAGAAGAATATTGTATTAAATTGTTCATGCTTTGTGTTGTTACAAATACCTTTATATTATTTTCTGTTCGCCTAAGAATAAAACTTTGCAAAGGATTGTAAAATCAGTGTATATAAAGTTTATTGTATGTATGACTTATACGTATTTATTTTGAATTTGACTACCACGTATACCACTTATAATGTATATCTGTCTAGAAATCAGGATGCCCATGCACAGCTCATTATCATCATCAACAGCTTGCGGCAGTCCACTGCTAGGCATAGGCCTCCCCAAGAAGCGCCACCTAGCCCGATCTTTGGCTACATGCATCCAGTTTCTGCCAGCTGCCCTGCGCAGATCGTCGCACCATTTAGCCGAAGAGCTTCCCACACTAGGTTTACCGAGACGCGGTCTCCACTCCAGCACTCGTTTGCTGCAACGATTGTCGGATCTCCGACAAACGTGACCAGTCCATGCACAGCTGTGTATCAAATATGGTCTGTAAAAGAAAATATGACGTTAGATAAACTGTATAACTGCTATGTGTGTATATATAAAAATAAAATCTTTAAATATATCGGTCGCTTAGATTTTATATTTTATCTATAGGCTTTATAACTGCATGCATTTCCATACTTTCACGTATTGAATCAAATACTTTGTTTTGTTGTTCATTTTGTACGTTATAATGATATCCATGATACGAGCATTCTCACATTAGAATAATTTTAAAGAGGACATACAGTTTTACACATAGATTTAAAAAAAATTAATGTAAGTATAAATACTGAAAAAGCTTTATACTAAATATCCTGAATCTAGGATTACTTTTTGTTACATTATTAAACATATAAATGGAATGGACAAAAACTAATAGTCAAAAACACATATTTATAGACAACACAAACATTTATTTATTTACATATACAATTTAAATTCCATTTAAATACCACATAGATTTAAAAAAATAATTAAAGTATAAATACTGAAAAAGCGTGAGTCTAGGATTAGTTTTGGTAACATTTGGAAAGGAAAAGACAAAAAGTAATAGTTAAAAAACTAATCGTCAAAAAATACATATTTATAGACAACACAAACATTTATTTTGGTGCGAGAATGGAACCCCCTAGTTCAGAAGCTATGAAGCCACCTTTAGCTCAGAAAAAGTATATTTCTCAATTGCGTCATGCCGGTTAAAATAAAGGCTATTAAAAAAATAAAAGTGGAGAAATTAATTTCAAAGCTGTAGCTTAAGCTTTTGTGTTGGTGTAGTTGACATTGGGTGTTAGATCCCGCATCTACTAAAGTGCCCCAATTTAAAACTTTGTTAAAATTCGCTGAAAATAATACTGTGTTCCGCAAAATACAAAGCTAGTATCACTTGGGATAAGAATCTTTCGTAATCCAGTGAAGATTTAACGTTCACGCAATATTGAAAATCTTTTGATATATTTTTACGGGATTGATAGGCGATCGAGCAAACGTGTTACCTGATGGCAAGCAACCATAAAAATCCGCGTTACTGAGGACATTGGTAAAGCTTTGCTCACCTTAAGGTTAGAAGAGAAAAGAAGTAGTAATAGCAAGCAGACAAGGAAGAATAAAGGAAGGGGAAATAAATACGGACTTCAGATTCCTGCACTCACCATCCGATTTGGTTTTGGTAATTGAAAATGTATACATACTTTAGCTATAATTTTTGTTAATCGACGTATTAAATTTTAAAAAATAAAATTATAACTTAGTCTTCTACTTTTACAATTTATTGGTAAATTTCTGAAGATTAAATAACATAAAACTTACATACTTCGATTCAAAACCTTGCATATTCCTAAAGTAAAAATAATGAAAAGGATAATTTTCTTTGCTTAATAGATTTTTTATTTCCTTTAACATCTCAAGACGGTAGTAGAGAGTAGGTACTTTACTGAAGAAATTCTTTGTTGTGATCCCACGCCTTGCAAAAATGCGTCGCGCGGGGTGCGGATGTCCCCTTATTATATTGGCTACTGTAGCGCGCCAGCCGTACCGCTTACGGCGATACCCGGGATCTTTAGAGAATACTTAAAATAAAATTTTCAAAATGATATTAATTTATTCTTGCTCTTCATTGTACATTTATATCTTATTCATATTATACTTTATCACACATGTTTTATAACAATTTATTTCTTTTTCATTTAAATGTGAATATTACGAATGTAAAAAAAAAGTTATATAATATAAAAGGTTTAAATGCATCAGTGATACATTTATAAATCTATCACTACACTACAGTATTCTAATGTCATAGAAGGATAACTCTGATTAAACTCCAAGAGTTTCCACAGTTATATCAAGCGAGTATTGTAAGGCGATAGTTAATACCGTCCATGTGCGATCTATGAGTCTATCTAACATTAACTCGCTTTGCTGGGCATTGTATTGTGAAGACACAAAATTGAAAGCAAGCGAGAGAGAGGGAGAGAGAGAGTGAAATTGATTTTTATTATAAAAAATAACAGAACACTGGACACGATGGCAGAAAATATGATTAGATAAGCAGACTATGACAACATTTATTTTCTAGTTAAGGCATGTAAAACAGATAAATAATTTCAATTTCTTAATTATAAGTTTCATGTTCTTGAGCATGTTATTGTTGATTTTTAATTTTTTTTCTATTTATACATTCACACGTGATTCGAACATGTGAATCGTGCTAGGCCGCCGACCCATTACATATTACGATACTTTATTCAATTAATTAACTAATCAGTGCACGATATCGTAGCAGATGGAGATCTGTAGTCTCTACATACCTCTACGGAAAACAGACGTGACGATATGTATGTATGTATGTGCACCTTTGATAACACTCGCTATCAGATGCATTCTAACATTCACGCTACATTTAACATTCTAACATTAATATTTTATCATTTAAGTCGTTTAACATTAAACATTTTAATATACATACGTAAAGTTGGTAAGCATTTATCTTTGTAAACAGTATAGAGTAAAATTCGGAACAATAAAGGGTTTGCCTACTGTAACAAACTTGACTTTGAAATACAGTCCAAACCATACCTCAATACGGTCCCATAGCTGGGCTCTATTTCTGGAGAAATAGACATTGACCCACAATGGTTGCTCAAGATTTGAGTCTCGAAATAAATACTTGCAGGCTTATACATACATGTGATGATGAACATGAGAATGATCAGATATTGTTTTATTTTATTATTATTTGCTATTTATTGCATTTCAACTTAATAGTTGTGAGTTAGTGAAGTTTTGGAAAAAATGAAGAATTTTTAATATCCAAAGGTCACAATATTTTCATTTAATAAATCAAAAGTTAAAATATAAAATATTTTAAAAATAACAAAGATAGCCCAATATTAGATAAAAAAGACTGTTTCGAAAGTCTTTGAACGTAGAATGTAGAATCATGTAGAATCTCCATTTGAAAGGGATTGGTGATCAGAAAATCAGTCACCTCTCATACGAAAACTTGCTTATCAACACGGAACTTTTAATTTATTTGAATTTGATGAAAGTTATATAACCATCAATCGGACGTTGAATTTTTATCCCCTATAAATAAATGCATATCCTTACATCCTTACAATATCTAAAAATTTGAATTTAATATTTGAATTATTTTAAAATATTATATATTCTTTGACTATACGTCTATGAAGCTATGGTCGTAGCAACCACGTAGCAACGCCGCTACGAAATTCGTGTTTTATAGGAATATGTATAGAAAAACACTCATGTTAAAATCAGTTTTAAACAATTAGTGATTAAATTGAAAATTTATAATGAAATAATAAATTGCAATAAAATGTATTATAACTCATATAACCAGATTCGTAATAAATATCTGTAGGTTAAATGTATATTTATACACCGGTATGATGATCCGGTCGCGACCATTGTCGCCGTAGTCGACAGTCCTGACATTTAGCCAATTGGTCATTAATTTTCACATTGCTTAGTATTTATAGAAATTCCTTTTGAAAATTTAATAGCAATAAATATTACTAAAATTAAAGTGTCTGTTTGTCTGTTTTCTTTTAAACCGCAATAAATCCCTTTTTCTGAAATAATTCATAATTTTAGTCGATATCAATATTCACAAGAGTTTCAAATTTTTTCTATACGTCTTTGCTGGTTATTTAGAAATGAGATAAATGACTTTTTCATAAGAAGTAGAGGACTTAGACGATGGCACACAAGTGGAGTTCATTTGTTATAATTCAAAATTTAAATCTATTAAATAGTAGTGAGAATTTCTAAGATACAGAAACTAAGACTTGAATTCGTTTCTCAAATATTATATAGATATTAAAATTTTAGTATAAATACGTGAAATATTGTGAAGTATTCTAGTAAATGGTGTTTCACTTTTAGCAAAAAATTTAAACGTTCGCTACCGTAGCACTCAGTGTGAATGAGTAATACGACGTTACGCCTCTAATTGGCGAGTTGTTCGGAGCTGGAGATGCACTCCCACGCTAACGAGCCTCGACAACGAGTGTTCTCCCTTTTGCACTTTGATTTCAACCAAACTGTTTATTCAGTAGCTGACTGTTTTGTGTCAGCGTACTCTACTATGACCCTTGTACGTTAATTTTAGACAATGATACAAAATTACTGGATATATTTTGATATCAAAATTTATAAATGTTTTTTTCATGTTTAACTTAATTGTAAATATATGTAGATAATTATAAGTAAATGGAAAATAATAAATAATGATATTAATATTTTTTTATTCAGTTTGTGTTCTTTTTGTATGGACATTATACATTCAGTTATGTAATACAATCTTGAATTATTATTGTTGATATGTGAAGATTTAATATTTTGTTGTTTTCCCTATGTTTACTAAAATCTGAAATCATATAAATTTTGGATTTCAATGCAGGCCCTGGCCTGTTGACCCATTTGGCAAAGCGTTGTAGAAGATAACTTACAAGTCAAGAGTTACGATAACACTTGACTAGGAAAAAATATTGAAAGTCGGTGAGTGATGAGTTTTAAATATCTCTGGTCAGTTTTAAATAATGCCTTAATTGATTATAAAAATAAACATATTTCCTATAGAAATTTTTTGTGTGGTGCCCGATGTAGAAGTAGGCATCCTGTTTGTTCCAGGGGATATTGTATAAGACCACTATTGGAAAAATAACTACTAGATATGCAACATCGCCTGTTTTATTAATATAAATTAATCTGGGATAATCAAAATAAACGTGGCGATTATGGCAATAATCCTTAATTCTTGAGGAAAACCAATATCCAGGAGTGGATAGTTATGACTTTATTAATTACAGCTATAAGTACATTTGAAAAAAAAATGTAAATACAAAATTTTATGCTTTTTTTAATGGACTTGCAAAATTATTCAAAATTATTAGTTTAAGAAATAAATCACGATTACATATTGTGGGCTAATTATCAGAATTCGTAAGTCCGTGTTGGTAAATTTTACTGGAATACCAAAAATATACGAAATTATTTTTTTTCATGCTTAAGAATTTTCTACAAAACCATTGCTGCTTTAAGTATAAAAAAGTATTTCTTGAAGGTAATTGCGAAATTGCTATCGGACATGCTTTGAGGGTATCCGATATCATCGATATCATCAAAAGAGAGAACTGCAAAAGGTTTTTTTCGTAGGCCGACGAATTTAAGCCTGTATGAGTTTTAAAATAAATGTCAATTTAATTGTTGAAATATAAAAAAACAATATATTTTTAAATTTTTAAAGTTACTTGTAATCGTCCTTGCATATGACAGTACTTTCCAAGTACTATCACGCGCAATAAATCGTAACAATAGAAGGGCATCGGTCTTGTCGATTATTAATTTGGTTTTTTCGAACTGAGCTGTATATACCGATATAACCGAGCTGGTGCGTATGTGATACAGTGTTTGCTTTGCTAGACCAGGGTCGAAGGTTTAGTTCCCGCATCATAATAAATAATTTTACGAAGAGAGAGAAGCCTAGAGTTTGGGTCTTGTAAGTGAAACCAATTGGGCTTGTGTTGCTTTTATTAATTCAATATTAGGACATTAAACCGTCGGGCTTGAATGAAGAGAGTGATGAATGTGGAGCAAGCAAGAAAAGTATGCCGAGATTGTAGCAGATGAAGATTTGTGATCCCTGCCTACCCCTACGGAAAACACGCGTGACGATATATATGAATGTATATTAATCAAAATTAGCTGACCAAGGATGAAAAGAATCATATCATCGTCAAAAAATTTCGATAAAAATTAGGCACACCAAAGTTTGATAGGCAGTGAAGAATAAAATTCAGCTTAAATTAATAATAATTTGGTCAAAGTTTTTTATTTTAAAACGATATGACGGAGTAGTTCAGATATAGATGTTTAGATATAGCCTCGCGTTATTATTCATTGTAAATAGAAAAAGTAACAATATGCATGACTCATGAGCTTTATAGCAAAGGTGGCTGATATTTAGATAGATAGTATAGTACGATATATATTTGATATGATAGATAGATAGTGAGTTATCATTGTAAAACTTTGTTTCTGGTTTAAAGTATAGAATATATCTATCTATAGATATATTCTATACTGTAAGCCAGAAACAAAGTTTTACAATGATTATTCTTACAAGGAAATACTATTTCAACTGAATCCAGTCTAATCAAAACCAGAGTCTTTCAAGAGAGTCAATTCAGAGTCAGACAAAACTTTTGTAAGCTACTTCCATGCTTTTTACGGGATGGTATACTTAAACTCAGAATTTCAAAAATCGTCTGACAAACACATCTCAAGGAAACAAGATTATTCAATCATGATCATTATTACTAAATTGGAGCTACCTTATAGGTAATTTTACTTCAACGTAAACGGTTCAAATAAAATAATGCTTTTGATTACTATATTTGGAACTTGAAAATCGATCTCTTCTATCCCCTCCCCTCCCTATCCTACTCCTCTCTATATTAATTAGTTATGAAATTTTTGTAAAAATTCTTTTGCTTCATGCACCTAAAGTGAAAAATAACATGAGCTATAAATGAAGACTATTAAAAACTCTACGTCATATCAAAACTACTTTTAATTATAATTTTAATACCGAGTGCCAACTAAAATTCTTATGTATCTGAAATACGAGTCAATGTAAAGTCTCCACTCGCTCGCGAAGGACTGTTGTGTTTCGCTACATACCTCGCTCTCAGCCATAGACCTATCCGTACTATGATTACAAAAATAAGCGTAGCGGGCAGCTGAGCGATTTAATTTTTATTGTTATTCTACAACATTATGTTAGCTCCATTTTTCCATAAACTAAAAATCTTCTTACATTTAAATATCACATAATTCTATTTTTTTTGTTAGTAAAAACTTTTTCAATCATACCATGCTTTGTTTTTTATAATAATTTACTTTACATAAGTGGTATAATTATCAAAAAGTTTACTTCACCTTTTAATACAGTTCCTATTATTTTGAAAATCTATTTTTCATAACAAATTATGGTAAATTGTGTTTTCATATCAATTTATAACACACATAACCTATTAATTTTAGTTTAAATAAAATATTTTATAATTATTCGTTTTAGATATAAGAAAAAGATACATAACACACATAAAAATAAATAAGATTGATACAAGTGCATTCATAATGATATATATTGTTTTTTATATTTATAATAATATATGAAATTATTGCTTTTTATAAGTCGATAAAAGTACAAAACCTTAAATGATCATATAATAAACAAATATATAAGAAACATATTACTATTATTTCAAGAGTTATCGTTTAAAAATAATTCTTTATTAGTTTGAATGCTATTGTTCAATGCTAAAGGAAACTAACTTCACCAATATTAACATTATTATATTTCTAATATAAACATATAATATAAATTAAAACAATTTCAATTCTAAACAAATATGAATGATAACTTCCATTTATACACACAAGATGTGATAAGATAGTTAAATAGAACATTTAGAATGTTAATCAATATAAAAATACCATAAGAACACACATTTTAACACTATTTACATCGATTTCAAATTCAAATATTATAATATTTCTTGTAAGTTTACATCAAACTTTTATGTAATATTTATTTTGAAGTTCACATAATACTTGATTACAGTTGTCAAAACATTTGATGTTTATGTCAATTTAGTTGTCTTCTAGTTATTTATTACTTTACGAAATTTATTTGCGAAATATCCCTAACTTTTTGTATTAGTAGAACTAAAAATTGTAATCGAAATTATAACAAATATTAACCGAACGGACGGTCTTTACATTTTTAATTTTATTTAAGGATAGAGAAAATAGTTTATTTTGCCTATCTATATTTGATATATAAACATATATACATGTTTTATAACATGTAATTATTGTTTAATTACTTTATACATAATCGATAAAATGTTTATTTTACTATTTATTATTTGGCTCAATGACGGAACCCCTGTCTACAGAGTAAATGGTCGAGGATCTTATTCCCGGATTGAAATAAATATATGTACATACGTATGGCCTACTACATTTCCGTTCCGCCAGAAATGGTGAGGCCCATGGGCTGTGGAAGAAAATTAAAAAAATGTTTATTTTACTTTTAATTATTATAATTACGATTATAATAAAATTATACAATATATCATAGGTTTGTTTGTTATACAATATATCATCTTTAATGTAGTTTGATTATTCGCTCCGCTGCCCGCACCTCTTATACACTATGTACAATACATTTATTATGCAGGGCTGCCAACTGCGGCGACCGTGTAATTGGCGGTAATAGGAGGGTGGAAGCAGTCTATTTGTATCCGTATTAGGCGTTTAACAAACGTGTAATATAATACAAAAATAATTCGTTTATTTGTCGTAACATGTATAAGCTATATACATTTAACGTGTTTTTTTTCGTAACATGTATAAGCTATACATATTTATGTATAAGCATCTATAATTAGAATAAGTATTAAATTAGAATAATATACACTTATATTAATAGACACTTTACCCGGAAATGTTATATTATATTGAGGCCGAACATAGTTCGTCGCCGTGGTTCATTCTGGGTTAATTAGCTTCATACTACCCATCAGAAAAGTCAGGTGTCAGAATTTCAGTCATTCAGAATCTAGAAGTTACTTATAGTTGGAACTTAAATTATCAACTCAATATAATTTTGAAAATGATCTAGGCATAGGAGTCGAATATTTTTTGTACGGCACAGTCATGCTACTGGTAAATTTCAATAAAAAAACTGACAAAGCAAATTGTCAATTTTTTTTGGCAAAATTTTGATTTGTAACATGAATAGACCGGATGGTCTTATATGAAATGGTAGTACCATATTCTTCAAAAAAATTATTTCTGAGAAAACTATGTTATTAAGCTTCAATCGGTGAGCGTCGAAAAAAAGACACAACTTGTTTCCTTTCCTTCACTTTAACTTTTAAATCTTATCTTAAGATAGGGCAGGCATTTATACGCCCTTGATGTTGATATACTAGAATATGTAAATATGTCTGTGGGCAGTTTTAAAATAAGTAAAGCAACGCATTTTAAAAAACAGAGCATTTATTGAAGCTTGTGAATTGATTTTAAAAAAGAATCATCCAATTTGGCCACTCTACGTCCTTGTTGTTGTCGTTTTTAAGATTTGAATTATAGTCAACAAATGAGAATTAGTTCTATAAACATTGCTTACTTTTAGCTAACCTAGATATACTAGAACTGCGATAGTATCACGAATGACGTCAATACCAAACAATAAAATAACATACGATAACATCTAAATGCATTATCACATTAAAAGTTTTTAGTACCGGTCATTGAGTTTGCTATATTAAAAAAAAAAAAACTTCATAGAATCTACATACGAAATGTAGCTCGATAAACTAATTGGAAAGTGTATTATAGTCTTATATCACGACTTAATTTAGTTAATAGTCTTTTTTTCTCTTAGCTTATTTTTTTTCTTCGTTCTTTCAGTTATATTTTATACAAATACAATACGATGTTGGTATTTAATGATTTTTTAATTGATGATGACCAAAATAACATAGTGACTTTATTTTTACTCCGACTGACTTTATTTTATAAAACCTTAAGTATTGTCGAATGGCGGACTTATTACCTTTTAGGATATTTGCATTTTGTGCCAGTTAACCCAGAGAGTGGAGAAAAAATGTTGTAAATTTTCTATATAAATTATTTTTAATAATAGTAAAATTATAATAATTTAGACACACTATTTATTATTATAGGAACAGTATATATTATATACATAATTGTACAAATTACGTTTACAGCAGCCAGACACTCGGAAAAAATCAAATACAGTTGAGAAATATATAATATAATAAAATTACATTAATAATTACTGAAATTGTAACGAATTTGGGCTGTACTGCATATATGTACAATTATTAATCTTTTAAAGGGACTTATTAAAAGCTGCAATATTTAATTGATTATATAATATAAAAATAATTAGAAAACTTATCAAAAGAAAATAATCACCACGACCACTAATTAATTTTATAAAAATGCTTTAAGGATTCGAAAAATGTTGCATGGATTCGTGCCAGCGAATACTCTACAGATAATATATTTAAAGTTTAGGAAATACAGCATACAGGATTTGAAAGTTGAATTTTATTAACGTTATATACAAAACTTCTTATTAATAAATAACGTTTACCCGTCTTGCGTTGCTGCGATCTCAGATAAAAAGGATATACAAGGAAACTTTATGTTATGATGAAGTTTAATATACATTGTGTGATTTTTATTGAAACTTGTTCATCTTTACTCGGAAAAAAATTTTTTATTTGTATATACATGCGCGCCACCTATCAATGGATAGATGTACTATTGAAAAAACTTTCGTGGGAGTGTATTCAACGACTGCCCAAAGTTTCATGGCAATTGGATAAATGGTGTAGTAATGAAGAAAAAGCCGACAAATATACGTTCGTATATATATATATATATATATATATATATATATATATATATATATATATATATATATATATATATATATATATATATATATATATATATATATATATATGTCGGGGTATTCAGCCCTAGATGGTTTTTAAAAGGGGGACGTCAGCAGAGCTGACGTCACCAATGTCCTCTACACTCATTACAGGTGATAAAACAAAACACTTTCAACGTGATCAAATTATAATGACGCTATCTTGGCGTTATAAACATTACTATAATTACAACACAATAAACTGGAACATAGACTCACAAAGGCAACCAAATCACTTTTCAAAACGATCACTTTTAAAATTAGTAATTCTAATGTTATAACCTTTGTTACGATTAATTACAATATAAAGGCACTATGAATAGGCTGCCGGGTACTCACAAGAGATCTCGACCTTTCTATCCCAAGTCTCGTTCTGGAATGTGGCTCTGTGATGGCCATTTCGTTTTAGGAAACAATCTCTTAGCGCCCATAATTTATACAGCGCCAATACTTCTTTTTATCACAATATTCCTAACAATTATTATTTATTGTTAATTCTAAGATTAAAAACCATAAAGTTATTTTTTGTTATTTATGACTGAACAGTCATAATTTAAATATTAATTAGAACATAAAACATTTTAAGTTACATACATAGAATGGCAGTTCCGTTTTAGGGAATGCTCTCGCAGCGTCAATACTTTTACAGCGGCAATACTATTTCTTACAATATTGTAAACAATTATTATTTATTGGTAATTCTAAGCTTAAAAAACATAAAGTAAGTTTTAATGATTTATGAGTGAACATTCTCAATTTAAATCTTAATTAAAACAATAAACCTTTAAAATTACACGCATAGAATGGCAGTTCCGTTCTAGGAAACTGCCTTCGCAGCGCTAATACTTTTTAAAGTGCTCATACTATTTTTTATCAAAAACATTCTTAACATTTATTATTTATTGGTAATTCTAATCTTAAAACAAAGTTACTTTTAATGATTTGTGACTGCCAATTCTCAATTTAAATCTTAATAAAAACGTTTCAAAATACACAGAACTTCCGGTAAACAAAGAAACCAATGCATCACATTTTATTTGCCATTAATAAAATGTAATGCAATTGTAAGTTGAATAATTCATTATTGCTTATAATTTATGCGATCAATTTAGAGCAGTCTCTTATAACCAAGTTTGTTGTGAAAAACAACCAACCAACGTACCAACGTACTTCCGTTCTAGCCAAATATTAAAATTATCCATAGTTAATTATTATATTAAACTTAACGCTTAATAATTTATCTTAAAATTAATGATCTTAAATTATTGCACTTATTTTTGATAAATAAGGATTTTGTACAAAAGATTCTTAAATATATTTGCCTTCATAGCGACTTCCCGTCGACATATATATATATATATATATATATATATATATATATATATATATATATATATATATATATATATATATATATATATGTACGTACAAATTAGTCCATTATAAAGCATAGCAAACGTAATGCATTTATAAATATTAAAAACTGAGATAAAATTTAAAACTATTAACCAAAAAAGTTAGCAAAAAATATAGTGCAGACATAAAGCACACTGTTTATATTTCATTATCACAAAACACTGAAGCGTGTTGGTTTTCATAGAAATAAAGCGGCTGAATAAAAAATGGTTTAAGCGGAGAAAGCACAAAGCTAAAGATTTAAATTTTTTATTAGCGTAAGAATTTAAGATATAAACACTGATGTTTATTATTCTTTTGGTTTTTTTCTAAATCAATCAAAAGAATTGTTTGTTATATTTGAAACCATTACATGTTTTTTCATGGGACAAGATGTCAAACGACTGTGCATGTCACCTAATAGAAATCAACCAACGCCGACCATAGAAATCTCTAAAGCAAGTTAAAACATATGTTAGACGATTTAAATATTTTTCTTTTAATTAAACAGGGAAGGTAAACGAGTAAGCGTATCATCTGAGTAAAAGCAACCATAATCACCCATCGGGAATACCAGAGGTAGAAGCTTTGCCCGTAGTCTGTAAATAGCTACACCGGCATTAGTAACGTACGGCTATAAGTGTAGTGTATAATATTTAAATAGATGTGCTTAAAGTCTGCCTATGCATTGCATCTCCAAAGTATTAATAAAGTAATATCATTTGAGCATTCCATGTGATTTGATTTCTATCTCCTTGTACAACCTAATAAAAAAATTGTTATTTGAAGACTTCAATCTTCTAAGTGTATACGCCTATTTTTGTTATACTCTTTTTATATTTTAATTGTATTATTGTATGTATCTTAGTTGACATGACAAATTCTTATTATTATTACTTTATATTCTTATAATTTGTTTATCCTGACAGTAATAGGTACTCTGAAGTGATTTCGTTTGGAAACCATCAGTCAACGATCGATTGACGCCGATACTGTGTTTCTTGTGATTGATGTTGTTCGGATGTGTCGGACGCATTCAACTGTTGATTCTCTTGTGAACCGACTAAACGCCGTTTTAAAACCTGTTGTAACATATGATCTGATGTTTTCTATTTTTTGTGTATCGAAGATACAGTTTTCGAAGTCAATGGTCGAAGGTTCTTATACAGGTATAGCCTAGACGTATTTTTGCCGAAACTGGATGTCTTGCTGATACGCTTTAGGCGATCATGGCGAATTAATGTCCTCCTCCTCTAGAAATGGGGAGGTCCCGTGCATTATATTGGAATATATGTGAAAAAATCGCAAATGAAAGATGACATATCTTCTATTTTGTTATTTAAAAAACTCATTAGCTCAATATTTAAATAGAATTATCTCTTTGTACGTTCAACTGGAGGCGTAGATATGACGAATGAATTCGCAACCTAATCGACTTATGTATGTCGTCCGACATCCATTTTCATTTCGGCCGATGTGCGTCTGAAAGCCTTTCATCTCCACACTACCGTAAATCGATCGAGAAATGAAATGAACGGATGACATTAATATTTCAGTTTTCAAGCGTCAGATTTTCATATTGACGAGCAATTGGTTCGGAATAAATACATGTATGGCCTAAACGTACATATTGCGAGTCTGGTAGCTCCGCCAATCCGCATTGGACAAGCGTGGTGGGTCTATGTTCGTTCCTCAAAAAATGGGGCGACCCGTGCTCAGCAGTGGAACATATATGGGCTGTGAAAATTAAAAGATTTTCATGTTCTACCATATCGCTACGTAAAGAAGTCCCGCATATCAATCCCGCGGGATTGATATGTGGGATAATTCAATCCCACGCAGGATCACGTGGGATTCCGCATCTTTGATATTTACAGATTTTTGAGAAAATACAGATTTTTTTGTATGTAAGCATTTCTTACATTAAGCAACAGAAATTATTTATTTTCTATTAATTAAGTATAAGTAATTAGTAATCTTTTTTCTTAGATTCTTCTTTAAATGTTTGGCATAGTTTATTACTTTTGTTTAATTTTATCCTTACTTCTAACAACAGTTATATATTTTTAATTCAGTTTTATTCATATGATAATGACTAATAATCAAAACATATATATAATATATATATATATATATATATATATATATATATATATATATATATATATATATATATATATATATATATATATATATATATATATATATATATATATATATATATATATATATATATATAAGACGACCGATTGGCTCAGTGGCGGGGCCCTCCGCCCACGGAGTCAATGGTCGCGGGTTCGATTCCCGCATCGGAATAAATATTTATATGGATTTATAAATGTTTATTCCGAGTCTGGTAACCCCCCAATCCTTATTTCCTTTCCTGCCCCTTCCTTTCTTCTCTGTCCTTCCTTTCCTTTCCGCCAATCCACGGTCTGCCGTGCCAATGGATGCATGGCTAGGGGCGAGCCTAGTCGCAAGCGTGCCGATCGTCTCGGGATCGGGCTCCCTCGGGTACTATGGTGCCTTACCTCAGCATGCAGGGCTCTGCTGGGGCTGACCTCCATCCTCCCTTGCGGCTCGTGGGATTCACTAAGACGAATTTAATATACCTAATTTGTCGAAAATGACGGCGACGTGGTTCGCCACCCGTCACGTCCTGATTCTCACGAGGGCGAAAAGCGACCAATGACGAGCCGTTTCGCTGCGATGAATGGCAACGGATGGAGCTCTGTGGTCTCTGCCAACCCCTGCGGGGGATAGGCGTGAATATATATATATATATATATATATATATATATATATATATATATATATATATATATATATATATATATATATATATATATATATATATATATATATATATATATATATATATATATATATATATATATATATATATATATATATATATATATATATATATATATATATATATATATATATATATATATATATATATATAAATATATATATATATATATATATATATAGTTAATGATCACTGATTTCGAAAGCTGTAGTTTCGCCACTGAACCAATTAGGTTGTTATTTAGTTTAACACACTGCTATTCATAGTTCGTAACTGCACATTCCCAGAGCTTTTACTAGCGGAAGTCGCAGACATGTCTCGCAAGCAGAGCTTACCATATTTCCGTTGTAGCTATGACCATCGATCTTTGTAATTGTGGTTTCTTAGTTAAATTACGTTTAATCCGTGATGTATATGTATATATGATGATTCGATTTTTTTCGTAGCTTTAATGGCTTAGTGGTGAAGTAACAGCTTTCGGCATCAATGATCGTGAGTTGTATTCTCGCATAAAAATATGTATGGTCTACAGGTATTTATATTGAAGTAATTTGCGCTGATCCGCCTTGGATAACCATGGTTAATTAATGTCTATTCCCCCAGCAAACGGAGAGACCGTTTGCTAATGGTAGAGCCAAGCTGCAGACGAATACTTTGTCAAGAATGGCATAATAATTGTCTGTAGCGTGAAAGGGCTGGCTTGCCCGGGGTTGTGCCACACTCCCGCCGAAAACTGGCGTCTGAGTGGTAGCTTAACTGCGGCGCTTCGTACGGTGAGCGGCTGAGTTACGGAGGCCCAACTCCCTCACTCTCCCTCTCCTATATTACATATAGGTATAGTATAATACAATTTCCTTAAAGGTCGGCATATAACTATAAAATGACACTTTCCTTAAAGGTCGGCAACTTTTCCACACTGCTTATGGCGCTGCGGATGTCTATGGATAGCGTTGATTGCTTTCCATCGGGTTACACGCCTGCTCGTTTGCCTTCTTATCCCATAAAAAGACCCAATAGTTTCATATAGAGGTTTTAAAAAGTTAAGTATTATTTATTTTTATATACAATATTTTTCTGTATTATTTATTTTTATATACAATATTTTTCTTAAAGTGTTGGGTAACGATCACAAGTTAGTGCAAGTGAAAAGGTAGATAAGAAATCAACTAATCTACCGCAGTAGGGGCACACCCACATCTCGGCGTTTCACCTGTCAGATTCAATCTAAACCTCTAAGTTAGGTACGGTCACCAAAAAAATATAGAAATAAAGGATAGGAAAAAAAATTGGTTAATTGATACCAACACTATAAATCGTATAAAACGCGGTAACACAGGAAAATGTTACCACCCGAAGCCGATATTCTTTTAGTGATACATTGATTACTGTATCACTAATGTGATACGTTGAGATATCACTAATGTATAAAATTTTTTTTTATTTGGATATAATGACACCTTTCTTATTATATTACTTTTTTAAACATTCGTAATTGATGATTAATGAAGTCAGACGTGGCTCTATGAAAATCCATTACTATGGGGATAGTCAGAATTCTTACTTAGCTAAGATCCGCAACAAGCAAACAAAAATAGAAAAATAAAAAATGTGTGTTTTTTACTGGAAGAAGTGGATTGACGGGGAACTTAAATTAATCTTACCGAAAAAACGGCCGTCAGCAGTTATTGACGGCCGTTTTTTCGTAGTAGACGTAGTAGAGTTCTACTTCCCAACCACTATCAACAACACCAAATACACACCACTACTCTTTCACAATGTATAGGATACGTGTTTCGCCTCAATACGAAGCATCATCAAGTATAATAGACTACTACACCTGATGATGTATAGTTTACTATTTTTCTATTTTTGTTTGCTTGTCGGGGGTCATAGCTAAGTAACAATTCAGACTGTTCACATTCGTAATTGTAAAATTTTAAAAGTAAAGAAAAGATGTCATGGTAATGTTTTTTGAATTAATAATGATTAGATCAACTGACATCTCTTGTAAAAGATATCGCTCTTCCTTTCACAAATAATAAATAAATAATATGTGATATTATATTCTGATTTGATACAATAAAAATAAATAAAAATTGTTTGGAAGAGTTTTTATTTGAAGAAGTAAAGATCCCGGGTCACTGTATTTGTACGGTTGATACACTACAGTACTAAAGTAAGGTCAAGCCGGCTTATTTATTCTATATACTATGGTTCCACCACTATGAAAGTGGATGCAAACCATTTCAATTTTACTTTTTTCCGCTTCACAAGCAAAGACCGATTCGCCCGCGAATGCAATACCTGACAGCGGTTTTAACAGAATTTTCTATTTTGTATTTACCTACGTGTGAGTGGACACATTGTGTATGCATTTCCGGTGGAATCGTATTACGTGACTTCATTTATTGCGCCGGTGTGAGGCGGGATATTTCCCGCCCCATGCAAATAAGAAACTGAATGCAATATACTTTAACAAGAATTTGTTTTTAATATGTATGTTTTTTTATTATATTTTTAATAATATTAATTAAAATTCTCTAAATATACATTTGAGAATACATTTGAACCCGTGATTTGAACATTATATATAATTATATATGTGAACCCGCGATCTTCAGTGTCAAAGGTCACGGGTTCGATTCCCGCATCGTAATAAATATATGAATGGCTTTCAGATATTTGTTACCAGTCTGGTAACCCGGCTAATCCGCATTGGACAAGCGTAGTGGGTTAATGTTCGTTATACTCCAGAAATGGGGGACCTGTTCTTAACAGTGGGAGATGCATATATGGGTTTTAAAAAAAAATTAGATTTAAATGGCCCAGCAGCGGAGTTACGTCTTCCAGAGTCAAAGGTCGCGGGTTCGATTTCGGCAGCGAGATAAGTAATATAGTATAGGCTACAAACAAGGCTTATTTATTCTAAGTTTGGATGTCCCGCTAATCTGCCTTGGAGAATATGCTCTCTACTATCTAACTCTACGTTCAGCAGTCTACTCCACATTGCCACTCTAGTTCGTTATCTCGAAGGCTTTGTGATGACTGATTTTCCTACGTATTTAACAGTTACGTTATAATTCAAGAAATAAAGAACAGAATCGCGTGTTCATCAATTAAGTCTTTACAAATCGAATAGCTGTTGTTGAATAGACAACCAATTGGTTCAGTGGCGGGGCTCTCCACCCGCACATTCAATGGTTGCGGGTTCGATCCCCGCATCGAAAAAAATATATATATGGATTACAAATATTTATTCCAAGTCTGGTAATCCCGGCAGTGTGCATTGGACAAGCGTGATGGGTTCGTTTCTCCAAAAATGGAGAGGCCCATGCTCAGCAGTAGGATATATATGGGCTGTTAAAAAAATTGAATAGTATTGTGGCCCCTGATTGACGATTCATGACTGTTTACAAGGCTCGCTTTCCATTTGAAAGGAAACTGTTCAGTGACCGAATAACGTAATGGAAGGGTAAACGTTAAAAGGATTTTCGTTGCCTATATACCTAGAAAATTAACTCTAAATAACTAATTAGCGTGGTGGTTTAATGTTCGTTCCTCCAGAAATAGGAAGGCCTATGCTCAGCAGTGGGACATATATAGCGTGCGAAAAAATAAATATTAACTCAAAAACTGTAACCTTTCGACTTTTTGATTGCCATATTTTAATGGAATTTTTAAATATATACTTTATTATTGGAAAAAAAGAACAACGGTATTTAAAAAATAAAATAACACAGCGAGCGTTATTTTCCTATTTATTATTAAGAAAACAATTTATATAAACTTTATATCGAAATTTTATTTTTAAAACGTTTATGAACGTATTCTTAACGTATACATATGAGTATGTAGATTTTAGAAGACCAATCGGCTCAGTGGCCTGGCGCCCCGCCCATGGAGTCGAGGGTCGCAGGTTCGATCTCCGCATCGGAATAAATATACGTATGGCCTACTGATATTTATAGTCTGGTAACCCTGCCAATCCGCATTGGACAAGCGTGGTGGGTTAACGTCCGTTCCTCCAGAAATGGGGAGGCTCGTACTCAGCAGTGGGACATATATGGGCTGTGAAAAAAAAATGTAGGTTTTATATTATATATGATTAGAATATCGATACCTTGTTGGAGCATCTTCTTAACTGGAGCATGGAGTTATCTTCTTAACTAACGCGCTTAATCGTACACTTTAGTGCTTGTTATGTTAGGCTCCAGTATCTTTGATATAATGTTGATGAGACGGTTAAGTGACTTTTAATATGACTCTACTGGAACGATAAACTGTTTATGCATAGAGTATTATAGATAATTAAAGCTGTTACTTAAAGTTAAAAAATGATAGGTATAAATTAGTAAAACCAAAGACCTAATTGGGTTAGCTAGAGTCTATATTTTTCTAGTAAAACCTTTATTAGCTCGGTTAATAATATTTGTAGTAATTGAAACTTTCAAAAAACAAGCTTATCTTAAAGGCCGGCAACGCAATTGTGATGTATCTGGTGTTGCAGATATTTATTTCTTTTTTCATAGCCCATATATGTTCCACTGTTTAGCACGGGCCTCCCCATTTCTGGAAAAACGGACGTGTGACGTCGACGTGAAGAGTGGACCTGCCACGCTTGTCCAGTGCGAATTGGCCGGGTTACCAGATTCGAAACAAATATCTATAGGAAAGGCAAGATGTCTGTAGGCAGCGTTAATTGTTTGTTAATTGTTATCCCATAAAAAAGCAGGCTGTGCACGTTATTTGGGAACTGCAATAAGGTCGATAATTGTTACTCAAATGCGTTAGCAATAATTATATTATAGCCTGTTTGCGTGTCTATAAATAAATAAATCGCATGTTTCGATCAAGTCCGAGACATCGATTTTGATTTTTAACAGCATTTTCTGTTCACACTCGGACGGACGTTCCGAATGGACGGATACGTTACCGTTGAAATCGAATTACCGACTTGGACGTTCATTTACATGTCGCCGATGTGGAGGGCAGAAATATCATTAACACCAATACGACTGTCATCAAATGAAGAGTTATAAACCGTTTATAGTCTATTTGAATGGACAAGAGATTTAAATGTACGTTGCTCCCTTCTTCTCGGATCGATTGCTCATTGTTGACCATCGTGATGCTTTCCAAGGTATATATTATATAATACATGGCATATAGTATCCAAGGTATATTATAGTACTCGGCGACAAATCAACTTACATCTATCACGGTTCTCATTCTGATCTATTGCCTCAGAGATATTCATGTCTAAAATTTTCGACACATGATATTTTAACCTTTTCGCTAGATGGCACGATGAGTTTGAGTTTCAACCTTAACAACTAGCCCCACCTATTGGCTCAAGATTGAATATACTTTTTTGATACAATACCGACATACATTGTAACTGTAGTACTACTTCTTTAAATTTAGCGTTCATGCATCTTCCATCTCAAATTTTATAATTGATGATTTTTTTTCTCTTCTTTGATGACAATTAGTTAAAACTATTATGGCAGTGTCAATTAATATGAAATAATATCAAATCTCTTGAAATGTCTAGTCAGCTTGTCACGTTACGTCTTGATAAGATGGTGACTATTCTACCAAAACCTATGTTGACTTTTTTAGTTAACTTAAAAAGGTTAAGCCATTTATTTCATATCACTTCACTTATAAGCCTTAATCGAACTGTATTGTATAATACGACATCACAATTAAACAATATATCTGATAATAATATTGGATTATGAAAATAAAATAAAAACACAACGTCACTGATGCAAGTTGGCGGCAAAAGTCCGTCATTGAAGATTATTGACAAAATATAATAAAACTGCCTGTTGTTTGCTTGCCACTTTCATTAAATTTAAGTCTTCTTTTTGTGTTTTCTATTTGTATAATAACGTACGTATATTCCAGTCAATAAAATTTGTTAAAAACTTGAATATAGCGCCACTATGTGCTAGAAGATAGTTCCAATTCATTATTAAAATGTAGAGCAACCTTAAATCAACTGAGCTATCCCACTAGCGCAAGAAGCGCCGAAAAAAAAATCCTTTCGTATCATTTGGATTAATGGTGATCTTGTAAGTTAACGGAACATTTTTCTACATTCACCACTTGGGACCAGTTACCTGCAGCGTAAATCAATACGACATTGTATATTAGAAAAAAAAAACAATCCTACATATTTTTCACAGGCTGGCAACGCTGCAGCCGCACTTATGGTGTTGCAGATCATATTTTTTATGGCAAAAATAGGTAAGCGAGGCGTCTCAGATGCGTTTTCATAGGATAAAAAGGCAAACGAGCAGGCGTGTCACCTGATGGAAAGCAATCAACGCCGCCCAAAGACATCCGCAGTGTCATAGGTTGTAGAATCGTTGCTGGTCTTTAAGAAACGTGTAGGCTTGTTTGTTAAAGGTTGGAACCTTCATATCAGTTCGGAAACACTGATGAAGGATTATTAATGGAGTCAGGCGTTACTTTGCGGAAATCCATCACTATATGGACAGTCAAAAGTTTTACTTAGCTAAGATCCGCGACAAGCAAAACAATAACCGAAAAGCTTTTCGGTTGTCTTCCGTAGAGTTTAATATACCTGAAGATGCCTCGTGTTGGGGCGTAACACGTGTCGTGTACAAGATGGAAAAGTGATAGTGTGTGTTTGGCGTTGTGTGTAGTGGTTGGTGGGTGGAGAGTTGATGGCCGATTTTCGGTAAGTTTTTGGTTTAAGTTCCAAATAAATCCACTAAACCCAACGGAAAAACACACATTGTTAATTTTCTGTTATTGTTTTGCTTGTCGCGGATCTTAGCTAAGTAAAACTTTTGACTGTCCATATACTGATGAAGGAAGCTGGTTCCACAGGATAGTGGTGTGTGGAAAGAAGTATCGAAAAACGCATGGTACTGTATGCGCTTTGTTTCGGTGCCCCTACATCGTAGTTATATAGGATCATATTAGATTAAATAAACAACATAATGTTTGATAGCCCTCATGTGATTCTATGTAACGCATACAAGCAACGCAAACACACTGGGGGAAGTAATTTGAAAGCGCGGTGCAGTTTGTAAACAGCCCGCTTTGTACAACGCGAACAAACACTTATTTAGTGTTAACTGTTCAAACTCTCATAGATAGATAGATGGATATATTTGTAATTATACATAAAAGAAAAACACATAGTATTCTGAATAGAGTGAAGTGATACTAATGATGTATTTCTTACATATAGCAATGTACACCTGTTTTTAAACGACATAATTATACATTCTTTTGAAACGACATAATTATTTCAGTGTGAAGTAAAAGAAATACTTACTGAAGTGGTAATGAGATGGAGACGCTTGTCAGAAAAACGAAAACCGTTGGAGTAGACGAATGATGTAGTGGAGACCGCGGCTCGGCAAACGTAGTGTGCGACGTGGCCTGCTAGATGGAGTGACGATCTGCGCAAGGTGACAAGCAGAGATTTGTTACGTGTACCCTAAGTTTGGATCTGTACAAAGTCGCGCTAACTAGCGCCTATGTCCAGCAGTGGGCTGATAATGAATTTTCTTAGTGACAAAGTTTTTTGCAATTATATATATATATATATATATATATATATATATATATATATATATATATATATATATATATATATATATATATATATATATATATATATATATATATATATATATATATATATATATATATATATATATATATATATGTGTGTCGTTTAATTATATATCTCAAGTTTGAGTATCTCGTCAATCTACCTACAATAAACATGGTGGGTAAATATTAAATGCTCCAGAAATGGTGAAGCTCAATTCCTTTTCTCTTCTAGACACAAATATTCCTTCCCCTTTCTTTATTGCCTTCACTCCATATCATTGTTTCCTTATTTCCCCTTCCGCCCGAATTATTTACATACATATGTCCTTATTTTCAGTTAGGCAACGCATCTGAAGTATTTTAAATGTTGCAAATGTCAATGGATGGCAGTAATTACTAACCATCAAGTGACCCGTTCGCTTATATGTCTTAAACAATTTTTTTTATATTAAACAAATATGCTAGAAAACGTGCTCATACATCGCTGTATTAATATCGTTCTAGTAAATGTAACAAAAATACATTCAAAATACTTGGAATTGGCAACTTAAGATACGTATGTATCTCCTCATTTAGATACGAGTACATGTATATGTTCTCGTATCTAAGTGAGAAGTGCGGAGAACTTAAATAAGGAACGCGTTAACTAACTTCGAACGTTAGTTTGTCTTTATGTTAGTGGAAGCGCCGAGTTCTGTAAGTTAATGAAACGTGTTTGTATTTATCGCCAAGAGTTCACATTCATTTTTTATGAAATGGAAAGGCAAACGAGCAGACGTGTTATCTGATGGAAATTAATCATCGCCGCCTATAGACATACGCAGTACCATAGGCATTGCATTGCGTTGTCGGCCTTTGAGTAATGTGTAGGCTTGTTTACATTCATGAATCACAATGCAGAATTGCATAGGATTGTTACTCTGTCGTATTTCTATTCGAGGCCTACACAATATAAATCCACTTATTAACCCTTAACTTGGCAGACTATTTTTTTGAATATCAAAATAACACTCATAGCACTTAACCTCAATGATTCAAGGTGTCTAGAAAAAAAATATAATGAGGGTAGTTTAAAAAAATCACATGTATCCTGTGGGATACATTGCCAAAAGCATTGATAAATATATTACGTTTTTAATTCTGATGTATCTCTACAGATACACTAACAAGAAAATGGTTAATACATCGTTTTAAACAAACCAACTCATCCACCCACTCTATTATCAGTCAAGTCGAAGTCTTTACTTCATCTGAACCAATAACGATACTGGATAAGTAACAATCAGATGCTTCGCTTTTTATTTATGCGAAGGAGTTAATAGGAGGGAAGGAAGGAACAAATGGAGAGTGTTTAATAATAAAATAGAGCGTTATAACAAAATATGGATTTTATTACTTAATGTACTAAAATAATTAAATAATAGCCTGAACAGCTTAATAATACAGTCAAAAAGTTTCTACATGTAATTTGTAATTTGTCTTGTCCTGTATATGGAGGATAATAACGTCACTTAAATTATGAAAAATATACAAAAAATATGTTGCCAGTTTAAACTATAAATTATGTAAATTTTATGTTCATTTTTGTACCGAACAGGGAGAAATAAATAAGGAATGTGAAAGGAGTTGGTCCTTCGGATCCCCGTACTGACTACATGAAACGCGGTAATGCAGAAAAATCCTACCATTTACTATGGCGTGATATTATTCATTTAAGATATTTGGTCCTTTAGAAGATAAGGCCCATCACTAATCAGTGAGATATATGAGCGGTAATAAATAGAATGTTTTGTTTAATAGTCTATATAGATTTAACAAGCCCACACATTTCTCATAGAACAGTAACACTTCCACAATACTTATTGCCCTGCGGATGCTTATGGGTACGTTGATCGCTTTCCATTAGGTAACACCCTTGCTGATTTGCCTTCCTATTCCATAAAAAATACTTTGCCTTTCGTAAAAAATATCTATTAAACGTAGAAAAAACGATGAAAAAATATTTTTAATTTATTGCGCAACTTGGCACGTAAAAGTTGAAAGACTTTTTAACTCCGAACTTTTAGAAGGCGTTTGAAAAGAATTAAAAGCTCATTAATGAAAAGGCCCCTGACTGCATTGAATAGCCTGTTAGCGCCGTCTGGCGCCGAGGGCCCTCGCTTCGTTTTACTGAATTCACCACTTTCACCCTACTATAATTCTTTTTCATAGTAAAAAGAGACCCGCAAATAAAAAATGTAATGTGTATAAAATTTTAATAGTTTTAGATTGTAAAGGTAACTATTTCGGTTTAAAGTATCGTATTTTATAGACACAATACAAGATACACTTAAAATTTGTTAGAAGATTTTTAGAAAAATATTTTCTCCATTCTACGTGACATTATCGAAATCATCCTTGATTTTTTGGCCTATTGAAAGCCATTAATTCAAATGAATGAATGAAAATTTTTTAATATTCTTTCGGAACACAAGATACTCACGTTTAATTTGAGTCCATTTTCTATGTAAAAAGGTGCATCTTGTAGTCCGAAATATAAGATAAAAGTTTTAACGATTTACAAAAGTAATTTAATTGAATCACACAAAAGCACACACGATTACAGGCTAAGCTTAATACTAGGTATCATCTTCCATTCATAAATAATACATCAGTGTTATAACATAATCATCAATAGTAAGATAATAAATAATATCATCATCGTCCTTTTAAGATTTATATGTCCATACAAAACACTTAGGATTTTACTTGATGTAGAGGCGTATTTTTTTAAAAACGAGGCTGTATTTTGCATTGTTAATTTTTATAGCCACAAATAAGATTTCATTACAAAGTCCGGGCAAACAAATTGCTTAGCTTCATTGCACTCTCTGGTCCAATCCTAACCCTGTTTTACATTTTAATTGCTACAGTTTTGTGTCTACAAAAATTTTGAAAAACAATTTGCTTGAAACTTCTAATAAAAGTAGTAGGTACGTCTGATAATTACATAAGAATTTAACGGCAGATTGAATATACTCGTATCTATGTACGTATTATTTACCTTTGTATTTCTTTTTAAGTACATTGCGCGCATAGTGTGAGATTTGGCATAGTTCCAGTTTATATGAAGAAGGAATACGTGTGGTGAAAAGGTTAAAATTAAATAAATAAAAAAAAATAATTACGTTCGTATTTCGACCATTGAATGACTAGTCAAAATATATTTAAAGAGAGTTTGGCAGGATGATAAACAAGATTTGTGGTATATTTGTATGGACACGTAGTAATTTTACTAAAAAATCTATCAATTGATGGGAGGTAATCATGCTGCCAAAACTCCCGCCACCTATAAATACACACACCCAGATAACATACACAACCGTATACATGTGACTATCGTCTGGTCAACGTAGAGTCGGTCGTCTCAGTCATCGTTGGAGCGATGCGGTGCTGATTTCAACGATTTTCAAGCTAACAATGGCAATTAGCCTCACAATACCACTGGTGTTTTCTGGTATCTTAGGCTAGAAAATACTTTTAATAGTGATAGAACCATGGTAGCATGAATGGCTTGTGTGGACCGAATAATTCCCACACCCTCACAGAATATCGCCGTCAAGTAGTAGCGTTTTGGTGTTTTACCGCGTTTTATACGGTGAGTTTGAATGGACGAAAAATTTACTAGAAGGCTATGTATGGGCCACCCACGGGTGTAATGCTTTAATGATTATGACGATGAGCCTAAAATATGTTTTTTATAGTGGGTAGAGCCACGCTGCAGACGAATACTTTGTGAAGAATGACATCTTTCCTTAAAGGTTAGCAACGTTTCCGCATTGCTATCAGGTGACACGCTTGCTCGTTTGCCTTCCTATCCCATAAAAAATATGCATCGAACATAACAATTGTAACGATCCATTCAGTAAAAAAATAAATAAAAGGTTTCGATGAAAAATCTATTCAAAAACCGGAGGAACGTTATTTGCAGGGCGCGCTACCGTCAGATTGAGTTCACAGCTGAAAACGTCTGCATACACGAACGCTTTCAAAATATTTAATTGCATTTCATCTGATCTTTGCTACGCATGCTAAATTAAATAAAGATCTATTCTGTTCATTAAAATTGACATAAAAAAGGCTTAAAAACTTGTGACGTAACCACATAACGATGGAACTTCAGGGTGGCATTACAACAATGACCACTAAGCGCTGATTCCGTAGAATGCGGCTTCGTTTCCAGAACCAGTGACAGTTATTTTTATTTAGCTTTTAATAAATTAATTTAAGAAAGTTTTTTGAATGAAGAACTTCAGAGACCATAGAAAGAGGTCTGTATGTATTTACAAATATGTATTATATTATACAAGTTGCGTAGTTATGTAAATTGTGTAATACTTATGTACGTTGTGTTTCTAGATTGTTATGCATGAACCATAATCGTATTTACAAATATGCTTGATGCGTGAGTTCGCATCATGCCCCTGAATACAAGTTAACTAATATATTACGAACATAAGTTTGGTAGTGATCCGGGTTGCTATTGTTTGTAAGATTTTGAATATTGTATTAGCAAATATTGGAAATGTAAATTTACAGTTGTCGATATGCTTGAGGTTGATGATAGTATGAAATATATTTCTTGTTTTAAAGACGTAAATATGACGGACGGATGGTTAGATTTCTCAATTTATAAGTCAAACTTCTGCACTCGAATCACAGTTAGAATCAAATTTAAACAAGCAAGAATGATCTTCATTTTGGTAAGAAATTAATAGAGATAATTCATATTAAAAAATATTTAAATTTGTTTTCATTATTAACTTTAAAACGTCTAGCTTTTTTATTATATTAAAGCTCCGATGCTGTATTAAATAAGATGCAAAAAAGTAAGGAATCTGATTGTGCAATCAAGCTCACCAATTTGCCTGAACAGCGCTCTAATGAAATTTAATTTCACAGCGCGCTCGTAATAAGATTAAATTGAATCGGTAATTCTTTTCTATTTTTAATAATATACTTGCATTTTTTTAAGTTTTATAATAGTATATTTTTTTTCTGCCATTTTACATTAGTGGCAAGATGTGCTTATTTTAGTGTCATAATCTTATATTATTATTTCACTGGACGAAGACAAAAATATTTATAGTCAATTGGTAACATATGCTTAGGTATGTTAAATATTCTTTTTTAAAAAACTAATCATGTCTCAACTTTGTTAGTGTTTTTTTTAACGTTTTTTAATATATTGAAAATTCTTAGAGATAATCTTATGAACACTTCTTTTTAAATGTATCTTTACTTGCATTCAACAGGTTTCAAATTGCTCTAAAATAACTTACTAGAAGCATTATGTATATGTATGTACAAGAGATGACTGATGGCCATTGAATGAATGATTTAGTAATGCAGTGCAAACAAATTAATTTTTGTATGTAACATTAAATAGTTTATAATATAAAATCTATATAGAGTTTAAACGTCGCTATTCGGTTATTATTTGTGTATTCGTGCGCGCCATCTATCGAAGTATAGATGTACTATTTCGGAAAACTCCCCACAGTTTCATAGCAATGGATTAAATGGGGTAATATTGCATAAAAGACAAACAGACGTAAATCGTTTTATACATAAATTTTAATATTATAATAAAAAATAAACAGAAGTACAAGGATTTAAAAACATTTTTGCTACGGTAAAGTATAATCAAAGATACTTATTACGTTGTACACATACATTGCATGATCATTTATTTCTATCAATAATAACCAACCTAATAACGAATACCATTAGATAATATATACTATGAAAGATATATTGGTTTTCGGACCTCCCAAGTACTGAGTACTGTTATTGTTAATGATTTATAGTCATGCGATTTTTAACCTACATTCACCCGTAGCTAAATGATTTTGATTTTTTTTTCGGGATAAAAAAACATTTAAAAAACAGAATAAATGTAAGTATACAAACCATAATAACTATGCAATTATATATTTACGGATATAGTAACATGCAACATACGAAATAACTAATAATAATATAACATAATAAACTCGTACGTGTAAAAAAAAGGAAAAAACTATTATATATATATATATATATATATATATATATATATATATATATATATATATATATATATATATATATATATATATATATAGATATTAAAACATTCAAAAACTAAGCTTACTCATTTCTAGGAGACAAGCAACACTTCTACAATATAAAAGATAAGAAAAAGATAAAATAAGAAATTTACTCCTTGACGAGTTTACAAACTAGACCTTAAACTAACTTTACACAAAACTAAGTTATTTCTCATACACATAATTCCTGCAATAAGTTATTTAAATTCCTAGATTTCTTTTACATCAATAAAGCCACATTAAAAAAAACGTTTTCACAATCCTATCAGAAAATAATTATTATTATTATAAAAATACACTCTTGCCTCTCATGTACACGCTAACACATTACACACATACACATATGTATAAACAAATATTATATACATAGATTAACGCAGTGACTCAACGAATTTCCAATAAATATTTTAGGTAAGATAATAAAATGTTAGTGCATTATTGGCTCCATAAGTGTTTAATTATTTATATAAGTTAAAAAATGAATAAATAAAATTATTTTTAAATAAATTAAGAATTAATAACTTTATCAATTTAGTAGTAGACATGGAAAACACATCTAAATTTGTAAACCTAATATTATTAGGTTGGTATCTTATTACTATATTTTTTTCGTTAGTAAAAAGGAAAGATACTTTCCTTTTTTTTAATGAAAGAATATAGTAATAACTTAAATAAATTTTTAACAAGCTATTTGTGAGCCTATTAGTGAGTTACTATAAAATTACTACCATTCTGACTATGTATTACACTTTGTGATGAAACTTAATTAAAAAATTCGTTTACCTCGTGTAGCTTGCGCTGCGTAGGTATTTTAATTTGGGATGAAGCCCAGTATGAACCCTATTAAAATTTAAATGAAAACGACAACTGAAATAGCGGGACAGAATTCCTTTGAAGGATTTCCATAACATAGTTTAATTTATGCCAGCTAGTTTCAAACTTTACTTGTAGATTTATAATTATTCAAAATCGCGCGTTGCTTTAATAATTGTACATTGCTTGTGTTATATTTATGTAAATACATAATGTATATTGTCATTGTATATATTTAAATTAAATATATAAATGTAACGGCAGTAATTTGATAATGATAAAATCAAAATTTTATAGGATAGATATTTTCTAGAATATATCGGATTCGTTTTTTATTGCAGAGCAGATGAATAAATTGTGCAGGTCACCTGGTGGTAAAAGATGACTGCCACCCATAGCCATTTGCAACGCCGGGGTCGTCACGAATACGTTGTCAGATTTTCGTTTTTTGGCATAGAATAGAATTAACCTATTTCTTCCTGTAATTATGGTAGGAGGGATTTATGTAAGTAATAAAACCAATATGCGAGTCTCGATCAATTTGCCATGTGTGAGGGTATGGAAACACAAATTTGAAGGTTATTTCGCATCAATTTCAAATGTTTATCATGTATTATTGTTCATTTGTTGCTGGTGGTATAATTCATGTACACACATACATAAAACATTTAAAATCGCTGCTGCAGTCAAATTTATGTCCAAAAAATTTCCAGAGGCTCAACTCGGTTCCCCTTTACTTATCTCTCTTCTCCTATTATTCACAAGTATAGTAAGCGAGGCAATGCATTAACTTTTCTTGGTGTTGTATATCTATATCCATAGATGGCGGTGTATAAAACTTGTTCGTTACATACCATAAGTACATCGGTTTGAAGAATAAAAAGAATAATTAGTTAATTTAGATGCTTATAGTTATGGGTAAACTGGTAGGAAAGAGGTCCAGGGGGGGCAACAAAGTGGTCCAATTGGGTGTAAAGTACGCTAAAAATTAATATATCTAAAACAATAAATCAGACTGAGGACTGTGACGACGCATAACAATGACCAAAATACCTGTCTCAATCTCCTTCTAGTTGCGATTCAGAAGAATAAAATATAATTACATTACATTTCAAGTCTGAAAATTCAAATAAGGTAATGATACCATCGATATAGACGTCAATTAATTACGCATTTTAATTATATAGAATATTTTTATTATTTTTTTTTAACAGCCCATATATGTCCCACTGCTGAGCACGGGCCTCTCTATTTCTGGAGGAACGGACATTAACCCACCACGTTTGTCCAATGCGGATTGGCGGTGTTACCAGACTCGGAATAAATATTTGTAATCCATACATATATTTTTTCCGATGCGAGGATCGAACCCGCGACCGCGACCGCGACCATTGACTCCGCAGGCGAAACGCCCCGCCACGGAGCCAATTGGTCAATATATATCTATAGAATAATGTAGTATATAAAATAACAAAATATTGTTATCAGTTTGATAAACTGAAGAAACTTATTTAATTAATCCTTATCGATATTAATTAAAACTTTGAGAGCCATTGAAATTGATATCGAATGATGAACTAGTATTAATTACTTTTGGCTTTTAGTATCTGGATAATATATTTTAACGATAAGCAAATGAGCGAGCGGCTCACGGGAAGCAATTACCATCGCTCATCAACATTTGCAGTATTAAGTGCACCTCAGATACGTTGCCTTCTTTAGAGTAAGGATGCGAATAATAGGAAGGGTAGAAGTAATAGAAAGAAGGAAATTAAGGAAGAGCTAGGGAATTCGAAAATTTCTTTTTGTACGCGGCGGCGTTTCCTCTAAGAAATGATATTTTTTGTAAACTATATTTCTTTTTTGTTTGTATAATTTATTAAAGTTGTTTAAATTTTAAATTATTAATGTTATATTAAGTATGGCAATTAGAACAATATATATGTAATTTATAAACGTGCCATAGAAGGGAACTGTCTACCGTAGTACAGGATTTACCCTAATTCGGCAGGCAGTGAAACAAAATTCTAAAGTCGTCAATGATAAATAAATATATTATTAAATAAATATATATTATTATTATATTATTTGCGTAGATAATCCGTAGACACATGTAACATCATATCAACATAATAATAATGTAGAAAATATAGAAAATAAACACATTTTTCAAATCTGATAATAAGACCAGTGGTATTTCTAAACTGGTTCTACATTGGAACCTTCAAAAAACACGCCTACTCGTTTCATAAAGGCCTGTAACACATTTGTGATGCCAATGGTGTTGCAGATGTCTATGGTCAGCGTTGGTTGTTTTCCATTAGATAACTTAGATACATATCGTCACGCCTGTCTCCTGTAGGGGTAGGCAGAGATCACAGATCTCCACCTGTTAAGATCTCTGCATACTTTCCTTATTTCTTCCACACTCATGCTATATATAACACGCTTGCTCATTTGCCTCCATATCCCATAAAAAAGTATGTCATGGTGGTATTGCATCTCTTTGAAACGGAACACGAAAATAAACATGGCGAATAGTTTGCCCAGGGCGGGAGCGCAGATTTTCAATTCAATTTGCGAAACGACAAACGTTCTGTGAAGTGGCGTTGATGAAGCTGACACAGCTTTTGCATTGCGGGAAAACCATTTAATAGTTTCTTAAATTTAGTCGCGGTATATTTTTTGGGATATTTTATTAAAGTTTTCGTTCAAAAATGACGGCGACGTGGTTCGCCACCCGTCACGTCGTGATTCCCACGAGGGCGAGAAGTGACGTACGGAGAGCCGTTTCGTTACGATAATTGTGAGAGGAAAGATGGATGGGAAGAAGGATAAGTGTGAAGGAAGCAAGGAAGGTGTGTCGCGATCGTAGCGGATGGAGATCTGTGGTCTCTGCCTAACCCTACGGGGAGACAGGCGTGACTACATATATATGTATGTATTATTAAAGTAAGTAAAGTAGTTTGTTGAATCAAAATTGCTATTTTAATGTGTGATTATCTTCAACAGTATATGGCGTCTACTATTTTAAGTATTAGGCTTCCTCTAAGATGCATATTCTCGTCTTATTATCTCTGTCCCATCGTTTCGTGGCGGCTATCTTGACCAGGAATAATGGGGTAACAAGAACTGGGATCCTGATTTGAAAGTGTTTTTCATATGGTGGTTTTATTGTAGTCACTACCTCCAGCGGTGTTTCCGGACCAATACGACATTGGAATCTTCAAGAAACAAGCCTATATTTTTCTTAAGCAATGCTTCCGCACTGCCCATGACACTGCGGATGTCTTTGGACGGCGTTGATTGCTTTCCGTCAGGTGACACGCCTGCGTGCCTTCGAATCCCATAAAAAAAGTCACCACACCTGGCAAATAAGTTAGCTACCGCAGACACTTCGCACTGGTAGCACTATTCTAGTTCTCGTAGATTTAATTTGGGTTATAATGGTTGTACCGCAATAGATTTAATTGCAGGATGTAACACGTGCTAGTAAGGATGACAGGAGCAACATGGCGTAATTGTATCTTCTTGTATTCCCTCTTGGTTACATTATCGTCCTTGTTTTAAAACGAGATACGAACTTAGTTGAAATTTGCCTGAGTTTAAATAGAACTATTTTAACGGATTATCTATTGTTTAAAGTATTTAAGTCTCAGTTTTAATTTCCGTGATAAACAGTTGACTAAAACATTTTTAGTTTTGATTCTCTGCTTGAATATTATATTCAATTACGGCCATTTTTTTTTTAATAGGAGAAGTAGGCAAGCAGGTACCTCTGTTTGTGAAAATCTACAACATGCAAATGTATTGCAATTCTGGAAGGTATACTACAAATTATTTTAAATGTCCTTAAACATTTTTATCGAATATATTTGAAGCAACAATTCATTGTGTTTTTATTATCCATCTTTCTATTTCCTCGCAAATCGGTCTACCGATTAGAATTGGAAAGTAACCCAATACGCTTGTGATGGCAGATTAGATATACATTCAGGCTTGGAATAAATATATAGGCTACACATATTTTTTTTTTCGATGTCTAATAGGACCTATGAACAGTTATCTCGAAAATGATAACTTCGCCACTGAGCCATTTAAGTCGTCGAGTTTGTATTATGAATTCAATATATTTACTTCTTACCATACAATAAACGGAATCTGTATAAGGATTTATACGCAAGGACATAAAAATAAACGGAAAATAAATAAGAGCGGGGAATATATGCACTCTTTTGTGGGATACAGAATGTCGTTATGGAAGGAAATGGAGTAAAATGTACCCTCACTTCAGTTCACTTTAGTAGATTCTATAAAGGTTTCTCTTCCGATATTTGTTTAAGCTTTGAACTTATACAATTTGAAATACATAGCAAAATTGGATTGCATACTAAGTGTTATTTTATTGTGATATTTTCAAGGACTGTATAATACCCAACACACACGCACCCAAAATAACGGACACAGTTCGTTTCAATTTCCATCTTTTTGCCTGTCTGTTTGTTTATCCAAACTAATTTTAAAATTAGTCATAATTAGTATTAAATTAGTCGTAACCACAAATTTCGAGAAAACAGAAGATTTTCAAAAATAAAATAGTTTATACAACTTGTTTGAGATTTAAACCACTGAACAAATAAGTATTTTTCAACAAAATTCTCTTTTAATCAAGCTGTATTACTAAAACTTGAAGTTTTAAAAAGTAGTCTTAGAAAATGTTTAAGGTATCTCTTGATTAAAAATACCTCAGTAATGTTGTTCAGAAATACAAACTCCCTTTTTGTTGTCCTCGGGAACTTTAATTGACTGCAATATTCGTGATGCGATAAAAACGGGCCGCTATTTCAGAGATGGGTGTTTACAAATTTTTTAATGAAGGTACGTAGCCCAGTTGCGCAAATTTAGACGAAAAGTAAATGTTGTGCTGAGAAATAACGTCCTGGTTTCTAAGGCATTAAATACAAAAACATAAGAAATACTGACAATTTCATATATTATCACACAGAAATAATTGATGTTTTAATAGGCCATATTTATTGCATCATTGGGCAAGGGCCTTTTCTATTTCTGCGTAAATGGATAACCACTTACTACACCCACCATACTTATCTAAGATGGGTTGACGTGACATACTGAATCGAAATAAATACTGTAGGCTATACATATACTTATCCCAAATGCGGGAAATGAACTTATAAGCACTGACTTCGAAAGAGGTAATTTCGCCACTAATCCGTTTAGGTCATCAATAATTTATTGTCAATCTATCCTTATATAGGTATAAAGAATTCTGAAAATCATATTGAAAATAATACATTTATATGTATATATTCGTACGTATTTATTTTTAAATTCGAAAAAAAAACATATATATATATATATATATATATATATATATATATATATATATATATATATATATATATATATATATATATATATATATATATATATATATATATATATATATATATATATGTATGTATATACGTGGAACGAAAATTGGCAGGGTTGTAACCTTTTTTGGGGCAAGTTGTGTGAATTTATCAAAAATCTATTTGATTAATTTACATTTAAAAAGGGTATTTATTAAAAGTGAAAAATAGATTTCTATCGAGTTTATAGACGTAGCAAATGACCGTGGAACCTCTTTGAAATAGAACCCTGAAATAATCCTGTAAATTGATGCCCGGGGCTGGAGTGCACATTTTCAATTCAATTTGCGCAACGACAAACGCTCTGGCTGACTGCGTTGGCGAGCCAACCCAGGCTTTTTAACGTTGGCTATTCCTTTCATCTTTTTTGCGTTTCGCAGCGATATAAGGTCAAGCCACACTATTACGTACTAAATGTGTTTGTTCGCAGACTCGCAAAGAGAAGTTTACATCTGCATAAAATGGATTCTAAAAGTATAATTAACTTTTTTTTTTTATTTATTTACAAAATCTACATCACATCCCGTAAAAATGTGTTGCGCGGTTTCTGGATTTCCCAGGTTGTTATTTGAACTAGCTTAGTATAATGCTGTGGTACTACTACACAGCTGATTTTTAGCTAGATTTATGAGAGCTTCATACTGACGATCTTAGTATCTTTATTGAAAATAAAGAATTATTTGTTTAAAGTATATACAGAATGAAGTTTTAACTATATTTTAATAATGATTTAACCAATTTAAAAAATGCTACCCTAAATTATCACTGGTCGGTGAAGTATTGAAAGTAATGGTATACATTACAATTAGTGATCAACAAATGATTTTCATAAAGAGACATCAACCAAGACACTAAAGAAAAATATAATAAAAAACAAACTCAAGAAAAGATGAGTAACAAATTACTGGCCGATTTTTTACTAATCTTTTCTTAGTATTGTTGCATAGCACATATAACAAAAATCATTTTTTATAAAACGATGAAAACCTCATTTTAAAATCTCAAAATTCTGGTTAAGCAAGTCATATAGAACTTTTAAGAATAAATTGACAAGATGCCATTAATGCGTGACAAGAACAGTTAATAGAAAATAGCTATGCGCGGAAAAGAGACGACGTCTAGAAAAGACTACGCATTGCTGGAACATTTTCGAATTTTGGAAATGTTAGAACTTTCGATCGTTTTCCTATATAAAAGTGCGACGGTGAGTCGAACAGGAACTTTTAAAAGTTTAATACGGAAGAAAATCGGAAGGAAATAGTAGAAAAGAAGAAGTGGAAGTAAAATGAAGAGAAGTGATACTTAAAGTGAACTGAAACTAGTGCTCGAAATTAATGCCTAAGAACCAGTCTGTGACGTGAAGATGTCATTTTTTCGAACACTGAACTCCAGCTCGTAAAAGTATATTACGGTAGTATGACTTTTTCTAACAAAAGGCGGATTTATGAACATGGCAGAAAATCCAAGTGTTCAACATTTAAATTTTTTCATCTTGACATCAACGAATGAATGTGAATTCTGATGCTAATGACTAACTTTACATGCGAACTCGTAAAGTTACGAACTCATTGAAGTTTTAAGCTATTTCATGCTACTTTTCAGGTTTAATTTGGCTCAACTTCCAAGCTAGGATATTAATTTACTCTTTTGCTCGCTCTGATTTTACAAAATTAGTTCCGCTTGTCGCTTTATGTTTTATCGGAATGACATACTGTTTAAAATATGGTGCCCTTGTTTTTGCCATGTCCATTGTCGATATTCAAATATCACGTGATAAACTTTTTCTATAGAATTTTTATAATAGAAAGATAAAGTTAATTATTATATATGTAAATGGCTCTTTATTATGTTATTGATACATGACAGCAGCATGAGCAGACCCACGGTAGCCGGCTTGATCGGGGATGTACCATATCTTCATATAATAATATAGTTGTCAAGTGGTAGCATTTTACGGTGTTACCGCATTTCGTATAGTGAATGCTAGAATACGGAGGCCCAATTCCTCTTCCATTCTTTTATTTAATTCTCCTCCTCCGAATTCTTTCTTACTCTTCTTCCATTATTCACATCCTTAATTCAAGATTGACGATAGTTGTTCGTTCGCATAAAAAAATCTATTATATAATTTTTTTTTTTATTAAAAACAAATGGTTGATATTGCGTGAGTATTTTCTATGACGATACCAACTAACCACCAAGGAGGGGCAATTGAAGGCCGTCTATATTTGCACGGACATAGACAATAGTTATTCGCTTATTAATAGTCTATGACAAGTAATAAGTGATATAGGCGCCAAATTAAATAATTGTAATTTTCAAGTTCGCTCTTTATGTGCCTCAAGAAAGTGCACTTTTCTTCTCTTCTCTTCCACCTTACCAACCATATTATTTAGAGTAGTATTTCTCAAAGTGGGCAACAGCACCTCCTTGTGGGCGCTGAAGACCTTTAAAAGGTAAAGGGCTCAGAAATAATTGCGCGTTGAAGTAATTTCCATTTTGATTTTGATTTAATTTTAATTAAAAATTAAACCCACCTCTAGATCTGGCAAATAGGATAACACTAATATGACACGCTATGATAAACTTTAAATTATCTTATCACTTTGAGTAATTTTTAAGCCATGGTAAATTAAACATATTTGGGGGGCGCTAGAGTATAATGGATTTTCAACGTGGGCCGTAGACAAATAAGTTTGAGAATCTTTGATATAGAGGCACGGTCTCACCTTCAACTGTTTTTTATTCTTAATTATTTTATGAACTAGTTATTTCTCTTCGGTTTTGCTTGTATCGTTTCTCTGGACGAATTAATCACGCCATTTGATTTTTGTGCACCTAATGGGAACGAAGCTAATTTCGTTTAGTTGTGTTCATGTAGCTATCGCGCCTTTTCATACTTCGGTTCACACTACGAACTATAAAGTTGAACTACGCGAGCTAGTAAACTCGATGGTTCTAGCGAAGTGCAGTGCTCTTTCGCGCAGGGGTGAAGGTATCCTACGTACTTCAATCTATCTAGTGTTCTCGTTTGAACTCAGTTTCCGGCGTGGACTCACTTCGTTTAGCGCACTTAGCTTCGCTTTGAGCTCAAAGTTGTGGGACATAAGCGAAACTAAACGAACTTATCATCGTTTTGCTTCGTTCCCCGTGTAGCTTTCGCTTTAATCGTAGAAACGAATGTAATTGATCACCGAGTCCAGTCATTAGTAATGATAGTGTTGCTAGTAACATTAAATTGCCATTACAATTAAATAAATTGAGGAATGGGATACTTTTAGAGAGAGAAATGTATTAATTCATGACACTGGTATATTAAAAACATTATGTTTATGCAAACTCACTGTGAAAATATGACGTTGTGCCAAATTAAGTCATGGAAATGGAACCCACATCCTAAAACTTTGGCTCACATTTTAGCTGTTACTACAAGTCATAAAGTTATGGTATAAACGTTTTATTTCTTAAAATTTTGGCAGATATTTTAGGATCATATGCTGAAAATTAAATAAATCCTAACGGGTCTTACAACTGACACAAAAGATTTACTATTTTGATGTTGCTTTTTCTCCGAGTAGACTCAGATTTTGGAAATAGGTTACATATACAATAAAATGACCTGGTGAGAATGAAATCAAATTCAGAACTAAGATATAGATGTTGAATATCTATAATATCTTAGTTCTGATGCTACAAATAATAACCTTACCTGTACATGGCATGACTGATGGAGTCATTTTTTATTTTTTTAACAGCCCATATACGTCCCACTGCTGAGCACTAGCCTCTCCATTTCTGGAAGAACGAACGTAAGCCCACTTTGCTTGTCCAATGTAGATTGGCGGGGTTACCATACTCGGAATGAATATTTGTAATCAATACATAATATATAAATTTATTCCGATGCGGGAATCGAACCTGCGACCGTTGACTCTGCGGGCGGAGGGGCTTGCAGCTGAGCCAATTGGTTGTTGGAACCATTATCATCCTTAAATCAAACGAAAACAACCGTAACAACGTGGTTTCCCTTGTAATTGGGAAGTGTTACCCTAATGACCATGCTTGACAGGTTCATTGCGAAGCGCAGTTTGGTTTTATTTTTAAATTATTCCTCAACTGCTGCTGAAGATACGTGGTTGCCTATTCTATACCGGGAACCATAGAGCATCTTAAAATCAAAACAAGGCATAAATTCTCTCAGATCAGGGACAAATAACAGCAGCACGAGAAACCTGATTGTGTGATCGCGATGTGATCGTCTGCTTCACTTGGGAACTATATTATCTTCCTGGAATATGAAAAGCCAGCTCATGCAGTGGACTACTATAAGGTTACAACAATGATGATGAATATTATTCTTATAACCATTAATCATTATTACTAAGGTAGCTGTGACATTCTATGGTGAAAATTAGCCTCCCTCAAATTAAGGCCAGGTCAAGAGTACTCTAACCAGCGGGCTTGCATGATGAGAATGATGAGTAACAAGGAAGCAAGGAAAGTATGTCGAGATTTGTGGTTTCTGCCTACCCTAGTACAGGCATGTATGTATATATACACACACGATCTGAACGTCGTCAGTTCTGGACTATTGATGTGAACCTATTGTGTGAATTTGACTATTGTGTGAATGTAAGAAAATAGAGTAGCTTTACTCTATGCCAGGAACCGTTATTAGTTTTTTTACGACCATACAGTAAGTTCTAAATACTTTTAATATACAAGTTAAAAGAAAAACAAAATTATAGAACATCAACAATTTATTATAGCTTAGTGAATAATGTTTCCTATAAATGTGTTACTAATGTAAGTGGGGCGAGTGAAGTTTCAACTAGTTCAAACAAGGCAAGTCGGTCAAAACTATAACTAGTGAATATGATAACTGTGTTACATTCAAGAGAATAACAGATTCATTGGTTGAATTAAATTAAGTGATAAGAATGTCGCTTGCTCGTTTTTATTTTTTAATCTTTCGATCTTAAAATAATAATTTTTATTTAAATCTAAATATATATATATATATATATATATATATATATATATATATATATATATATATATATATATATATATATATATATATATATATATATATATATATATATATATATATATATATAGTCCTTAACTCTACCCTTCAAGCAAGGTTGCTGTTATTCTTATGTTAAGAGACTTCCTCTTACATTCCAAAGTTTAATTATTGATACCATGGAAGAATCGGAAATATAATTAATTTTATATATATATATAAATTTTTACATTGAAAGATGTAATCCTTCTTAAAAAATATAACCATTATATAGATAAACATTTGGAATTACAATTTGTGTGATATTATAAGTTCACACTGTTTTTCTTCTTTCGACGAATGTAATTTTTTCTTTGTATCAAATAAATAAATAAATAATGAATACTACCTCATCTGGAGGCGCATTTCCTTTCTACTTCCTTTCCTTCACGTTGCCTCTCCTATTATTCGCAACTTACCTTAAGGTGGATAACGCATCTCCAGTTTATTTCATGTTTTTTTTTATTATATATTACATATTTTTTTTACATTATTGTACGCCATACACAAACTTAAATTAAGTTTTTCCGTATACCGTCGTGGTAAGGTGTGGGTGTATGTATAGTATAGTGGGTGCGTGTGCTCAAATTGTGTGTGTATTACGGGTAGTGTGTTTTGTGTAAAGTAAAAATAATATATAAACAAAAGACAACCCTTGGAATCTAAATGATCTGTTAAACAAATTTGTAGGTCGGCTTAAAAGCAAAGCTTTGTTACGAGCACATGTGCTAGACATCTAACTAGGGGTCGTGTGTAATATGAACTGTTAATTAAACGCGATTCACGTTCCTGCCACGTTGACACTGGATCAAAGGAAACCCGACAAGTGGCAGCTCGATCGATAATACTCAACTCATGGTAATTAACATACTACTTTATACAGTATCCATGGTTTATTATATCATCAAAATGCAAATAACATGAAGTGATTGCAAATATGAAATACAAGTACTATAAAAAAGTTCGCCAATTCTTAATGAGGTCAACAAAGAAAAATTTTATTTTAAATTTCTTTTAGACTATTAACAGCAAGTGTCGTCCACTACAAGTTTAGTATTGTATTTTAACTTGAATAGATAAATAAAAAGACATCTATTAATGATTGAAAATTTTAACAAATTACATATATAAGGTATGTATTTAATAGGGGTAGAGCCACGGTGCAGACGAATACTTTGTCAAGAATGTCATAATATTTGTCTGTAGTATAAATGGTACCGGGGAAGTACCACACTCCCGCAAAAACGTGGTTCGTACGGTGAGTGGCCGAGTTCCGGAGGCCCAACATCCTCCCCCCTCCCATTGGGAATGGAGTCCCATATTTACACTTTCCTTAAAGGTCGGCAACGCTTCCGCACTGCCTTTGGCGCTGCGGAAGTCTATGGGCGGCGTTGATTGCTTTCCATCAGGTGACAAGCCTGCTCGTTTGCCTATCCCATAAAAAAATATATATATATATATATATATAATATGAATTAAATAACTTTGTTTTGCATATAGATATAGCGGAAGTAGATATGTATCTTTCTGTGTGCTACATAACGGTGAACGTTTATAGGATTTGTTCGTTTTTCTACCAGCTGCACAATTCCATCATCGGACTGTGCGCTTCAAAATAGATTCCTCCCACATCATCTGGGTAGATGTCAGTCTACTGTCGTGCGATTTAGTTGCAGTTTTCTGTCACCTTCTACCAGCTGCACAATTCCATCATCGGACTGTGCGCTTCAAAATAGATTCCTCCCACATCATCTGGGTAGATGTCAGTCTACTGTCGTGCGATTTAGTTGCAGTTTTCTGTCACGAATAGTGCTACTATGGAATGAATATAGCAACAATAGAAACAATACAATAATACATAACAAGAAGAACAATAGGACATAAGAACATTCGAGAAAAGTTCGTGTGTATATGTCCATGAAGGGCCGGCAATTGCATTTTGTATCTGTGACGACACCTGCGTTGCTGTGATCGCTTACTGCCGGGTAATATCCTTTCATAAGCCCGACCTTTGTCAACTAAGATATTGCTGCATTAATCTGCTATATTTTAAATAATTTATTTATTGAAAGCAATAACAAATTTCATAGCCCTTAATATTTTAAAATAATACTATGTATTATTGTTTAGTCTTCTTCATCATTATAACACTGGAATTAGTTTTTATTTCCTTCTTTTAATGCACGGCTTGATTATAGCCCGACTTTAATGCCAGCCAGTCTTGGCATCGCTTAACTTAACGACTTCTTTTCAATTTCGCCACAAGCATCACTCTGGTGCGTTTTTAGCATCTCATTGTTCATTTTACAGTTCTCGTATTGTTTCCGGAACTATATAATTTCAACTGCTTTTATGTTTTATTGTTGCTTGGAAAAGTTCACGGCGAGCTCCAATTGAAAATTATTAAATACAATGCAAATAAATTATAGTCACTCTTAATCAATTTTTTTTATAGAACAGGAGGGCAAACGAGCAAGCGTGCCGCCTAATGGAAAGTAATCAACGTCGCCTATAGACAACCACCACACCGCAGGAGTCACGGAAGCGTTGCCGACCTTTTAGGTATGTGTAGGCTTGTTTTTTGAAAGTGCCAATGTTGTGTCGCTTCGGGAAGACCACCGAAGGTTGGAAGGTTGGTTTGAACTTATATTTGACTGCTTACTTACGAAAATCACAACTTTATTACAAAAACATATATATACATATGTTTGCCTCCCTCACTCTACATCCTTCTTTTAACCTACTTCTTTCTTTAAGACAGACAACGTATGGGTGCATGGGATAATGAGTGTCTAGTGGCAGCATAACAAACCTTATTGGACATAGGTCTCTCAATTTCCTTTCGGCAAATGAGCTAGCACTCGGACATGGTAGCATTTTTTCTTTGCCATGCCATGTTTTGTACAATGAGTGAAGAGATCTGAAAGCCTAAATCCTTTCCCCTTCTTTGACCTCTCTTCATATCTTATCTGAAACTAGGGAAACACAGCATGGAGATCTCCATGGGAAGCGGTGATTACTTCCGTTCTTGTGATCCGTATGCTCATTGACTTATTTTTTTCATAAAAAACTAAATGTCTTTTCCTAGCTTGGTCCACATCTGTGACTTGTTTGAATATGATACGAGGATGTGCACAGTAGTAAACCTTGAAATCTAATTTAGAAAATCAGTTTACTTGTTATTTAAATATTTATACTCGTCTAACTTAGAAATAAGAGTACCGATTTTAATGGAACTTTTACGGGAATATAAGTTTTTTTAGAAAGTAGCTTAGATTATTTTTTGCCATGTAATATACTTTTTAATTTAATATAATTAAAAAAGAAAATTAATAATTTATTTAAATCAATAATTTTCTTTTTGGCAACTCTGCAAGTTAATTATTATATATTTCTTAGATGAATATGATGAATTTAAGGTCAATTACTCATTTAACATTAGAAAAATTATATTTATTTCCATATGGCATAAAATTTATTATTGTTCAAAGAAATATATACCTTTATCATTACGAAGATCAATTTACTTTCGTGACGTAAATTATTCATACTTCCGGAGAATCCGACGACTAACCACTTCGAGAACCAAACAACTATTTTTTTGTAATTATGCACTTAAAATTTATATGATATGTAATTATGAACATGTTGTGACGGTAAGAGGTACAAATTAATGAAACATATTGTCCAGCGGCGCACGGTCCGCTTTTCGGTGTCATGGGTCAAGCGTTTGATTCCCGCATCGGAAGAAATATTTGTTTGGTCTGCAAGTATTATATATAATCTGAGTCTGGTTTATATTGGTAATCAAGGCACAGGTAAACGTTTTGTACAGCGTTTTGTATTTTTAATTTTTTTAAACTTAGTAACACGATATTTTTAAATAGAAAAAAATCAGATGACCCGCATGCTCGTTTGCCTACTCTGTTAAATAAAAAAATAGGAAACCAAATTTACCAACCAACTTATTGATAAACATTATGTTTTAAATCAAATATAATCGATATCAATGAGGCAAGTTCTTTTAAGAACCAATACATTATCGTTATTCAATTTATTCGTTTAGTCGGACGTTTGATCGCCTTCTACGGTTTCCCAAACAACAAAAACACCAAGGCCATACTAGAGATTAGCATCGCCAAAACGAAAGTTGCGTGTGGGGGCCCTCAACGAAGCCCCCGTCGATTTTCTTCGAGAGTGGCATAATATATCGGTTATTGTAACGGACGTGCAAAATCAGTGGCTGACATTGTATGGCGTGCAGTTCGATCGTGGAGCGAAGCAAGGTGCGGAGGAAACGTCAGAAAAATCGAATTTCCATGCCGGCAGTCGACGCTGAGGCAGCGCGGCGGGAGCACGCGCACAGAGCGCCGGCGTGCGCTTTGCTCCCCAAAGCGTCACAAGTTCGAATCCCGACATCGCGCCAAGTGAGAGATTTCGTGCTAAAAGTGCTATTCTGTGATTAAACGGTAAACGTGTGTGCTTATTAAGGAATATGGGTTTGGCGGTGACCGTCCCAATCTTGGGTCAGTTTGTCGTCCGACCACATAAAGCTTTTCTTTCTTTATTAAAAGGTGACGTCATTCGCGCAATTAATTTTCGACAATAAGGAGTCGATTATATTATTATAGAATGTCATATTACACATTTTTATTCTACAACAGTTGCATTGTCTGACGTAGAATAATACACAAAATAAACTATTTATATAAACAAAACATTAATTATGCATTCTTTGTAAAACATGTAATATTCGCCGCCAGTCCATACTAAGTTTCTCGAAAAGGCATTATCATTTTTTTTCTGAATAACAGTATTATATAGTTTTTTTAAATTTATTACGAAATATTAATATGCCAGTGCTCTTAACACTTTTAAATTGGACCTGTGAGACCACAGAATATATAATTAAAGTAAAAAAAATATATATGATAGTGATGTAACCAATGTTAATTATTTACGTAAAATATTGTACAATGATGATTATAAAAATATAATATGTACATATTTATAAGTTACAAATATAAAATTAGTAACACGAACATACGATGCGAAGCAATATATTTCTGTCAGCAATAAAACCTTTCGACATTTGTATTAAGAGATAAGATATGAATTGCTTCCTTTATTTTTTTGTACATTTTGTGATATTACTAAGTCAATACTAATCCTGTTAAAGCTTTGTCTTTGTTAGCAATTTAGTTAAGTTATTTACTGTTCATTTTGAAATGTATATTTTATTTAGAAAAAATATTACAATCATTGCACTTTAATTTCCCCTGATCTTAATTGATTGTATAATAGTATTGTTAATGAAGTATAGAAGTCATCGATATCAACAGCAATAGATAGTGTTGCAGGTCTCTTCCAAATTTTTCAGGACTACGTATGTAATAGGCATATGTTACCTTAGTTATTGAAGATAAAATTAAATCGTTCCATTGCATAAAGGAAGATTTGAACGAAAAAGTCCTATCTATGTTTGCACACTTTAATATATACAGGTGTCCTCGTTTTAATGTGAAAAGGCCCATTTGCACTTTATCCCAAAACCGATAACGTTTGTTTTACAGAATATAATATCTATATTATAAATATTGTTCCATAAATGTACTAATGACAATCTGACAATGTCAACGTGTTCCCGTATCAATCGATGACGTCATCACGTCAATTGTTCGTTGCGCCTATATAGTGACACTTATTTTTTCACAATTATGGATTATTTTTAAATTGAAACAGATAATTAAAAAAAAACCTTTTCAAAGTAAAACTCGTAGAACAAACGTTGTTGCTTTTAACGCTAAACTTTATCTATGTATTATTTTTATACGAGAAAAATAACTAGCGATATATCCCGTGTATAAGTATCAACTCCACTCCTGCGATTTCATAAAGACGTTACCATCAGTTTGGTTACTAAATATACATTACCTCCAACACCAGGAGTCAGGCGTTACTTTGCGGAAATCCGTCACTATATGGACAGTCAAAAGTTTTACTTAGCTAAGATCTGCGACAAGCAAAACAATAACAGAAAATTAATAATGTGTGCTTTTTTGTTGGGTTAAGTGGATTTTATTTGGAACTTAAACCAAAAACCTACCGAAAAACGGCCATCAATTCTATACATAACACCAAACACACATTATCACTTTGTCTATAGTGGTTGGTGGGTGGAGAATTGATGGTCGATTTTCGGTAAGTTTTTGGTTTAAGTTCCAAATAAATCCACTTAACCCAACAGAAAAGCACACATTATTAATTGTCTGTTATTGTTTTGCTTGTCGCGGATCTTAGCTAAGTAAAAGTTTTGGCTGTCCATATACAACACCTATATTGTAGAATATACAGAATATTTGAAATAATGAAATACTTACCAAACAATTCACACTCATTGTGCGGATATATCGATAAAAGCAAAGCAAATTTATTGTGCACTTATATAGTACCTACATAATTTAATTATGCATAATGGTTACTAAATATATAATATCTATATGGTACAATATATAGAATATTTGAAACAATCATATGCTTACCAAACAATTCACACTCACTGTGCGGATATATCGATAAAAGCAAAACAAATTGGTTGTGCACCTACATAGTACCTACATAATTTAATTATACATAATGGCTACTAAATGTATAATATCTATATGGTACAATATACAGAATATTTGAAATAATCATATGCTTACCAAACAATTCACACTCATTGCGGATATATCGATAAAAGCAAAGCAAATTTATTGTGCACTTATATAGTACCTACATAATTTAATTTAAATAAAACCATTGGTTTTATATACTTCTATACGATGAACGAACGTACACTACACGTATATACACTATACGTACAGAAAACAATAAAGGCAAATACATAAATATAAGATAATATTAAGACAATAATAACGCACTTGGATTTCCTGCATCATTATCACCATACAAACACAATAATGGCAAGCACAAATGACCAGACATACTAAAAGAACGCGTAGATCATAAAAACATTTATCCTGATGCGCGAATCGAATTTAGGACCCCAGGTTTAGAAAATAAAACACCGCTATTTAGGTCGTCACAAAAATAACAGAGTATGATTTTATGAAAAAAAAATTATTTGTTTATTAATATATTGTTTGAATTATATTATTTTCTGGATATTAAAGAACATATAAAACTTTTTTACACGATAGTGTTACATAATATTTTGCATTTAAATTGTACGGAACTATTGATATATACGAGTTTAATATTATTCTGGGCAAAGGGGGAGGGGATGTCCTTGTAGCGATTTTTTTCAGCCATTCCGTTCCGACAAGATGTTATGTAGAATGATTTAGCTAAAAGGTAGGCGTGTAGGCGTGCGTGCGTGTGTGTATGTGTTGGTGTATATGTATGTGTGTGGGTGCTTGTGTGTGTGATTTAATTGGACTAATGTCTAAATTAAAAATTGCAATGTCTAAATTAATACCTTCGGAGTCAATGATCGTGGGTTCGATCCCCGTAACGGAATAAACATATCTGTAGCTCATACATGTATCGAAAGCAGTAGTTGTCCATTGGCCCAATTAGGTCGTATAACATCAAATGGAAGAAAACAGAAAAGTTTCATTGTTACAGCAGCTTATAATTTGGTAAAGTAAAAATACATGTGTATTTTTACTTTACCAAATTCAATTGAATACAGAAAGTCGGGAAAAGTAATACAAACCTTGTCGAAGACATGCGTGGATAATTTGTTTATCGATGTCCCGGCTTGTTGGTAATCTATCGATCAACCGGTTATAGTTAATTGCGGTGACTACCCACGCTTACAACCGGTATTTACACAGGTCAATTAGCTTCAACAGCTTTCATTGTTTGTAGGAAAGGTTGCATTATATTCTCCTATATAAAATAAAATAAGATATACGTATTATACTAGCTTTTGCCCGCGGCTTCGCTCGCGTGGAATTTAGTCTGCCACATTAAGTTTCGTGACAGTTCATTTTACTTAATTTATGGTTCACAATTTTGGTCATAGTGGCTTCCACAAAAAAGAATTTTATATACATACATATATATATATATATATATATATATATATATATATATATATATATATATATATATATATATATATGTATATATATATATATATATATATATATATATATATATATATATATATATATATATATGTATGTATATAAATGCCACACACATATAGTATATGTGTGTGGCATTGACTGCAAGTAAATCTTAAGGTTAGTAAAAAAATTATGCATAGGTACAAATAATGAATAACCCGTAATTATTATCACTGGCAATCAAGCAGCGCCCAGGCTTACGATATGTACGCAATGAGTTCGTATCCTCTATTAGATTATTGTTGTGCACCATTTCCCAGCGCAAACATTATAAGTTGGGATGGGTAACAAGAATTCTAATAATAAAAATTTAAAATTTAAAAATTAAAAAAACATCAGCTCAATCATGAATTTACCGACTTCAGATCGGCAAAGAATAATAATCGCAGATTCGATTCCTGCATCGGAATAAAAATATGTACATTCTTGTGATTTTAATGAAGAGGCCCTGTGTCCAACTGTAGGAAATATATGGGCCGTATATAAGAAGAAAAGCTGCATGTTACCTGAAGATCGCTTTCAGAGTTATTTATGCAAAGCTTGACTAACGCTCCTGCGCACAATATTGTCTGTTTTAAATTTCAAATCTCTATCACACTATATTTAATTGTGGTAGAGCCACGTTGCAGACGAATACTTTGTCAAGAATGGCTATTTGTCTGTAGCATGAATCGTCGGGGAAGGACCAAACTCCCGCAGAAAACCGGCGTCTGAGTGGTAGCTTTCCTACCGCACTTCGTAGGGTGAGTGGCCGAGTTCCGGAGGCCTCCCTCCCATTCCCACTCCCATAATGACACTTTCCTTAAAGGTTGGCAACGCTTCCACAATGCCTATGGCGCTGCGGAAGTATATGGACGGCGTTGATTGCTTTGCATTAGGTGACAAGTCTGCTCATTTGCCTTCCCATAAAAAAAAACACACTAACTTTACATGGATTATCAATCTTGATACGGAATAAAGATGAAAACTATATTCTAGCACAGAGCAGTCCGTATTCACTTATTTAATTATTGCGATCAGTCCGTCACTACTCGGTATTGCTTTAGTTATTAACGGATAATCCATTAGATAATCCGTTTCAGTATTTGTTATACTAGTATTATTCCGGAACTCCATTTACTAGTAAAGTTATCTTTGATGTAACAGCCTTAAGCCTACGGGACATTTTTTTCACAGCCCATATATGTCCCACTACTGAGCACGGGCCTACCCATTTCTGGAGGAACGGACGTTAACCCACCACGCTTGTCTAATGCAGATTAGCGGGATTACCAGACTCGGAATTAATATTTGTAATCCATACATATATTTATTCCGATGCCGGGGCCCCACATCTACCTAAGTAATAAAAACCAATCGCTGATTCCTAATCCACCATAAGCGTGGGATTACTACAATACCTCACAATTTGAAGGAGGCTAATGATCAGCACTAAACTGCTATCACTCCATGGAATCCATTTTTTTTTAAATTTATTTATTATGGACCATCAACAGCATTTACATTACACATTATACATTATTCATTATTCTAAATAGTTCAAAATACATAAAAATGTTACCCTAGTTAAAGACGGACACAACATTAACAAAAAGTGAAAGCGACAGACAGATCAGATATATAAACTTAAAAGTTAGATTTCATACGGTGCGTGAATTGTACCACACTTTCGTAGAGAATTCACGAAATGAGATAGATGCAGATTAGTCGTAGGATGAATGGTGGAGATAGATACATAACTCGATGGAACACACGTATATTTCTTTATTGAATACAAGTTACATCGTACAAAGAGTCCAATGCTATAATGGTGATAAATGATTATGAACAGTAACACAAAATACTGTTTTATTGTCAATCTCAATAATACAGCAGTTGATTTAGTCATTTCTGTTCCAAGGTTTTTGTCATTGATTCAATTCTCACATTACCATGTCAAGTAAGCGGTATGAAATACAATTCTTTGTTTAATTGTGCTTCGATTTATTTTGGAAACATTTCTTTTCTTTGATGACAAATACTTTTAACTATTATACCAGTGTGAAATAAAATACAATAACATCAAATCTCTTGAAATGTAGCAAGTCCGTATATCACGTTACGTTTTGATAAAATGGTGGCAATTCTACTAAAATCTTCTATGGACTTTTTCAGTCAACCTCAAAAGTCACGATACAAACATTTATTTTATATCACTTATACGCCTTAATCGAATTATATTATATAATACGCCATCGCAATTAAATAATATAGCTTATAATATTAAAAGATTCTGAAAACGAAATAAAAACCCAACGTCACTGATGTAAGTTGGCGGGAAAATTCTTTATGGTTATAGATTCAAATCTTGGTTCGAAACGGAAAAATTCTTTTTAATACATATTTGATTAATTTTTCTTAGATGTAATTTGCTTACCTCCATTGTGTCTGGCAGACTGTTTCCGAAATCTTTAATTTCATTCATCTTTATAATATGGAGAAATTTCATTGTATTGCATAATGAATTTAAAATATAAATTGCATTCTTTGTTTGCGCACACATTATTTGGTACTTTTAAGCTACCCTGACGACCAATTGGTTCAGTGGCGGGGCCCCCGTCCACTGAATCAATGGTCGCGGGTTCGATTCCCGCATTGGAATAAATATATATTTATCGTACCTATCTTCGGCCTACAGATATTTATTCCGAGTTTGTTAGCCCCGTCAATCCGCATTGGACAAGCGTGGTGGGTTATCGTCCGTTCCTCCAGAAATGAAGAGGCCCGTGCTCAGCAGTGGGACATATATGGGCTGCAGAAGTTACACTAAGACATCATTGCACTAGACGAATCGGCTTGGAGAATATATTATTTTGTGTTATAGCTCATTTATATAGTATATTCACTTCATATTAATAACTATTTTATATTAACCTTAAAAAATAAATATTTTTATATTATATTAATTAATTTTATTCGGCAAACAATTCATAGTTTGTTTTTGTCAAAATCACGAAAGGGTCACGCAAATTACGTGTAGATTAGTTTATGTTCGAACTTCATAAAGGTCAATGTACTAAAGTATAATAATTCATACTTTTAATACTTCTCTCTGAAAACTGTAACCTTTTAATACAAGTTAATATATATAACATGAATAATATTAATATATTAATTTGTCACTCGGAGAGAGTTCAAGAACCATAATGTGGGTCAATATACAAATAACATTTTTTTATTTAAAAATTATCGTACATATATTATAATACATTTAGAATATTTAACAACTATTTTGACAATATAGTACAGTGCTGGATGAATCGCTTTCGGTGCCAAAGATTGCGGTTCAATTCCCATACATACATATCGTCACGCCTGTCTTTCGTAGGGGTAGGCAGAGACTACAGATCTCCATCTGCTACGATCTCGGCATACTTTCCTTGCTTCCTCCACACTCATTACTCTCCTCATGCGAGCCCGCCGGTTAAGGGTACTCTTGATCTGGCCTTTCTTAAAAACTTCGCCATTTGGTCAAGGTATGTTTTCCGTGGTCTTTCTCTACCGACCCTTCCATCTACGTTCGCAACGTAAATTCTTTTGCCAGTCGTCTTTTATCCATCCTCTCTATATGCCCAAACCATCTACGCATCCCTTTCTCAACTTTTGTCACGACACCTTCTTTTACTCCACATCGCTCTCTTATATCTTCTTATTCTATCATTAAAAGTTACACCAATTCCTGCATTTAAATAAAAGTGAAAGTCATATTTTATAACTTTTTAGTTGAACTGTTTCTATGATAACACTAAATCTTTCTGTATTTCCAAAAAAATACGTCTTGCGCGAATCTCGTATTGAAGAGCCGAACGTATTTGTTTATTAAAAGTCGGCAAAGCATTAGTGATATGATTGTAAAGGATATCCATATGTGTGGCAGTACTTACTGGGCTTTTACTTGATTACTTGGTACGTACAAATTTTTTGCTCAGCATGCTATAAAAAAGTGAAAGTAGACTAAAAAATGAAGTCAGTTTTATCTCTAGTTAAATCGCATTGGACTCGTCTCTTGTACCTACTATAGCTAAAAATGGCGTGTATAAAAGTAAAACATGTGTACCGAATAAATTGTTAAAAAAAATTATGTTGTGTGATTTACGTTTTTAGTGTTAGCCACATCGGTGAAGTGATTGATGGTTTTGTTGACGGCCGTTTTTTTGGGTAAGGGTTTTTTGACTTTTCAACTTGTTTTCAATTTTCTTTACAATTGTTTTAAACTTATTGACATTGTTGGAAGTGGTTAGTGATTTTGTTGTTTGCCATATTCGTGGATCTTTGAAAAATGTTTTGAATTTCTATGTTCTGTGGATCTATAAAAACGTTTTGAATCTTTAATGGAAATCCGGAATGTTATATATGACTTCATTAATCATAAATCCTTAGTGATTTTTCATAGCGAGACATATTTTCTTATTGTTGTATATCATATTTGTTTCTCTGTCGAGTATAAGGATTCCTAAGTTTTTTTATGGGGGGAAGAAAAACCACCACGCTTGTCCAAGACAGATTGATGGAACGTTCTGACTCGAAATAACTCCACAGACCTGTTTAGGTCGTCGTAATGTTTTGGACCATTCAACAATTAAAACATATAATCCATAGAGTAAGAAATTAAATGTTTAAAATTTCATCAGTTTTTATAAACTACCTAAACAAACTAAAGCTTTGTGAATTCCACGCAGGTACTTTAAGTTTATGAAATGAACTGTTTGAAAATTTTATTGCTACTCTGAAAGCTTTTAAAATTTTTGTGGTTCTGAAAAATGTACACAAAACTTTTTTGCGTTTATTATTTAAAATTAAAATGTTATTAATTAAAATTTCATTCATATGTGTGATGATTTTTTCTTCTTTTTAGTCTTACTCTTCTGGCTGAGTGGATAGTGCTGTGATAAATGTATTTTATTTATTTAACGACATAAAGAAGTATAACTACGATGGCGATTATTATTATTGTAAAATAGTTAACGTGTACGTTAAATTTCTTTGAATATAAATAATTTATTAAAAAGATAAGATTCTTTAATATATTTCCAAGATTAATGAATTTTGGCTTTAATTCGTTTTGAATGTTAAAATTTTATTGTTAGGGTGATATATAAAGGTATTTTAAATAAGGTTTTTTATGTATATACATTTTTCACTTGCATTATTTCAACATCAATTCTCGACTTATTTGTTTTTTTTTACTAATTTTATTAATTTCTTTCAAGAATAAAATTTTGAAGGAACTTATTGAAAAAGAAAATCTTATCCTACTAATATCGATGACTTTATTATCACCAAAATAACAATGTTTTCTTTTGAAAACAATGTTGAAAAAAAACAATGTTGAATTTCCTTGTTTTAATTTGTTTAGAATTTAATTAAGTCTTTCCATAATACAACCTTTTAACCGCAAATTCAACTACGTTCCCTGTACACTCTTGTACTCTCAAAATATTTGGATTACACGAAGTTACATACATATCCAAAGCCCTCTTTTAAATATAAATCTTTGAAATACAGTTTTATTCTTAATTAATATTTTCTGCTGTTTCATATGAAAAATAGTATTTTCTCCCAGTCAATTTATAGCGACTGTATCTACGGATATGTAGTGTGAGAAGAACTATGTACAACATATGTTACGTAATATTAGTAGGATATATAGATAGACAGACATATTCTTTATTGTACACTAAAAATAAATTTATATAATTATTGATTATAATAATCAAATACAACGGGCAGTCTTATCGCTAATAGCCTTTACTTCCAGACAATCGTTGAATGCACACGATGTTAAAAAAAAAACATAATTTGGTATGGGCTGGTGACTCATATAGATATGATATACAGTAGAATTTTATTATTATGTTTATGTAGAAGAATATTATTATTATAATGTATAGTAGTCTTTCTGAATATGATATATATTATATTCAGTACGATTAATAACTACTATTTTTTTATTATGATTGTAGCATTAACGTCAA